>OX424575.1:137876363-138192468 GCA_949152435.1 Gastracanthus pulcherrimus | reverse complement strand
TTTTTGGTTAAGTAGATTATAACTTTGGTCAATTTTTGTTATATACAAATTCCCACACTTATACCATAACTATATGTATTTTGAGCATAATAACACCTTGAAAGCATCAATTCGATCACATTGGCTCTCTAAACCTTTCGGTAGCCAAGAAATATAGAGGTTTTCATTATAGCAAATCAAAGGGACCTAACGACCTTCAAAATTTTCTTTTTAATTTTTCTAGATATATTTTGATAAAATGTTTAAATTTACCGAAAAAATCAGGTAATATATGATGAGTGACTTATTTTTACCTTAAAATGTATTATCAATTAATTTAAAATTTAAAGGTGTATCTGTCCCCTTAAAGGGTTATAATAGCGTAACTATAAATAACTAACTTATAAAATAAACAGGTAATTTATAAAGCTTATTTGTGTCTCCATAATAGAAATATGAGAGATGGAAACAGTCTTTCTAATTGAAAAAATTATAAATACCTAATTTGTTTTGAATGAGCAGATTATGCGAAAACCAATTAAATTGTATTCTTTAACAATTCCTCCACGAATGTATGAAAAATAAGGCCCATTCTTAGCGAGGGGAGCGGGCTGAATTCTACGCCGTTACAATTAGCGACTCTACTCGTCACTAGTCGTGTCCGGTTGTCATTAGTCGTATCTGGATATGAGTAGCTTATAGACATTATATAATTTATATATTTCTGTCAGAAATTTTCTGGTACTAAACAAGGGTTTGGTATTTCGTACATAGTAAATAAATAAATATAGAGGTTGTATGATGTATAGTTTGCTTAGGTACATCGAGAAAATTTGTCTACATATAGACACTTTTAAGAAAATAATGTTTTACGGTAATTAAAGTAATAAAATAACGAAAACAATCACAAGTATTTATCTTTAAAAATCTGAGATAACAAAGCGCACGGCTATGCCGCTTGATGGTCTTCGACACTCTTCACCAATTTAGCTCTACCAAAAAATCAATAAAACCCTAAGCAGTCTCTTTCTCGAATAGTCCTCGGATAACTTCTCCTCGCTCCCAAAGGTAAGCAACGGTCGCACCGCTGTATACCTATAATTTTAGCGTTGTCGGACGGCACACACCTAATTTTCGCGTATCGAATTCTCGTCGCGTCCAGTTTCCCAAATCCCGATCCCATAAATCAGGGCCGATTCGTCCTTTAATTTCGCACGGGCCGTGCGCTCTGGGCAGATTTTCCTTTTCTCGGATACACGTACCCTTTCCAATAAACAATCGCCACGTCACAGATCCGAGTAGACACAAATGCGCACACATAAACCCACAAAGCTAACCGTATAAATAAAATAATTCCCTCGCACATGTACGAATTCACGAATACACTAGCCCGGCAGTAAGTCACGGCTTCGGTGAACATTTGATCCCTTCCGTAGGGGTTAGGCATTGTTCTCACGCGGGCAGAGGATATAAAAGGTATGGGATCGATGCAGCTTTGGTGCGGATTCAAAGGGGGGTGGGAGGCCGCGGCGGGAGGAAGTCGCGCGACTATAGCGAGATATAGGCGGAAAGCGCTTCCGGGGAAGTCTTCGCTGCTTCGCTGCTTTGCTGCTCTGCTGCTTCTGTTCGAATGGCCTCTAAGTGATATTGGAAAGAGGGCCAGGTATATATACAAACTTCTATAGAGATTATTGTTTATGAAAAAGCCATCGCGCTGTTGCTACTGCTGCTGCTGTTGTCGATATGACGTCGCGACTGGCCGTGGACGCATTGTTTTGCGTCTCTTTCTTTATTGCAGATAATAATGGTGTTCAGAGACATCATTTTTATTTCTTTGTAATCGATGTAATCCCATGTCAATCAGATGTGGGTCATGCATTTTATCATTTATAAATGGCATTTTGTTGTTCGAATGTTGATAAAGAGTTTATAATATA
This sequence comes from Gastracanthus pulcherrimus, assembly GCA_949152435.1. Classification (NCBI taxonomy): domain Eukaryota; kingdom Metazoa; phylum Arthropoda; class Insecta; order Hymenoptera; family Pteromalidae; genus Gastracanthus; species Gastracanthus pulcherrimus. The sequence goes on along the minus strand of OX424575.1, from coordinate 138,190,552 downwards.
TTAAAATGACATATTTATTTTAATTTACATATTGTGCACCGTAGAATGAGGAGAATTGAGTACTGTGGCCTGAGTCGGCAACAAATGAATTCAAATGTATTGATTAACTCATTCAAATTTATTTTCATCCAGCTTTACTTTTTTCATCGTTGATAAGTAAATAGAATAATACAGGAAATGTAGAGTTAAACGTTACCTATGTAGTTTTTGGTTAAGTTGTTATACGTAAATAGTTCTTTAAAAAATTCATTGCTAATCATTTTTAGAGTCGGAATATTGATTTACAGTTTATAATGCTTATTTCAATTAAATCTACGATTAAATCTATATTATTTATGAGTTTCTTTAAAAACTTATATAATAATTTATCATAGTTTAATATTGCATTTCTAATATTTGTATTTGTTCTAAAAAGTCTTTAAAAGTTTCTTTAAAATGTAAACGCGATTTAAAATATTAATAAATAATTTTTCGTTTCTTATTTCGTTTCTTATTTTTAGGAATAGGTTGGCTGATTCTAGAACGACTAGACTCGACATTAATTTCATAGAGCAATATCGTTGAAATTAATCTACCATAAAAAAGAGTAGGAAGAGGACGTTTTTAATAACTAAAATATATCTTTTAATATACTTTTAAAAAACTAATAATATAAAATTGTGGACATTAGTAATTACAGTCAATAATGAACAAATTAATGTATGTTACATAAATTGTAACTACTTTGATTTATAAAAATAAAGCTTAAAATATTAAATTTATTTTGTATATTTTTGCAACATTTTTTAAATGTTCAATATTTTAAAGTTATATTATTATCAGTGTTGTTTAATTTAAACAATTTGCATTTGATTTTGATAGGAGACTCAATTATTTACCATTGGGGCTAGGAATATTCTGGACATAGGAAAATTAGTGAGCTAGGAAATGGAATAGTGAAAGTGTAAATTCAACCTTTTTACACTGCAGTATAAAGGTCAAATTTCCACAAAACAGTGCACCGTGTATGTATTATACACGTATTTTGTGATTTTTTAAATTTGTTCTTGTACAAAAATGTAGTAATTTAATTAGTTTTTCGTTTAATAATTCTATATAAATTTTATATAAATTTTATATAAATTTTATATAAATTTTATATAAATTTTAATTTTTTAATTTAATAAATTAATTTTAATATTATAGAAATTCAAAAATTATCACACATCCGATTCTGCATCATCTTTGAATAGTATTAAAAAATGGTAAACTCCAACAGCGAAGCGGACACCATATAACGATTACATTAATAATACATCCGTTCTCTCTTAAAATTTAATGAACTTTTATACAAAACAATCTTCCCTTAAAAGGCCAGTTAGCAAATTTCCAATGTGTATACTGTCGCATTATCGTTACACGCCAGCTGCATTTTTCAAAACGAGCGTAATCCCTTGGAGAGAACCGTTTTTGTAGATTAAAATTAAAATTCAGAGTTAGACTCGCTAAGAGAAAGACAAAGCGAGCGAAGCTTGTATTCGTGCGACAGCACATTTGTCATAGCAGCGGAAATCTGTATTCGTCGCTACTCATCTTTTTCTCGTAAAATCTTCGGACAAAACCGCGCGCGACGGGCGCACATCTCCATGCGCGAGCACGCCTAATAGAAATTTAGATTAGTTTTAAACGCCCGCTCGCAGTCTGCACCGAGTCGTGTATCTTTTCGAGCGTGTGTACGCGGACACGGGAAGCGACTCACTCTCGATCATTCTTGTTTGTGTTGCAATTTTTGTAGTGCGCGAGCTAGTTTGAGTTACTTTGGTAATTTATGATAATGCGATTTTTGGTAATGAGTTAGAGTAGTGCGATAGTATTAAGGTTTATGTTTTAATGTAAGAGTCTTTGAAAATATGTGAAAACTGTTATATTTGGGCATTTTCAACTCGAGGTATAGGCTTATTGCGCATATAACTATGCAGGATGAATTTTATTTGTTATTTGTAAGTAATGTTCTAAGCAATAATTAATAAAAAGAATATACTTTATGAGAGTTATCACATTCCTAATAAAAATAAATTATCGCTATGCTAAAGTATACCTAAAGTTTCATTAATTGCATTAATTATAGCATTTGAATAAACAGCGAAGCACTCAATTAAACGAGCTAGTTAATAGGTACTCCTTCTCTTGAGCAACTTCCGCGCGCACATCAATTAAACTTTACGTTTTCTCTCATTGCGTAATTCACCCTACCCACCTTTCCATCATTCAGCGCTCGCGGAACTTCCTTGTTCATTCATCATAAACTCGTGTATACACATTCTTGCTTGGAGAATGGAGAGCATTAGTTTTTCGCGGCGTAATCGTTTTGTGTTTTCTCGGTGGCAAGGCCGAGAGCCAACGCGAGACTGAAATAATAACGAGTTGCATATCGAAAGAGTAGGTACGCGCTCTTTAGCTCTTTCTCTCTTTCTCTCCAGCGTTATATTGCGCTGGCAACATCGATATACACCTTTACAAAGCTAGGAGCCGTTTGTTTGTTGTGTATATGGATACGAAGGATTATATGTCTAGTGCTGCTGTAAACATTTTTAAGGGACTATTTTAATGTTTATTTTTTTCAATAATTCACAGCTTTATCATTATTAATAAGCAACAGCTGCTTTTTTTAAGAAGAACCTTTTTCATATTGTAAGGATGAAAAAGTGCACATTGCAGGATTTTTTTTGCAAAATGGTAGCAGACGCATTAACCCACTTATATAATCTGTAAAATTTTGTCTGAATTTTTAAAAACTTATTAATGTGGATTCAGAAATACATTAAAAGGTTAAAGAATTAATGGAAATGTTGAGCGGCGTAAATACAAGTTAAATAATTCTTTTATTGATTATTTAATACAAAAGTTTGCATCGTGGCCCATTAAAGCGATCCGATACTCTACTATTATCAACTCAATAAAATTGAAACAAAACAATTACATTTCGATTAAATCGAAACAAAACAAAAATTGATTTCCGACTTAAATTTGCGATTTTACAAAGAGCTGTACTTTTTAATAATCTATCGATATTGAACTCTGTAGTACATAGATTATCCATACATCACGGAAAAAGGTTTTCATCATGATATACAATGCTCCATCTACGCCGCTCCGTTCAATAGCCTGCCAGCACCGTCGATTGCTACTAACGCACAAACACGGATATTTACCGTGCTCGCCGGGCACCGCTGCGATGCTGCGCGCGGTCTCTCACTGTGCTACCGATGCTGCGAACAGTTTCTCACCGTGTCGCCACTCTTTGTTTTGATGAGCGGGCATTCGAAATTCTTTTTGATTTCAAATCGTCATTAATAAATAAAAAAATAGCCTTGTTTCATACAAAATTACCGCGTCATACGAGATTTAAGCGATCAAAATTAAAAAGAGGATATTATATAGCCTCAAATATCTTGCAAAATAAAAGACCTCGCATAACCTGGGAACGTCACTCAGTTAAGACAAAGTAAATATCTACTTATTTAGTACTTACATACATTTTTCTCCAAAAATTTCCATTTCCCAGATATCACCGTTTAATATATATTATCACATATGACCATTTATAATTAAAATTTGGAAATACGCATATATGATCATGCATGATTATATATCATGATTATATATGGTCATACAAAAATTTCATATATAATCATATAGGGTCATTAAGATCATACATAATCATACATACGTGGAAATGACTTTTCTCTTATTATGAGATCGAAAAAGATTCACTTTGACCTTATGTATATATTTAGATTACAGTGATCCCAGTTCTCTACGTAGGTAATTTAAAAAAAGAAACATCCGGGCTAAAAATGATTTCATATATAATCATATCATATATCTCATAATAATAGAAAAGTCATTTCCACGTAGAAGCCAAGAAACCTTGAAAAATCAAACAATATTTTATTATAACAATCCCTCTAAAATAAGCTGGCACACATTTTTAAATACTTTTTCTACGTTTCATTTAACTTTTAGATAAATAAATATAATTATTTCATTATTATTTTGTGAATTCTATTTCAACATACACAAAACTAATATTATTTATATAAAATTGAATGAAAGATTTACCGGCTAAATCATGAAGTTTTAATATAAAATGTAGCACCATTAAAATAGATAGGAAAGTTTACGTTTTTAAGCGCACTAAAAACGTAAAAAATAATAAAAACAGAGAATCAAAATGTCCTAAATTTCAGAAAAGTCAGTGTATAATAGAAGAAATAAATAAATTGGTTCTCCTGCATGTTACCACGTTTCAAAATTGGGATATTTTGATTGCCTTCCTTTTCTATTTTTTATGTTTTTAATGCGCTTAAAAAAGATTTGTTTTTCGAGCAAAGGTTTTATCTCCATTTTTTACGTTATTATTTTTTAGAAGTGCAAGTTTAACTATTTCAATATATTATATTCAATTAAGGTAAGACCATTTACTGCCGTTGAATCTTATAGAATCTATAGTCCAAATTTCAGCTCAATTGCTCAAGTCGAGCACGAGACATCGTCGGAGGAAATGTTGTAATATATCAATATACACGCTAAACCCGTTAGAGTGAAATAAATCACTCTAATTAGAGTGGAAATGTTTCACTCTTAAATAGAGTTGAATCTCACTCTATTTTAGAGTCAATATATTCCCGATGGGCATAAACGAAAAAGTAACCTATTTTTTATGTTTATAATATTGCAAGCGTGTTATTAAATACATGTTTTCCAGTAATAATAGGTTTGCCAAAATACACCAAATAAATTTGCAGTACTTTATAGAAACAAAATTAATTCTTCCGCGATGTAATTCATTATATAAATATTTTAAAGCGCTCTAACACTCCAACAGGACCTTACAAAGTATTATAAGCTATAATAATAGAAACTTAAAGTATCCTCAAATTAAATACTACAAACTTTCAGAGCGTTGTTCTTTTAATTTATTGTTAAAATTTTCATTTCTTTCTATTTTTATATAATTTTTTCAGTATATAACTAAGAATAGTAGTTATCAACTTAGTAGGATTACAGTTTTAGGAGGGAAATTTAACTAGGTGAGTACCAATTGTAATGGTATCAACCTAACCTCAAAATATCGTAAAAACATTGTTTTCTTTGCAAATTTCGTGGTTACAATATATATTTTCTTGTATTCTGTGTTGTAATGATGGTTTTTGTATTATATAGTGTTACTAGATAACTGATTATTATAACAGTATCAACCTAACCTAAAAATATTACTAAAACACTTCTTTGAAAATTTCGAAGACAAAATATGATTTTTTAGTATTTTATGTTTTATAATTTTTGTATTTATATTAGATAATGTTACTCAATTAATACTAAATATAATAGTATCAATCTAACCTCAAAATATTGCAAAACAATATCTTCTTTGAAAATTACGTAGTAAAGATATGTAGGAACTTTTGGTATTTTGAGGGTTCATAATTAATGTTACTACATCAACGTATGTTACTAGATGAGAACCAACCGTAATAGTGCCAACCTAACCACAAAATATCGCTAAAACACTTATTTTTGTTTCAAATTTCGTGATTCTTAATATTATTTTTTGATAGTTTTTGGGTTGTTGCTATTGTTTTTGCATGAAAGAATGTTACTACATGAGTACTAATGGTAATAGTATGCATATAGTCTCAAAATATCGCAAAAACACGAGTTTTGTTATGAATTTCGTATAAGTAACAATGTAACTGTTTTGTGTTTTATGCGATTTAATTATTGATTTTTGAGCTGTTTATAACTACTCAGCTACACAGACGCACACGTATACGCACACACACATACACGCACACGTACACACACATACACACACACTCGAACACATACACACTCGCACGCACATCTACACGTACACCCATACACACACGTGCGCACATATCTACACGAATTCACGAACACATGTACATATTAAAATTTGCAAAAAGGATTTTTGCTATATTTTAACACTATGAGAATTTGAACTTATCCAATAAAATTCTCTGAAGATGATGTTATAATTCTGATAAATATTATTATTGTTATAATTCAAATATTCTACAATATACTTTATACTTTTATGATACATTTTTCTAGGATAAAATTAAAAATTTGTAGGAACATTTATAAAAAAATATCAAAGTCAAGTTTTTGTTTGCAGTCAATTTTCATATCTAAATTCAATTTTTGTATTGTTATTGTAATATTTTCCTTAGAGATCGCTTCGCAGACAATTTATAGAGTAATTTTATACAATACGTAAATATTGCTTATAGCATTGTTACTTTTATGTAGAAAATAGTTTATGTTAGTAATTTATTAATTAAAATTTTTGATACAACAAATTTGAAGAATAATTATGTTGTGATATTTTGAGGTTATGTTCACATTATTACAGTTGGTTCTCATTTAGTAATATTCTTTGATGCAGAAACAATATTTATAACACAGAAAATACCAAAAATACATATTTTGACTGCGAAATTTGCAAAGACGACAGTATTTTTGCAATATTTTGAGATTAGGTTGACACTATTACAATGAGCACTTAGCTAGTAACATATTCTATAATGAAAACAAATCATTATAACATAGAAAGTACAACAAATTTATATTGTAACTACGAATATTGAAAAAAAACATCGTTTTTATGGTATTTAGAGGTTAGGTTGACACCATTAAGATTGGTACTCGCTATTCCCCGTTAAATAATTGAAGATTATTCATCCGTTTTTTTCCCGACTCTTAACTCATATCACAGAACACGTGCGTATGCGCGGGATTGACGCGAACGACGCGACTGTTAGTACTATATATGTACCAACTACTTATTCGCGTGTCTTTCGAAATTAATTTTAATTAATGAGATTCAAATTTGCGTTAAATAAAATAAAATTCGTTTGCTTTGTGATATCATTGTAACCACTAGAGTGAAAATTAGAGTGAAATCTCACTCTAAAATCGGTTCACTCATGTTTTAGAGTGAAACTTCACTCTACCGGGTTTAGCGTGTATTATCTGAATATATTTATGTATACTATCGTGACTAGGCTATTTATCTTCGCTGAGACTAGTAAAATATAGAAGCCAAATTTCAGATCGGTTGGTCAAGCCGTTCTTAAGATATCGTTGGAACATACATTCATTCATACATACATACATACATACATACATACATACATACATACATACATACATACATACATACATACATACATACATACATACATACATACATACATACATACATACATACATACATACATACATACATACATACATACATACATACATACATACATACATACATACATACATACATACATACATACATACATACATACATACATACATACATACATACATACATACATACATACATACATACATACATACATACATACATACATACATACATACATACATACATACATACATACATACATACATACATACATACATACATACATACATACATACATACATACATACATACATACATACATACATACATACATACATACATACATACATACATACATACATACATACATACATACATACATACATACTCTAAAAGAGGGAATATTTCCCGCCGACTGGAAGAGACAACGACTTGTGCTACTACCAAAGGGAAAGAAGCCACCTGAGGACGCTTCATCATACAGACCGCTCTGCATGCTGGACACCTCAGGCAAGATTCTGGAACGCATAATTTGCGTCAGAATGGATCAGGCAATAGAAGAAAAAGGGGGACTTGCGGAACACCAATACGGCTTTCGGAGGAAACGATCAACTCTAGACGCAGTGAACATAGTGATTGACACTGCGCGCGCAGCGATAGAGGGAAAGAGATGGAAAGGAGGAGCAAAGGAGTATTGCGCTGTCGTCACTCTGGACGTCAAAAATGCATTCAACTCGGCCAAATGGACCAAAATACACGAGGCATTTCGTAAACAAGAAGTGCCTTTATATATAAGAAGGATGATGTCCGACTACTTGAAGGACAGAATCTTATTATATGACACTGACAATGGCACCAAGACCTATGAAGTAACAGGAGGAGTACCCCAGGGATCAGTGCTTGGTTCACCGACTTGGAACAGCTTGTACGATGGGGTACTAAGGCTACAGTTACCCAAAGGGGCGACAGTGATAGGATTCGCTGATGACATAGCACTAGTCGTGGTAGCGAAAAGCATAGAAGATATAACAGAGATAGCTGACGAGGCTATTCGTATAATACGCGAATGGCTGACAGAGACAGGACTGGAATTGGCCAGTCATAAAACCGAAGTTCTTCTTATTTCTAGTAGGAAGAAAATGGAGAAAATAACGCTAATAGTGGATGGACACAAGATTGTTTCTCAACCAACCATTAAGTACCTGGGCATTACCATTGATGCAAGACTTACATTTAAGCAGCATCTTGAAACAGTGAGTGATAAAGCAGCAAAAGTTGGCGCTGCTTTATCTCGATTGATGCCAAATGTAGGAGGGCCAACGCAAGGTAGAAGGTTGCTCTTAGTCAGTGTAATCACATCGATTATGTTGTACGGGGCTCCTATATGGGCAGATGCCATGTTAGTGAAAACGTACGCAAACAAGCTGTCGACTGTATACAGACGAAGTGCACTTAGGGTCGCGTCTGCTTATCGTACGGTATCAGATGAGGCTGCCTGTATTATAGCAGGCATGCCGCCTATTGACCTCCTAGCAATGGAGAGAAAGAATGTCTTCGAGACAAAGCGACAACAAAATGACAACACTCAGAAGGACATCTGGGATTCCGCGAAGAAGCAGACACTGACTGAGTGGCAAAAAAGATGGGACTCCAGTGGCAAGGGGCGATGGACACATCGCCTCATACCAAGGATAGAGGGCTGGACCGAAAGAAGACATGGGGAAGTAAATTACTACCTCACACAGTTTTTGACCGGGCACGGATGCTTCCGGGCGTACCTGCACCGATTCAAATTAGAAGACCGTCCAAACTGCCCAGTGTGTATGGACGCTGACGAGGATGCGGAGCATGTCTTCTGTGACTGCTCACGATACCAACAGGAAAGAGAAGAACTTGAGAGCTATCTCCAGACCAGAGTAACACCTGAGTCGATTATGGAGGCTATGCTGACTTCGGAGGATGGATGGTGCACAGTAAACAACTATGCAGCAGATATACTTAAGAAGGTCAGAAAAGACGAAGAAGGAAGAAGAAAAAGACGAGAGATGCTGAATGAAGCTGGCGACCGGACGATGCGGTAAGAAGTAGAAGGCACACAACACGGAAGACTACTAATGACGGTAATGGGAGAACCAGTGATGCCGACCACATTCACAGAAGAGGGCAGGAGCCCAATGACCCCCGCGAAGCATTGCTTGGCGGTAGTACCGCGGGGAGGTCAACTCAGAAGAAAGGGCACGGTTCACTTTACTAAGGGTCAAAAAGTGAACGGAGGGGATCCGGTTGCGGTGGGGCGTAAAAACCCTGGCGTATACTGGAAGGTTTAGTGAGTGCGAGTCTCACACACGGTGGTACTTCACTATATCATGTCATGGTCCATAATGGATTTGCCTTAAACCTCTCTCTCTATAAGAAAAAAAAAAAAAAAAAAAAAAACATACATACATACATACATACATACATACATACATACATACATACATACATACATACATACATACATACATACATACATACATACATACATACATACATACATACATACATACATACATACATACATACATACATACATACATACATACATACATACATACATACATACATACATACATACATACATACATACATACATACATACATACATACATACATACATACATACGTACATACATGCATACACATATACAAGAAAGGAAAATTAAGAAAAAAAATGAATAATGTAGTAGCACATTACGTCAGTGCGTACGTTTTCAGCGATGCACACGGTGTCGACATTGTAAAAATCCGTGCGTGCATCGCACTTAGCGGTGCTCGATGAGCACGAAAAATATCCGTGCTAGCGCATGCAACATATCAATGCGCATAGCGCGTGCGCATGGCAAATATCCATGCTCAGCGCGCTGGTGCACGGTGCTCGTCCACTGCTATTGACGGCTCTCACTGATCACCATTTATCACGATGAAAACTTTTTTCCGCGCATAAACCAAAAATGGACCATCGTCGCTATGCTGCAGTAGGTCCTCTGCACATATGCATGCGTGGCGACAACGTTGCGCGCTCACATTGGAAACGCCCGACTTGGCTCTGCGCGATGCATCGCTGTACTGCAGCGGTCGATCTGTTGCACTGCCGCGCACAAAGGCAAAGGCCACAGAACAAAAAAGATAGAGGCACGGGGTGAGGGAATTTACAATTGGAGAAGAATTATCGGGAAGGGGTGGAAGAGGGGGGTGAACAGTGGAGTCTTTTTTCGGTATGTTCTCTTTGTTTCTTTTTCAGGATTGCGACGCAGTATTTCGTATAGTTGTACGATTTGGAGGTCACGGTGAGCCTTTGAGGAATACTGCATCGTTGGATGCACATCATTTCAATGAGCCGTTCTTTATGACAGGATAAGTCTTGTCTTCACGTTGCAAAATTAAATAGAAAATGTTTTAAATAATTGTGAGAAATTCTGCAAAAGAAGTACTGCATTTGGGTTCACTGGTATCAAACTATAGTGAAACAAATTTAATTAGTAAAATATTTTAATACTAATATTTTCTTTCAGTGTTGTCAGACTTTTCTCTTTTGTGCAGACAGTTAATTAGCAGAAACTTGCACGGAAAAAATGCTTTGTTCATTTATAGCACTGTGTGACCTAAACCCGCACTTAGGCCACGCTTATCCGTGACCTAAGTGGCGCTTTATTACACAGTGTAATAATGAATTCACATAGGCCCCAAATCCGTAATATCCTATAATAAAGACTAAAAACACTCAAAATAAACGTTTTCGTTCATAATAATAGAAAGAAGAAGTAAACCTGGTAAATACGCATGTCAAGTATCAGAGAATAATTATAAATCCTTAAAATAATGCTTCAAATTAAGAGGTTAGTTCAACTGATTGTATATGACAATTTGGCGCGTATTTTGAATATTCAATCTGGAATTCAATTTAAAATTCAGTATTAATTGTTTTTTCATAATTAATATCATAAATTTATTAAAATTTAATTTAAAAAATTTCAAGACAGGGTAAATAAATATATTTAAATTAACTGTTAATAATAAACATTTCTTATTTTTTCAAAAAACAAAATATCTTATTTATATAAGGTTCTATTCAAAGAATGTATAAAGGTTGACATTGATTATTAATTAACTAATGAATTTTGGTTAAATAATAATTTGTTTATATGATTTGTAATTTCCTTAATTTATTTTTTATGTTTTTTTGGATTATATTTTTATTTCTTTTTATGCGGGGGGGCTCCGCCCTCCACCCGGCCCACCCCCGAACCCTACACCGTCCCCCATGTCGGTGGCGGGTTTATGTCACTCGTGCTACAAAATAGTATACGATACTCGTGATCTAAGTAGCCATAATTGCAATTATGGGCTACTTAGGTCACATGTATCGTAATATACTATTAACAAAGTCATTTGGTAATCGCCTGACCAACTATTTTTCTTTATTATTTTTACCAATTAATGTTTTGTTTCTATAAAGTGATTTGTTAATTTTACTAAAATATTTGTCAAATTTACTAATAAATTGGTAAAATAGATTTGTTACAGTAACAATTTTTTTACCAATTTCTTACAATAACTAAATTTTGTTATCATTTTATTATTAAATATTAATAAATATTTTAGTAAAACTAATAAATCACTTTATAGAAGCAACAAATTAATTGGTAAAAATAATATATAATTCATTGGCACTTAGTTTCCTCAAACTGAATTAATTGTTTCAATATAAATTCTTTGCTCTTATAAATTAATTTTAAAACCATTTAAACTAAAAATTGTTAAATTAACTAAGCTTTTTCTTCCGTGTGATGTGTTTTGTCTTTCAATCTTATTTAGTACAGGGATGAATACAAACTATGGATGTTAAAGTTTAAATAGACAAATATATTAATTAATATATATAATTTAACTTATATAATGAATTGGTTTGTATTAATATATCGATAAACGCTTAGTTTATACTACGCCTATACAAAACAAACTAACAGATGCAGCAAAAAGCAACTGAACAACCCTTTGCATACGCGGGCGCAAGAATATTAAGCTCGAAAGACAAAGAACTCGCGCTAAAGAGATAATTGCGAGCGTTAAACGTGGGCAGAGACGAAGAACCTCACACAACAAAAGCCATCGTTCGCGGACTGAGATAAAATGGAATCGGTCCGACGCGAAAGGGGCAAAAAAGATCCATATAGAGACAAAGAAAAAAGCAATAATATAGCTCTGCAACTCAGTCGACTGCAACCGTGCACTACAGTTCTGACACAGAGAGAAAGTTTGCTTCTCGCGTCGCTGTAACCAAGCATATACCGTAGAGGTATCGCAAAGAATCATACGGAAGAGAAAGAGCGCAAAAGGGGAATGGGCAAGAGCGAGAAAGAGCAAGAGAGTCTGTGAGGCCGATGCGCCGATGCGTCCAGCAGCGAGACACTTCCACTCGGTCGAGCATAATCGAGAGATCGATCGCGAGCGCGAGCTAGGTAGGTATGCGGCGAGCGACACAAAAGACCGTGTCGTTGAGCGACGAGGAAAGATGAGATCGCCGCGCGCGATAGCCAGCCAGATGGCAAAAGGGTTAATTATAAAGCGTTATGGCGGCATGTGCGCAAGCGCGTAACGAGTACCACGGGGCAATGGAACGAGCACAACATAATATAACGCTTTTTGCAATCGGTCGTAGGAGATATGGGTGTCTTTGAGAGGAAAACTAATTTTCAATGTTGTGAGATCTGAGATATGAGATATCAGTTGATGCGAATAAACCAGCACCTTTGGTGCGGTGCTCGCAGGCTTAATCGAAAATTTCTCACTGTAAACACGACATAGGTAGATGACGAATAGGTATACGATTCGCTCATAAGAATTGTATTATTCTTAAATAGTATGTAATTATAAACTGTTATGTTTTTAGTTATAAATGTATTATCATACTCCAGGAGCTTAAAAATATAAATTCCATTAGTCATTGTATATGTGCAAATCGTCAAATACTGATTACTGCGGTTCAAGCCCTTATGTTGCTTTTAAACATTATCCATTCTCTGTTAAGGATTCTTGAAACATTCAGTTACATACTTAAAACAAAATGTTATGAAATAAAGGAGGATGCCCATGATAGATTACCAGGACAGCCCCACTTAAAACATTAATATAATAAGGGAACCTACAAAACTGATATGAACATGAAGAATCCATAAAGTCTTTAAGTTTAAAAAAATTCATTTTTAATTAAGTTAAAAATATTAATAAAAATTACAAATTAGAAGAAAATTACATTAACTTAATGAAAATTTACATGTTTGTAACATGTTTTACATACAAAATGACAAAAAAGTATTTTTGTAACATAGGCACGATTTTCGCGAAAAAAGATGGGAGCGGGTGAAAATGTCCGGAACGGCCGAGAAAAGTCCGGAGTAGGCGAAAAAAGTGATTTTTTCGCCCGTTCCGGACTTTATTTGCCCGCTATTCAAAACTCATGTAAAAGTGACTTTGTTTACATGCGTTAATTATTCATTTACTATATAATAATTAACATATATTTACAATATTAATAACTAATCAATTAATTTAGTTCTGGCCCGTAGTTATTGTGTAGAAAAACAGTCACTTCAGTCTCGCCTTCCAGAGACAAAAAAACACGAAAATCCAAGCATGTGTAAAAAGAATATGGTATGCATCAAGGGCTAGCGGATTTTTTTGATCTCGCGTGTTTGTGCTACGTCTTCGACTCCTACTGCAAATGCCACAATTGGTCTATAAAAGCACACTTTACGCCCTTGGTACACACTACACAATATACTATTTTTTATTTTTACCAATTTTCTAAAATTAATATTTTTCTTTAAACATATACTTTTTATTATCCAGTCAGCTCCAAAATCTAATCAGTTTTAAGTGGAGACATGTCTAATATGTCTGCAAAATTTTAGTTCGTAACATGCTTCCTTTGAAGAGTTGTTATTGTGGACACCAAATTTGGTTTCATATATACGTACACACGCACGTACACGCTAACGTACAGGCACACACACACGCACACGAACACAGTCACACACAAAGGCACACGTACACAGACACACACACGCACGCACACTCACACGCACGCACACTCACACGCACGCACAGATCTACCTATGTTATATATATACTGTATGTTATAGGTATTTAAATTTAAATAATTTAAAACTAGAAGGACTTTTAGTTGATTTTAAAAGCCGGCCCTAAAAACCATATTTAGCGCATATTTTTACTTTAATACACTGTTTGAATCTAAGTTTAAGACCATTCTAATGATAAATAAATGCAAAAGAACTTCTTTATCGCTTTTAAAATACTCTTCGTGTCAAAGAGGTAAAAGAACCGTGCAAACCAAAATTTTGTTCATCGAGTCACGTAAAATCATGCACACCGCAACGTTCTTTCAAAAAATAAGATACTGCAATGGTATAGATTGTAAAGCGTATGGATCAACATTTTAATGTTTTACACAGATTAACATAAAGGTATTATAAAGTATTTACAGTGAAAGAAGAAATTCAGAAAGGTACGTTTGAAGAAAAATAACAATATTTGTTTGGGTTTAACCCAGTCCTGTCCTCTTCAGGTGGCAAAACCCCTTTAACCCTTTATTTACCAGACCCTCAAGAAGTTAAAAAAAACTTCTGAAAAGTATTTAAAAAAGTGTTTCAGAACTTTTAGCACAATAAATTCTGTTTACAATTTATTGAGTTTGTTTGGCTTCTATGCTGCCAAAAATGACTTAGGCCCCTATTACGAGATCGGAAATGGCCCACTTTGATCTGATGGGCACATTTATTTTGCTTACTCAAAGCCAAAGCTTTGTAACGATGAAAATTTTCTAATCAGAGATTTTGATAAATCTTAATGTTTTTGAGGTTCCTGAGTCAGAAAAATATCTTTTTGAAAAACGTTTGTCCGTATTCTCCAAATGTATGAGGGGAAAGGATGCACCAAGACATCAAATGTATGAGGGGAAAGGATGCACCAAGACATGGAAACCAGGTCAAATGCGTACATGTATTAAATTACCTCTGCAAAGTTCACTTTAACTTCGACCTCAGATAAACAATAAACAATGAACAATAAACAATGTATGTATATATCGACGACTGAGTGGAAGAAGCTGTTAACTCGATGCGCGCTCGAAGCAGATGTGAACTCGGAGTGTGCTCCAAGAGTATGTAACTCCGATATCGCGTAAAGAACGGCTTCTTTAGCCAATTATTCCTAGCTTTACATTATGTATTAGCTACTTTTAAAAAATAGGAAATTGCATTTTTTGCGATAATATTCGTTCTCATATTTTTTAAGAGTTGCCAAAACACATCATAAAGCAACGAATAATTGACCAATGAAACCATCTTTCACCAAATATCTGAGTTGACATACTCTTTGAGCGCGCTCCGAGTTAACCTCTTCTTCACTTCTTACGCTAAGCCGTCGATATGTATGTGTGTGTATGTATATGACGAATCTCCCCCCAAAAATGAACTTTTTTGGGTTCAGAAATCGCCAAAGAAAATTTGAATGCTCGGGTTTCCAAACTTTTTCTATCTTATTTTAGGGGCCAAATTATGAAGAAACACACGTTTGAACAATGAAAATTGGCCATTATGAGACTATATTTTTCTGGCAAATTAGGTGTTTTGTATGATTGTTTATATATAGCAAAAAAGAAGGGTTTTACTGCGCAGTTAATAACTGTACACACAGAGATGGAAAAAAAAAATTTCCACAAAGTATGTAAAAGTAGAAGAAAAGACCTTTAATTTGAGTTTTTGTTTGTTGGAAATGGATGTTTCGATGCAAAGTAATGACAAATTGAAAAGAGGGTAATAACGGACGGATTTCCCATTTTGTTTGGCAGAATCTGAGATTTTCAACGAATTGTTACCTTATTTTCAATTGGTCATAACTCAGCACCGGAACATCCATTTTCAACGAACCAATACTCAAATGAAAGGCCTTTTCTTCTACTTTTATATACTTTATGGAAAAAAATGTTCACCTCTGTGTGCACAGTTATTAACTGCGCAGTAAAACCCTTTATATATATATAAAACCGTAAAAACACCTAATTTGCCAGAAAAATATAATCACATGGTCAATTTTTATTGTTCAAACACATTTTCCTTCATAATTTGGCCCCTAAAACAAGATAGAAAAGGTTTGGATACCCAAGCATTCTAATTCTTTGTTACGATTTCTGGATCCAAAAAAGTGCATTTTATTCGGATTTCGTCATGTATGTATGTATATATGAAACCAAAATTTGTGTCCATTGCAACTCTTACAGGGAAGCATGTTACCCGCAGAAATTTTGCAGACATATTCGGTACGCTCGAGCTTAGAAATGATTAGATTTTGGAGCTAAATAGATGATATTCAGACGTTCCGTATGATTCTTTGGTTGGATACTTTTTTAAATCGTGTATATCGGCTTAATATATGGTGTACATTGCTTATAAATTGATAATTCGTTGTCTCTTCTTGATATTTACAGAAAACAGAAAAGTTCCGAAAATATTTTGTGATCAAATTCTTGCCGAACTCTGCTTCTACGATATGCCAGAAGAAAAATAAATTTCAAAGCGGTAAAAATTAAGAAGATTGCGGTCTCTGAAATCAAAGCTATTTTATTTGTTGAGTTCACATAGCTTCAGCCGCTTCAAGCAAGAAGATTGATGATCAACTAATGCCGAAGGAATAAATATTTTGTACAATTATAATTGTTGTTTTATTTTAGAAATTAGACTTAGGCTAATAATTATAGATCAGTAGACTATTATTTATGTTGTAATGCGAAGTTGCCGCATGCGCGCTCGCCGAACCTCGAGATTTTTTCAAAGTCCGTGATCTGTCAAATTTTGCCGCCTACAAATTTAGTTTTTTTCTAGCGCATGCTAAAAGCCGCGCATGATAACCAAAGGAGATAAGAAGAAAGCAATCGCACCTCTCAGATTTATATTTCGTGAGTTTTTTTTGCGACGTAAGTACGGAGGAAAATTTTCTTCATTTACTATATATATTATATGACTATAACTACGACGATCATAGGCCCTTAAATAGAGCAGTTTTTTGTTAAAATTTACATTTTAACATCCAACCAATTTTTAAAAATTTTGATTAAAATTTATGAAGACAGATTAAAAAATTCGAGATGTTGGATTCATAATGGCTGACATGTTGGGACAAATAAGTGCACGTCTGTATGTGAATAAAAAAATACAAATTTGGTAAATGTAATATGACGGATTCAATATGATTGCCATATATGATGCCATTCGAATGTTCCTGCAATATTGATTTTTACGATTATACTGATCAGTAGAAATTGTTATGCACGCATTCATGTGCATCTGAACCTCAGACAAAGAAACCTAAGATTCTCTTTCAAATTAGTACCTACAAAATTCACTGCCCCGCATCATCTCTTCTTCTTTATCGTTGTATACATCATATATTATGTACTTGGCTACTTCGAAGCCTGTGACGCGTGTGCGTGCACCCTCTTCTTTCTCTAATAAACCCTCTTCCTCACTCGTACAGCCCTCTGTCTCTTCTTCTCTTTATCCACCCATCATCTCTCGAGGGTCGACGAACCACAAGGCCTCTCATCGAGCGAGGCGCCCATGCACGATGTGTACTATATGACACTATACAACGGGCTGCAGGATGGTGAATGTCAGGTCGGCCGGAAAAATTTCGCAAAGCACGAGCCCTTGCGCGCGGGCGAGGATAATTCAGAGCGTACGATATCTGCTACCTATGCGTATATATAGCCAGAATAGACCGGCAACAGCATCACAGCAGCAGCTAGCCAGTAATGAGAAATATGCAGTTTTGCATATTTATGAGGCTCTGTTATTGCTGGAATTTCAAATTCGTTATGCGTATGCATATGCGTACGCATAGTGCTTTATATGTATATAACGATCTATATACTCTGCAGTTCAGTATATGTATACGCATTGTGTATTAATGCAATAATGGAAGATTTAGCTATATAAGCGAGCGCTAATTATTTGTTTATTTATTCGCGGTTACAGCAGTGGATACGCGTCCGCCCGCCGGCAATTACCGTCATGACGTGGTCGGGTGCGCTGGTGGTGGTTCGCAGGTAGCGGTGAACCGCCAGAGTATTTATGCACGAAAAATCACGATACCGGAGCTCTCTTGTTATCCCCGATACGTATTTCATTTTTTTTCAAAAAGTTGTTTTATGATTTTTAGTCTTATTTAAAATTGATAAAATGCATAAGTTTGAAATTGTCATAACTTGAATAGCGTGCGATATTATTATTATTGTATAGAAATTTTTACTCGGTAGTAAATTCCTATAAAAATATATAAGGATGAACTATGTACTGTTCATGCATTATGAAGTATCTGTAGTTAATTATCAATTTTTTGTGATAACTAACTTTTTACTACTAGATGTTTAATTAAAAATTCATATGTTATAGTAATTCCTCGCCTATTTTAGCAATCTACTTTTATTTTTTCGTCTGCTTTTTCCTTATCTATATATATACTGCTCATTTTTATCTAATGCAAATTAAAATAGACAAGGAAAAAGCAGACGAAAAAATTAAAGTAGATTGCTAAAATAGGTGAGGTATTACTATAACATATGAATTTTTTAATTAAACATCTAGTAGCAAAAAGTTAGTTATCATGAAAAATTGATAATTAACTTCAGATACTTCATAATGCATGAACAGTATATAGTTCATCCTTATATATTTTTATAGGAATTTACTACCGAGTAAAAATTTCTATACAATAATAATAATATCGCACGCTATTTAAGTTATGACAATTTCAGACTTATGCATTTTATCAATTTTAAATAAGACTATATATATATATATATATATATATATATATATATATATATATATATATATGTGAACGATTCTCTGTGAAATCGAAGACAAAAAAAAATTTTTTCCCTAACCAATTTTAACATGTATATACAGATATCGACGCTCCGTATGATGACTAGCACAATTCAGAATTCTCAAAAAACAACAGTTTTAATCAAAATCCTCCTACGAAACTAGGAGTTTTCAGGTTCTCAGACAAAAACTATCACCTTTTCAAAGGTTCTGAGAAAATATTAGTATTTATTAGAGGATCTAAAAAGTGCTAGTTTTATAAGAGGTCTTGGAAAAGAAGTAGCTATTTTTGAGAATTCTGAGCTGTGCTAGTCTTCGTACGGAGCGTCGATACAATGGTCAAATTATCCTAAAGAATTATTAAAGTGTACGCTTTTTGACCATTATCTTTATTTCTAGCAAGAAATGCAGCTTTATTATGGTATTGAGACTATATCAGATTCTTTTGTACTAATATAAGCTACCTTCATAATTTTTTTAGTGATGATTTATGTAGTCGAACCCATTATTATAGGTGCTAAATAGGCATTTTAATCATATTTTAGCATAATTTGACTGTTATTTATATGTTTACCAAGAAATACAGCTTAATTATCATTCTGGGAGTTATGCAGGTACTTTTGTACTAAAAAAGGCATCTCCATGAATTTTTTGGTAGTCGACCGAGAGATCGAATTCTCTTTTTTTCAACTTTTGAGTTTTTAAATGGATTAAATGCATGTAATAAAGGGTTATATAAGCTTGAAAATATTTTTTTTTAAAACTTCCAAAAATTTGCATACAAAAGTACACATTTAATTTTTGTGTAAAGTGTACTCCTATTGAGCTAAAAATCGTTCAAAATAGCTCCAAATTGCCAAAAATGCTAAAATTACCGTTTTTGACCCACTGTAACTCGAACATACTTGGTCAAAAAAATCTGAAAAATATACATGTTAAAATTCGTTAGAGAGAAAAAAAATTTTTTGTCATCGATTTCACTGAGAATCGTCCATATATATATTCGAATATTCCAATTAAAATTTATATAAATAAGAAACTGAAAAAATTAAAATAGATGAGAGATTTCGTTTCCGAGTCGCTAAGATAGGTGAGAACGAGCCATAATAGTTTTATAAATATAAATAAATATGCATTAAAAAAAGTAAACAATTATATTTTTCACCTTACTAACATCATAGCTCAAAGCCTATTCCACCCCGAAAACTGATCAATCTATTATTATTATCCCAAACTATCTCATAAACTCAAAAAACCACGAAGGAAAACTATCGCATTTCCACCTCTTGAACTTGAAAATTCTTCTCATTCGATCTATGCAATTCCACACACATCTCAAAAAAAGCGAAGTCGACACGAAAATCCATTCAGCAACGGCAATGGCTGCGAAGTATACAGCTCGCAAAGTGGCTTCGCGCTAGCAAGCACGAGAAATTGATTCGTACCTGCCCACGCAACCTTGATCTTGAAATAGGAAACTTACGCGTAGGATAATCGAGAAGAGAGAGAGAGAAAGAGAGAGTGAGAGAGAGAGAGAGTGTGAGAGAGAGAGAGAGAGTGAGAGAGAGAGAGGCAGAGTGAGAGAGAGAGAGAGAGAGAGTGTAGAGAAGGGCGCATAATTCGTACACAGAATGCCGAATGTGGTGTAATCCAATCAATCGATCGGCCTGTTGCAGCAGCGGTACTGGCGACAGTGTGTGTGTGTGTGTGTATGTGTGTGTGTTGGAATGCAGAGCAGACTTGTTGATTGGCTCGCTTGCGCGCATATCCGGATGCGAGCAAGAGAGGCCTTAACCCACCCGCGCGAGGATCGACGTGCGGACGTGCAGGGTTGTGTCGGATGCTATACAGCTGCAGAATGTATGTGTGCGGTGTTAGATAAATTGGCGTTAAGATTTTTTTCAGCTTTCTTTTGTAATAAATTATAAATTGAATATTATCAGAAGAAATTATTTTTGTTGGAGTTTGCAGACTAATAATTAATCATTCATTAATATAAACAATATATTAGTATTGATTTTAAATTAAATGCTGAAATATATTTAATGTTGTTAAATTTAATTATTTCAAAATAAATATCAGAAATATATTATCCAATATTTCATTGATATCTAGGCATTATCTAACAATTCCATCAATTTAATTCTTTATGAAAATATAATATGGAGTTTTAATAAAAATTCAATAAATATTCGAAATAAAGTACTTTTATTCATTTAACCTGCAAGCTTAAAATATTCATCATATTTGATGGTTGAATTTAGCAACGTTAAAAAATTCAAATTAAAATTAAGGGGTATGCAGGTAATATGACCACCTTGAGGAACTTTCGATTCCCAGTAGATATATATCTGATTTGAGAGTCTTCGGAAACTATTGAAACATGTTATTTGTACTTTAACTCTAACACCTCATCTATCTCTCATCTATCAGTGCTTATGGTAAAGTCTTATAATAAGTGCTGATAAAAGTTAAGACTAGCCTAGCAGAGACTTCCTTTATGTGATATTTAACTACATGGTTGGTTCGATATTTTGGGATTAGTGGATTTTGAAGAAGCAACCGCCGATTTTATTAGCGTCGATTGCCTTTTGCCTTGCAATGCATTCGTATGGCCACTTCATCAACCGATAAACGGGAACGAAAGTTGTAATTTTCGCTTCGAAAGCGTAGAACTCGAAGTAGAAATAAGATAGAGAAAATTTTTTTTTGTCCACAAAGCTGAATATGCATAGAATATAGGAAAACTATTCCCGATGTTGTATTAAAATGACATAACTTAAAAATAATTTGCAAGAACATGCGCACTTTCTAAAAAACTGTAGTAAAACTACTACACTACTTAGAAAAATCGAGTCCCATTAGTGTGACACATCATTTCTTATGTATTTTTTATGCTGAACTCGATCCCGTCACTTAAATTGGCTCAGAGCCCATAGGTTTTCAGAAAAAAGTCGATTTGAGCCCTTAAAATATGTATTTTCGCATGTTAAGTGATTAAACAGCTTTTTGATCGAAATCAATGGATTTTGGACCAATTTTAACAGCAAATTCATGTTCAGCTTAAAAAAATACATTAGAAATGACATACTGACAGTATTCGTTTTTTTAATTGGCCCAGAACCCACAGATTTTTAGAAAAAGACTATTTAAGCCTTTAAGATACGTATTTTTGCAGGTTAAGTGATTAAACAGCTTTTCTGCTCGAAATCAATGGGTTTAGGACCAATTTTAACAGCAAATTCGCGTTCAGCGTAAAAAAGTACATTAGAAATGACATACTGATAGTATTCGTTTTTTTAATTGACACAGAACCCACAGATTTTTAGAAAAAGACGTATTTTAGCAGGTTAAATGATTAAACAGCTTTTTTGCTCGAATTCAATGGGGTTTGGGCATAAATTTTACTCTATCTTATTTCTACCTCGAGTTCTACGATTTTGACACAAAAAAACGATTTGATCGCACTGTGTGACGCCCCAGAAAATCGCATACAGCACGGCCACATTACCCACCTTATAAAGTATATGTTCCTTTCCGTGCTTTATTTTGTTTTAAATACTGTAAACTTCGATTTTGTTTGGATTATAAATAAACAAATAACCGATTAAAATGTGATACTTGACGTTTCAATCACACACGAAATTTAATGTAATCTTATTCACTTAGAAACTGTTACTTCTTTAAGTTTCAAATGCATAAATGTAATTTATTTGCAATCACGCCGAACTGCAGTTACTCAGAAATTTCAAATGCGTTCTCTGAAATCGTTGTCGACACCGTTGCTACATTTTTCATAGCCGCTCTGTAGTCGATCTTTTTTTTCTATTTGGACTTCTGTAAAGGAAGCTTCGCTGGCACGTCTCCGGATGGGCGGGCGGTGCTCGTCGGGTCTTATTCTCCTTTACGCGACGAATGCCATCGTTTTTTGCTTCTCGTCACGCTTTACATAATTACGGCTCTCGGCGAGTTTTCGACTTTAAGGGCTGTCTGCTCGACTCTCAGTGG
Organism: Gastracanthus pulcherrimus; assembly: GCA_949152435.1. Classification (NCBI taxonomy): domain Eukaryota; kingdom Metazoa; phylum Arthropoda; class Insecta; order Hymenoptera; family Pteromalidae; genus Gastracanthus; species Gastracanthus pulcherrimus. Next base: position 138,167,395 of record OX424575.1, on the reverse strand, counting down.
ATTTAAAAGGCGGAAATATATTTTCTGTGATTTTTCTCTTATGCGCTACTCGTACTTATACTTGTATTTGCACTGAAATCAAGCTTTGCATGCGTTTTGAAAAGTGAAGTACAAAAGTATTAGTATTTTGCTCTTGAAACTAAGCCACTTCAAAACTTGTAAATTTGAAAATTTATGTGCTATTTGAAATAAGTGGAATGTACTTTAAGTGTTAGTTCAAAGAGTAGGAGTGGAGTTCGAAGGTAGAAAGTATTTTTGGAAGATAAATATACAATGTAAACGTAGAATCTAACAGTCGTAAACCTTGAAAGCTTTGATTAGACACATATTCAAATATAATATTATTGTTAATGAGATTGATAATACATTCTTTTTACGTTTATTCTAACATTGTTTGTTATCCTTATGTATCGATCTTACAAATATATGTTGCTATGAAACATTGAGTTTCTTTTATTCATACACATTCGATAAGAAATGGTTTATCTAAAATTAGCATAGTCTATATTAACTCCAGAATAAATCTATGGTTCAATAAAAGTGGATATTTATTTTTTCTCAACATATTATGAAAATAATAGTTAACGTATCATTATAGGGAACATCAAAATTATTATCAAGTCGTAAATACTTTTTGGAATTCCCATATTTAATAGAAACAATAATTTTTGGTGTAAGCTTGTATCTTCCAATGTAAATGAGGGTTAGAATTCGATCTCAATATAAAACCTCTTGAAAGAAACACTTACAGAACACTTCCTCTCAGACCAATAAATTCATTGAGTACGTGCGGCGGCATCCCTGATCAAGGAAAACTAAGTTGCGGTTAAAATATTAATGCAATGTATCACGCGCTCCAGATCTTCCTTCCTAGCCCGATCATTTAATTCGTTTGCTTTCTTTTTTCCCCTCTCCTTTGTTTCTTACTGCATACGTTTGGTAAATGGCAAGTTTGATTGGCATTTGCGCGAGTGACTTTCTCAAGATCGAAACGATGAGATTTATTAGAAAGAATTTTAATTATAAAAAAACTAGGAAGAAAAATATGATTGTTCGAGTCGGCCTTTCTTCTGACATAAGTCTCTCGCGTTGCGAATAAAAAGAGCAATACAAAGTTTTTCGTTTAACGGAATAAATGGGATTCACGCGAATAATAAATACAAGAAAATGGCTGTAATTTTGTGCCTCGGGAAATGTACAATTGGTATTTTTTCAATTAATTAACTCTTAGGGTGATCCTGTTTATGAAGATCGTCGGGGCTAATTAATGAGTAAATATTTCGGCTTCGGAGTTCCATTTTTTACGCTCTAAATAAGTGTAAGTAATTATCGAGCCTTTCTACGCTTTGTATTCCATCGATCTCATTTAAACGTATATATTTTTCTAAAGTATGCAAACTGTTTCATTTATTGTTTAGATTTTCTCTATTGATATTGTTCGTTCATCATGTGTAAAACGAAACGCGGTATAAAGAAAATATTCGTTAAAATGAGAACAATAAATAGTTAGAGTATTCGTGCTTTCGGACCGAAAATATTTTTTCCGTTAACATTGGCTTTATGAAAACAAATTTCACATTTTCCTGAACTACCTGACCGTCAGTTCTTTTTAGTTTTCAATCACAATATCAACGAGAAATTATGAACAAACCTATGTTTCTATGAGAACTAATAGAATCATACACGATAACGTGAGAATATTGTGCTTGCGGGAAAAAATACTTTTTGCTTTTCTCTAATATAGATGTTTATCATTGTACTTTTTGATAGTAATTTTTTGCAAAAAGAGTAACGTTTTGCTATAACATTAAATGAATCCCTGCAAATATCATATGAGCCGACTTGACTTATGAGTAATTAATTTTTTTAATTAATTAAAAGTAACTCAATATTTTATAGTACTATTTCATAGTATAGTATCTCAATATTCTATACAAAGAAATACAGAGAAAGTTTAACGTAGCACAATTAAAAAAAATTCCTATAAGACTGTAACTTTTAGTATAAAAATATGATATATATGTCGCTCATATATTATACTCGGATATTTATATAATGCATACAAAATAAATTTCATAAAGAATGAACGTTCTCAAAGAATTATATTCGATCAAAGCTAATATGCCATAAAAAGTAGAGGAAATCATATGTCTAAGTAGAACTGGACGGACATGGTCAGACGTGCAATTTTCATACATTTGTCAAAACCTACATATTTCCTATAACATGAAAAGTGCAAGTAGCATGTCAGCAAATATTAGCTTTAAGACCAATAAATGCACAATAGAGTATATATAGGCGTTCAATAAAAGCATTATAACAATAAGTAAATATGTTTCTTCAACTAAAAAGCATTAATTATGTTAAATAAATTTCATAAATTTATTATTATTATTATTATTATTATAGTGGCCAGTCATTAATAGTTAGTAGTAATAGTGATTACTTGACCGCAGATATCATACTCCTACATCCGTCATAAAACGTATTAAAATTCTAAACAGTCTTTCTCTCTGTCACTCGCTATGGGGATCGCGCAGCTAATACCATTGAAGTCGTCTGGTAAAATAGATTTGCTAGTAGGTATATTCGACTTATCCAAACAATTTTGACTATTATTGACGAGACACGATTATTATCACTGCGTTCTCCTTTTTGATTCTGCGTGCAGTGAGTACAAGCAAACGCGACAGCAACGATACAAGGATAATTTCCTCACCTGAGCGTCCACGGCAGCACCTTGCTGCCCTCGAAGCTGATACTCCTGAGTTCGTACTTGGAGCGCAGCCTGAGCGGCGAGATGGGCGAGCCGGGTCCACCGCCGCCGCCGCCGCCGCTGCCACCGCTGCCACCGTGAATCAGGCTGCGCAGGCTCTTGGACGTCGGCGGGGGTCCGCCACCGCCGCCGCCGGGGATCGCGTAACGCCGGGCCGCCGCGGTACTTCCGGCTGTGGAGATGCCTTCCTTGTGCAGGCCCGGCCTCTTCATCGAGCTCATCCTGCACGCGCGGTTGAGGCAAACCCTGGCGGAGACTGCGGGGGAGGTTCAAGGCGGCTCTTGCATGGAGCGGAGATCTGTGGAATTTTTTGATCGGTTAGTTTTCTAGTGGAGTTCAGCAGAGTTGGGATGCAGGAGTAGCTTGCCGAAAGCAGTAAGTTCAAATGAACTTTTGACTTTTCAATTGACTTTATGGGTACTTAAATTATGGTAGATACCTGAAACGGAATGTCTACGCTTTCCAGTACGGGAGACCGGGGTAAAGAGACAATTTTATGAAATTAGACAGTTTTTGTTTTATTTGTACATATTTTAAGTTATACTTTTCTATACGAAAACTTATCGAGGTCGTATATTTAACATGGTTATTTCAAAAAGAGAAAATTCAACTTTACGTTATCTTACTAATTCGAGGTAAGGTGAGTCTTCTCTAATTTTGTCGACAAAATAAAAGACTATTCTTCCTGATAAATATTTGGAAGAATTTCTAGAACTATTAAATAGAAATTTTTTAGAGGTTATTATTTAAATTTTGTATGAAGACTTAGGTCAACGAGTTATTTGTATTGAGCTTAAAAACCTATCATTATATCGAGCTAATAGTACAGTACAGTCAATGGTATACGTACCTGCGTGTGTGCGTGTGTCTGCAAGTGTCTGTGTGTGTTTGTTTGTGGATGTATGTGGCTATGTGTATGCGGGTGTGTGTGTGTGTGGCTTTAATCAGTCAGGATATCTGTGGACAAATTTAATTTTGCAGGGCTCGTCCTTCGTTTGGTCTTTTAGATGATGGGAAAACAATAGTAATTATTTTTATTGGTATATTCGGTTTCGGAGACAGTCTCATGGATTCACTAAATTTGAGATGATCGGTAATATCAAGAACAATATTTAATATAATTATTGTGTTATTTTTTTTTCTGTTTCCGAAAAAATAATCATTTTGTAAACAGAATCGATTTTGTACGACTCACGATAACTGCTAGTTATTTGTTATATTCTAAACTCATAACAAGGAAGAATAATAATATACAGACCATTATTTAGGTTAATCATCGGTTCTGCATATAACTTTTCTAGTGTGATTATGAAAAAATATTTAAATTGTGTAAAAACTTAAAAAGTTTTTGCATATAAGGTTACGTTTTTTTCAATTATCAATAATAAATTTTGCAATAGTATAATTGTTGACTAAAATTTATTTATGAATATAATGTATACTAATTGTACAAATAAATTTTTTTCGTATTTTTGTAACTTTCATCAAGTTTATAAACAACAGATTTATTCATTAATGACAAAAATATCATAAAAATGAAAAAACGAATCGAAGATTCTTTTTATTTCAAACTCTATCAAAAGATACAAAAAGAGCTTTGAATGGCTAAAAAATACCGCATAATGCTGAAGAAACGTTATAAAATAAAACAAATAGATAAATTTTAAAAATTCTTCTTGATTTTAAATCTTCGTTAAAAACCGTAAAGAATGAGCTTTAATTAGAAAAAAATGATCGCATAATACGCAAGAAATCAGCGATAAAAAATTTATTGAAAAATAAAATATCATAAAAAATGAAGAAACATTATAAAACAAAAACGATTAGCTGAATCTTTAAAATTCTTTTTGATTTAAATTCTTGATCCCTGAAGTATTACATTTTACCGTGGATTACTCGTATACCTCTATATGGCAAATTTTGTTATTTTACAAGAAAAAAGAGAATTATAATGATGAAATCTAACGTGGATTAACACAAAATTTTAGAATAGTGGACTTAAGTCGTTTTTTCGGGAATCAACTGAATTATTTTTTGAAAACCAAATATGGTTGTATGTGTGTACACTATAGTTTATATAATAACATTTATTTACGTACTATAAAATTAAATAAAATGACTGATACACGTTGTGATGGACTTAAGTCGTAAGTCGAGCAAAGATTTTATTAAATGGACTTAAGCCGTTATGTACTGTGCCATTTTTGACTATGATAGCTATGCTGCGGCAATTTTTATCACTTTCATATGAAAGGGGGCTACTACTTATAACGATGAAATGTAGTGTAAACTCAAAATTGAAAAAAGTGGACTTAAGTCGTTTTTTCGGTTCTCCGCAGGTATAAATATAGCAGTTAAAATTAATTTATTAGAACAAAGAATTTCATATAGTAAATTTTCATTGAATTATATATAACATTTTTGAGTTTTAAAGGGTTTTAAAAAATATTCGATGTTCCTGTATAACATATGAATATTTTGAATTTAAACAGTATTAGTTTTGTTAAAAGATTTTTGAAAAGAAAACTAGCTGTTTTTAAGAAAACTGAAATGTGCTAGACTTCATTTAGAACGTCGATATGTTGGCTTACAAAAAATCTTATCACAATTATACAGCTAATGGATATACACGGTCGTTATATACATGGTGAGAAAATATTTACAAATTGAATAACCTCTATACTCAGAGAAAAGTGATTTGCGACTGTTACTAAACACTAGTAAAATTCGTTCTTGTTGGGATGACCTATTTTCTAGTAAAGGTTACTATTTTTTTGTTATACTTAACAACTGCCTACAATGTTTTAGAAAAATATGAATCGAATTAGTTTAAAATAATTTAGCCAATTTTCTAAAAAGCTTTATTAGTTTTTGGGTACAGCTAAAATTTCTTTATATTTCTTACTTGAAAATTGTAGTAAAAATAAAGTAGTGTTTACTATTTTTGTAACAAATACTAAAAATTATAGTAACATGATTTTTTTTATGAAAATATATTGTCTAATAAACCGAATTTGAATGACTAAAAAAATAATTATTTTCACTTATAGCATGTAGTTGATTTTACAATAATTTAGTCAATTATAATAGAAAACGAAATATCCATTATTATAAACTGCTTTATTAAAAAAAATAGTAACTATCACCAACCTGATTTTTCTCAGTGAAGGAACACTATCCATTATAGGGGAACAAAATTTCGAAGAGCCCGAAGTTTGGATCATGACGCGACCGTAACGCGTATCCTACATTAGTACCATATATTAACGTAAAACTTGAAACGCGTTTGTCTCAACACTACATTTTTTGAACTGGCAGGAAACAAAACTCAAACAGATCACTACCGATTTACTTGAAATTTTGAATGTAGCTCTGTTTCCGCCAATTCTTTACTCTCAAATTTTTACTTTTTTCAAATTCATAGCATTTTTGAAAAAATGTTTTTTTTCTCGTATTTCTCCTATTTGTAGCATTTGGAGAATTTGGAGTGCAGATTCCAAAAATTAGTGTTTTTTGTTCTGGGTTGCAAATGACTAGTGTTACCGTTTCGGCCGCAAAGTACTCTCCGCGAGAAGAGGTTATGATCGCTGAGTTGCAAACATCTGTGAATGGATTTTCCATTTATTTAATTTTACTGACGTAACATTTTATTAAAATTAGGGTATTAAATCAAGTATTATTCAAGTTATCTTTGTCCAAAAAAATGCATTTTTTCGCAATGATGCTTTATTGTATTATGTACATAACAAAGAAGTTAAAAAAATCATAAAAAAGAGTATTTAAATTGTATAATCATTATTTTGATTAATCTTTTTATAAAAAAATTCAGAAATTACTTTATTTTTGGATGAATCTTAAAAAACTTTAGTTTTTTTTTGGTCACTGCATGAATAGAACCTACATTATAAAGAATGTAAACAAATTATTTTTACGTCAAATACTGAAAATTTGAAAAAATATCCTACTCCAACTGTCAATTTTGAGAGTCACCGATGAAAACAATAGGTAGCAATAGGTTAGGTAGAATAATTTTTTGTTTGATAATTTTTCAACTTCCTTATTATGTACGTGGTATAATTATTTTTTTTAGAAAAAATATGGACTAAATAACATTTTTTTAAACTTTCATATTTAGACACGCTTTTACCCCCTTAAATACTTATAGAAATATACTTCTATATGAAAGTGACATTTTGTATTAATGTCATTGAATTATATCTAAGAAATATTAACTGGAAAGTCCAAGAATACAATTCTGAAAAAATAATTTAAAGTTTTGTTGTTCATAAGATATGTATCGCCTGATTCAGCATAGAGTCGTACAGTATGACAATGCTTACAGTATGACAAATTATGTGTTCCTAGCTTCGACCGACGCACCTTGGTGTTCTATTAAACATACTCGGCGGCCGGTGTTCATGGCTACAAAACTTCTCATATGATCAACAGTTCATTCAATTTTACGAGTAACAAAAGTTATTTTATGTGGCTGACTTCTTTTTCCGTAAGTAAGTTTATGTCTCTCTAATAATTTTTGTATCAGTTTAATCCTTCATGAGTCCATTACTAAAGCGCTATAATGTACTTGTCGTGCAGTATGAAACATATAAATGAAATAGTAAAATATTACAAAAATGTACCTCTACATTTTTTCAGAAGAAAAATGTCTACTATGATTTCTCCACTATCATGTCTACTATCATGTGTGTTGAATATAATCTCCAAATATTTGTTAAGTGTTATTTATTATTTTTCGTTATTTATAACTACTAGTACTTTTCAACACTGTTGGGTACGTTGATGTTTTAGCGCATGGGATGTTTTTCGCACGAGCGAATCGAGTGAGAAAAGTCATATGCGCTAAATACAACGTACCCAACAGTGTCGAACATTATTTTTTGATACAGTAGGTATGAAATTTTTACGCATACTGTATCGAAAAATTCTATATAGGGGAGGCGGAGTCTAAAATTCTCAAAAAGAGCCTTACGTAATTTATGGACGGCCCCTAAGCCCCCTCTACACATAAGTATTCATAAAGTTTTCGTACAACGCCTCCCCTTACTGCAAAGAACTTTTAATTTCGCAATTTGACAGCTGCATTAACGACAGCAATTCTAACATTATTAAAGTACTTACAAAAAGATGTATACATTCTATAATTTTTTAAATGTAATATTTTTTCGTTTATTACATTCAACAGCGCGAAGGGGATAACCTTTTTTCCCATTTACTACATCTATAATATACATATATGGGTGATTGTCAGAAATATGGTATTTCTTTTCCTAATTATCGGACCAACCTAAAAATCTTGTTTTGGGTGTAATTTCGGTTTAAAATTTTATTCACGGTGAAATGAAATATATTTTCCTTGCAAACCATTTACAGGCAACCAAAAATTTTTTATGTGTATTTTTCATAGTGTTTACCGGACTAAACACGATCATTTTTCCACGATAATTACGGCTACGGTGATTACTTTCTGCTAGAAAAATGCATGTAGTTTTATTTTTGTATAACAAAAATATTTTTCCGCATAGTATGTATATATATACACACACGTTATTATACCAGAATATCGTATACAAATAGTTTTTCATATTTAACTTACGAATAATTTTGATGACCACGGTATCCTGCGTAGCTTTTTAGCTTTTGGAATTTTAGAACGAAAAACGTAAAAACTAACTCTAAAACTGCAAATAAAAACCAGTTGCTCCCTGACGTAGTTGTTTGAAGTTCGAACTATATATCTTCATAGGTTAGATGACGACACTAAGCGTATGTACCCATTACAATACGATAAATTGAACGGGGATTTTAAAACTCAAAAAGTTGGCGACAACATTCGTAACACTCCTGTAGACAGACAAGTTTAAAAAAAAATTCTGAAAAAATTAGAATAAATTGTACGTATGATATACTTTAAAGTCTCTTAGGTTAGATATAATTAAATTCTAAATTTATTATCTAATAAATTCAGAATTACGTGAATTATTCGATGGCGACAGGCCACGGTAATTACTTTTAGGTTATATATATATATATATTTTTTAAGCATGTCAATTTGCTTGACACGATTTCTGGGCCACTGGTCATCGTAGAGTAAAACAAAACAAAGGAACATTATCTACACCTTAAAACCTAATTAAAGTACCTATTCTTTTCTGAAATTTTTTTTTGCAAAATGGAAGCTATTATTTGAAAAAGTTCATTATTTACCTTAAAATTATTTAAATAAATGCTATTTGCAAGAAGAGTTTTCGACTTTATTTAAAAAAGCATGGGTGCTTCAGTGCAGTATATCGACGTCCCTTACGAAGACTAGCAGATTTCAGGTTTCTCGAAAACACTTAGCTCTTTCCAGAGGCCTATTATAACTAGCAATTTTTAGGTTTTCTAATTAATACTAACATTTTCTTAGATCCTCCAAGAAAATTATAGTTTATGTCTAAAATTCTGAAAATAGCTAATTTTAAATATCGAATAATATTTATGTTGTTTAGAAAATCAAAACTTTATTAGTGTAGAAAAATAGAAGAAACAAATCTCTACACAATAGAACTCCTTAAAATTTGCTAGCAGTTATCACTGTAATGTTATTTAATATTAAAAGTTAAAGCGAGACACTATTAAAATGCCAGTGAAGACGAGGCATAATGGAGTTGAAATTCTCCCATAATTAAATTATTTTTTCTTTATGTTTTATAATTATATACTTGATTATTTTATAATCATAGTTGAACCTAGTAACTATACTTAATGACTTTTTAAAACAATTGTAGGATTTTAAAAATATCAAAATAAAAACGAATCTTTTTATCAAATTTCAGTATAGGCTTGCCTTAATTTACTTAAACAATTAGCGAGACACTAATCCTATATTTAAGTCAGAATTACTAAAGAAAGCTTGTTCTATTGATCACATCATATTCAATATTTAACGCTTATAAGATATTGTACCGATAATAGTTGTAGTTTGAACAATCATAGCTTGCAAAAATAAATAATATGGCTACTCAATGTAATATCCACTTAGGGTCTATGTAAGGTCAAACTAAAGTTGAGATCACGTAAGGGCTACATAGAGGCCATATATACAGTATTCAAGAAGTAGTTAGGGCGTTGGTAAGGCTAGTATGTGGTCAACCCTAACCGTATTAGGGTCTAACTACAATTTCGCCACGCGCCTTATTAAGCGTCTATAACACTTCTTAAAAATGTGACTTTTTTCAGAATTGTTCACATATCGTGTAGAATTGAAAAGCTCTTTACGAGTTTTTCAGGGATATATTATAATTACTTTCATAAATTGATACTCACTACCTGGAGTATAAAAAGAACTATTAAAGAACTTCCTTTGCCGATTAGAAAAATTCCTTTCGCAAAAATGATAAAAATATTTATTATTTTTTATCACGGTTGTAATTTGTTGTTATTACAGTTATGAGAGATTATTAATATACATATTAGCAAATTTTTTTGAGTATTATTTTTCTCCAATTTCCCCTATCCAGTTTGTATAGTTGTAAGTTATTTATACCATCGAGGAAAGCACAAAATAACCTAATTAAAAAACTTCACCCTCGTAGCATTGGCGAAAGTTAAAATAAAGTCAATTAAATGAAGCTCAAAACACGTGTCTGTCGATATTCGTCGGTTACTACTTCCATAATATATATTGTGAATGGCGAAAGTTTGAATAATGCTTTTTATTTAGCTTTCTCTCGTGGAAGGACACGGGGGGGGGGGGGAGAGGGGTTAGGAGTAATCTTTTTTTACAATAAAGGTCTTTTTGCACACTAACAGACGATATCCAAGATTATTCATATGTAGTTTAAATGATCATCTATTTTTTCAAGTAAGCTGGGTAAAAGTTATAATTATTTGTTTTTATATATTTACTTTTAATGCATAGAGTCCGTTGTGAATTTGATTTTCTATTAGATATTTTTTTATGCGATCTATACTGTATAACAGAGTTTATAGATTAAATGGCTGAATAAAAATCATGCTGATTAATATTTTGCGTGACACAAATGTTACATTTCAGTTGCGTTTGAAGTCCCTTTGCGATTCATTATCAGTCGTAAAATTATATTTGGCAATTTCTTTTTATTATCTCGAGGTAAGATATGTGTAATAACAATATTAAGCTAATTTAATCATAAAATTCATAAATATAAAGTAGAAGCTATCAACTTTTTATGCATCAGTAAATTATACTTTTACTACACTTCATTGTAAATATCCGTCATTGCTATGCATGGTTTTCAATATTGGTTAAAAATTTATGAAAGACATTTCAATAAAAATAAAATAGCAAATAAGTACAAAAATGTATAAACATTTATTAATTTCCTTAATAGGGTACATGTCCATATTTATGAGCCTGTCCATATTTGTGTGCATTTTTTTTAAATATAATTTGCAGCGATTAAATCATGAATGAATCAGTAAAACTATTTTTAAAACTAAGATAAACTATTAAGTTAGAGTTTACAAGAGTTACATGAAAGTTTAAAATGTTTTTCATAGAGTTATAATTTTTTTAAACATATGAGTAATGATTTGGTGGTTTTACTTTGTTTCCTTGTCTAAAATGCTAAGGATTTCTTAACTTTCAAAACTTAATTTAATTATTCGGACGTGATTTATGACAAACAAAATATTTATATTATCACAAAATAATTCAATTTAATATTAAAAAATGTGAAATGAGCATTTTAGACTCAATTTATTAATTTATTAATGAATCCAGTAATACCGCGAGATTTTCGAAGTTTGTCCGTATTTATGCGCCCCCTCATGATCGATAGAATAACCTCACTTCTGCTTGTAGAAGGGAGAAGAAGTTTTCGCAAGCTTTATTTTTTCCAAAGTTGTTGTTAATGAAATTTGTAAGTATAACTAACAAAATATACATAATATGATAAAATTTATTAAGACTTTTTGATTTATTGATTTATACCAGAAACTAATTATATTAGTAATTAGTATTACAAACTAAATAAACATAAAAAACATAAAAAAACTTATTAACTACGACTAACTAACTACGACTTGAAACTAAAATTCAGCGAGCTAGCTAACTCTTTAACAGTTTATATAATTTTATAAAATCTGTAAAATGTTATAAGAACATTACTAGTTTATATCACTTAAGAATTATAAAACTATTAATTTATAATATTATTAACAATCATTTGTATCATTGAATAACATTTTTAATCCAAGGCTTTTTTTTAGTTTCCATTTAGCATATTTTGAATTTCTCAGAATTTTGAGGTCAGTTTTTAATGCTTATTGCTAAGAACTTTCTAGGAATAGCTATATTTTTAGGAAGACTAAGTGTCATGTAATTATAAATTAGAGATTCAAAATCAAATAATCATCTTATATTGAATGGAATTTCTTCGGCAAACTTATTTTTATTTATAACTATTAGTATCCTATTTTATAGTCTTTGCAATAGGACTATATGAGTTCTACGAACGCTTCGCCAAGCTATAATACCATAACTGATTATACTATGGAATAGTACATAATAAATCATTATCATTGTATCAGTTTGCAGGAATTTAGATAATTTATAGATTATGAATTCTGTGTCAAATACTTAGTTTTGTTCATAATATCTCTCTGTCTAACACGTTTATTAATTTCAAATATTGTGAAACTTTATTTATATTTTTTAATTATTAATTACAAACTACCTAATTACAATTGTTTATTATAATATTTAAAATAATATATAAATAAAAAATAATAATAATAAAATTATTTAATTAATCTTATTTTAAGTTATCTTATACTTAAACAAAAAATGGATTCCATTAATATTAATTAATCTATAAAAGCAGTAATTATAGAAATAATTAAAATGAGATTTCATGAGCACACTAATCGGGAGCACAGTTTTTTGAGCAGGCACACTAATGGGGGGCACAGAATTGTGGACACGCACACTAATACGGGTAGCTTGGGCACAGTAATACGTTATAGCCCATTGACGTAGCACACTAATATGGACCAAAACATTTTTTTTTATTTCTAATATATCTGTATGAATGCTTAATATATTCAATTAAAACAAATTCCATCTTAAACACGGAACGTTGGAGTACCTATGTAAACTTCAATAGCAAAGATTAAAGCTATATACGTTCAGCAATCAATTATTAAATGCAAAAAATTGCTTCATGGCACACTAATACGGACAAGTACCCTATATCATTATTATTATTTTCACGAATCTTGTGAAACGGATTAATAAATGATTGCAAAAAAACAATAAAATTTTAAAACTATTTTACGACAAACATTCTTTACAAGCTAAGAATTTATTGTAAAAACGTTGTCAAATTTTAATTTTTGTTTTTTACATTCATTTATTGATTCCTTCCACTACATTTAAGAAATTAAAAGTGTGTGATAGATTTAACAACGAGAATTATTATTCTCAATCTCATTGTACGAATATAGAAGTGATGTAATTTAAAAATGTCAGATAATTACAAAGAAAACAGATGCTTGCATTAAAAACTAATTATGCATGGTGAGGCATAGTGCGTTTCTTATACATAAGAATTGTACATGTAATTATTGTGCACAATTTAATATTGGTCAAATATATCTATATATAATTTGACCAATGCTAAATTGTGTATAATAATTACGTGTATAATTCTTATGTGTAAGAAACGCGCTATGCCCACGGTGAGTATTACGCAGTAAATTATAAATATTGGAAAACCAGCTGTACTGTATAAATTTTGTAATCAATTATGCGCTCTTATTCCCACGGTTCTGCTTAAACAAAAAATATATATATAATAGAAAATTAATTCATGTACATTATAGATTATTACTTTTAATTGTATATCAAGGTTTTTTTCACAATTTTTTGAAATTCTAGTTTTTTACGCGATTAAATATAAAATAGAAAATTTCTTTTTACCTTCATTTAATATTGTTAATTTATACTTTTATACAATTTAATAATATTAGCATTCAATACTCTTTGAATTAATGTTGTACAATTATATTGTATAAATACATTATTAATCATATGTACAGGTAAATACATACGTCGAATAATTTAGTTTGCCAATTTATTTTCGTTAATACATTTAATCAAAATTATTTGCTTCGTTTATTTCTGAGTAATTTGTTTGCGTTAAATTATCCCTCAAAATATATTAACCTAAGAAACAGTGCAACTTCCTGTTCATTTTTGCTTTCTCAAAAAGAAAGCTTTGTGATGATGAAAATATTTTTATAAGAGATTTTGATGAATTTTTATATTTTCAAGACTCCTGAGTCAGAAAAATATGTTTTTAAAAAATGTCTATATGTATATCTGTGTGTATGTATGTATGTGACAAAAAATTTGTGGAACGATAACTTTTCAAGGGAAGCATGTTATGAGCTGAAATTTTGCAGACATATGAAGTATAGCTCAACTTAGAACTGATTAGATTTTGAAGCTGATTGGATAATAAAAAGTACATTTAAAATAGTAATAGTAAATTAAAAGAATTATCAAAAAAGGGAAAAAAATTTTTTTCCTTCTTATACGTTAAATATGTAGAAAAGATGTATGTATTCATAATATACACAAGATTTCCCTTTGATAGATATATCTAGCAATTATTTATATTTTTTTTATCAAACGAAAAAGAAAAATATAAAATTTACGAAAAATTGTAAGAATTAAGACAAATTTGTTTCTGTTTATACGTCAAACATATTCAAAATATTTACATTGTCTTGAGATAGACGTAATTTTCTTCTAATTTATATATGTATAAAAATTACCTTAATACTATTGTAGAGGAAGAAATATGATTAAATGGTGAATACGTATTTTTCTAAAATTGTTAATTTTTGAAAATTTAGAAATTACCTTTAATCTCTTCTTGTACATGTAATATTCTTTTGATCGATATATTTTGCAATTGTTTTAATTTTTTTTTATTAATTTAAAAAAAATGAATTCGAAATTTTTAATAAACTTATGCTTTTGAAATTAATGAACTTTCTGCGTTCAGACATGTTGAACATTATTTCGAGTTATAATATAATTTTAAAATGATAATATTTAAACTATTGTGTTGAATAAGTTAATTTTAGCACTAATTAATTTAAAGCGAATTTAAATTTGAAAATTCTTAAAGTCGATTTTTAGAACCTTTCTTTGAGAAAGCATTCTGCTAAAGCAATCAGCAGCGGCTTTTAATTTTTATGCCGCACGATACGTACCTTAATTCAAATGTCAAAGCGAGTCATCCATTTCAATAAAAGAAGATAATTCACTTCCATCGGATTGATTATCCCATTCTCAGAAAGCAAAGTTTTTTCTTTCTAATTAATAAAATACGTCTTCACAAATATCACAAACCCACACACATGTAACTATATCCCTTTCTGCGCATTCAATCATCCACTTCTCAAATCTCTCTTTATTGCACGATGATTCACTGCTCGTAAAGTCCTTCCACGCACAAAATCATCGCAGCTATATCTCACGTATATAAAACACTCGCGACGAGCGAGTAAACATCGGAAGCTGCAGCAGCGACGGCAAATTTTTCATCCGGCACGAAATTGCCTGTGCTGGTCTTCTTCATTTTTTCTAGGTCGAGTCGCGCGTATATTTTCTCCACGCGGTTGCGCGCGTAAAAAATATAACGGTAAACGATGAGACCGTGCGCTCTAGTATAATCAAATAGACTATGCCACTACTCTCTGCATATTCTCTATTATTGCAGTTCTTGGTCTGTTTACATTCCGCAAGTAGTTATTCTGTAGTATCATCAGGTACGTAATAACTTGCCTAGCGCTTCCTTCCTATTATATATACATTTCTTGAAGATTGGCTGTTCGGTGGAACCGGTAACGAAGAGATATAGACGCGAGGCAAGGAAGAAAGAACGTATAATCGAAATCGATCGCGCAGCGTTTTTTTCGCCGGCCTAGCATTTGAAGATCCTCTGGCGCGGGACCTTGGCTGCTGCACTGCTACGGTACCAATGGCGCCAGCAGGCACGTGGTCTCG
Source organism: Gastracanthus pulcherrimus (assembly GCA_949152435.1). Taxonomy (NCBI): domain Eukaryota; kingdom Metazoa; phylum Arthropoda; class Insecta; order Hymenoptera; family Pteromalidae; genus Gastracanthus; species Gastracanthus pulcherrimus. The sequence goes on along the minus strand of OX424575.1, from coordinate 138,151,556 downwards.
CTTCCTTTCCGTTTGCCGCGACCTTGGCGACTTCGCATTTCATTCTTCCCTTTTTTCGCTTAACTCTTTCTCGCTGCTTCTGTTTGCTACTTTCGACTTTGCTCTTGCTTTTCGGCTCCGGATTGATTACGCGACGACCTGGGCGTCTTTCTCCTCTCGTCTCTTTGGGGGTTCCTCGCGGGCGCACGAGGACATATACCTACTCTCTTTTAATTGGAAGCGCGGACGCGAGCGGATTTTCCAAGTTTTTTTGGATTTCGGATGAGATCGATTGTACTTGATGTGTTTTCGCGAGGATCGCACAGAGATAACTTTGAATTATTTTTTTGGGGGATGCTATCGAAGCATTTGGTTGTTTAACAAAATTATGGAAAAATTATTCACCGTACAAAAATTAAAGTTTTAGAGAGGGAAAATAATATACACTCAGGTGATGGAAAAATACATTTGAGCGTTGATCAATCTCAAAGTAAAAATGCGACCAGATCCTTTTTCACGTCATACAATTTTTCTGATTTCACTGGAATCAGCGTAAAAACGCAACTGCATCCCACCAAGTCTTGCAAAGACCATAATATTCGCGCGTCTCTCATCGTAGAACATGTTGATTCGTTGCATTTCAAGAACTATTCATTCGAACTTCTTCCTCTTCAAACATTAGTCGTGTTAAATTTCTCGAAATATTCACCTTATCATCAGCACAAGCAATGAATTGCAGCATCACTTCATTCGCAAGTTCTTATCAAGCCACTTCTCCAAATCTCGATATCCCCAGGCTTGAACGTATCTAGATACACAGCACAACAACACTCGATGCTCAACTTGTTTAAACCCAAAATCCCGTCTCACATCCGAATGCCCGACACTCCATCGAGCCTCTCAATCCGTCGAAATCCATTTTCCACTCGGCGAAGAAACCTCTCACTTTCAAATTGGCGAAGAAAGACACGCGAGAATGACGAGCGCGTGGGTATAGAGTGTATAAGAAAGGCCTTGCGCGCGAGGATCACGCGCGTTTAGCAGCAGCAGCAGCAGCAGCAGCAGCAGCAGCGGCAGCAGCGGCAGCAGCGGCAACAGCAGCGGTGGCCACCGGGATACACACTCGCGAAGAAAAGCCGGGTCTCGACCGCTCGCTTTTCCGTGAGAGCCACCGCCACAGCTCTCTCCCCTCCCCTCGGCGCTCGCGGCTCGCGCACGCGGGATGTGTGCCTACGTCCGCCCTCCCCCTCGCCGACGCTATTTCCACCACCCCTTGCGTTGCCGTCGTCGTCGCGGAGGTGTTCAGCGCGCGCGTCCTCGAGTAGACGCGCAACTGCCACCGCCGTCGCCGCCGCTGCTGTCCAAACAGCGCGGAGAGCATGAGGGAGCTATCGGGATATACATAAGGGGCGCTTTTACTTTCTATATGACTGTGGAGCGCGCTGAGGGGTGAAAGTAGGGAATGGGGGGTGGGGACGCGAGAGTTTGTTTGATAGCGCGGAACGGGTATTGGGAATGCGATCCCGCGCACGGATGCATCGACTTTTGTTGTGGTTATTGTGTTGAACTGAAAAAGGTGGATATGTTTTTTTTCGGCCCTTGTGTTGCCGTGAAAAAGTTGAAATTTTACAAATTAGAAAATCTGAAGTCTATATAGAAAACACAGATGACGCGCTTGGATCTTGTGACCTTGACATTGACCTGCTTTACGATATACATCGTACGTGGAAATTGAAACATCTCGCTTGAATAGTCGAGTAGTTTACTTTCTTAACTCGAGTTGAATAGGCGGATGCGAACTATCCTTAGAACTGGGTGGAAACATCTAACCGATTTTAAAAGCGAGAATTTTGGTTTTATTGGGTTACCGTTCAGCTGAAGATTCTGCAGAAACTGAATATTTGTTCTTTATAACATTTGATAGATAGAAGTTCAATTTCTTTTTTATTATCCAGAACTTAATTATATTTTAAATGATAAATACATTTTATACTGTGAATTGTGGTTTTTTATTGAGTATTTAAACTCTAAAGTTGACTTAATATTTTATTTTTTAGGTATTGTTTTTAAAAAAATGATGCGTTGCAACTTTGATATAGAAATTCAAGCTGCTTACAGTCCTCGTATAAATTTTATACTTGCATGTAATTATATAAGTTACTTGAATTGTTTTATAGTTTAAAACTAATTAGGAAAGCTTCGGCTTTTCTACTAACAAGTTAATTTTCTTATTGCTCTTTACCGTAAAATCTTCCTTTCTCTATCTTTCTTTCTATCAACCTGACCATCCTATACTTCTTTTTATACTCACCAACAATGCCTTTTCGTCTGTTTGACGTGCAATGAATATACTGTAACCTTCCAAGGTTGTAAGTTTCTGGCGCACCAGAGGCGTTATTTGTTTGATGTTGGATCTGTGTCTGTGTATCGAAGCCGTGAATGGATGCATCGACCAGATGTTGCAGCTGTCCAGAATTCGGTGAAGCGTGTATTCGGAAAAAGCACGCGCAATATAGGACGCTGCACCTTTTTCTGCTTTGGCGTAAAGTACGATGGTCATTCCGAGTGGATTGATGCACGGTTTATTTGTGGAGTTTCCTTTTTGCTAGTTTTCTTTTTGCGAATAAAAATCTGATACTTTGCGAAGTTCGAAACGATAGGGGAACAAAGGAGCATTTATGCAAAATAAAATGGTGTAAACTACTACAGAAATTCAAAAGATTGTTATGGAAATTGATTCTGGGATTCGAGTTCATCCGTATTTTTAAGGTTGCTGAAATAGAATATATAATTTTTTTTTAAGTATGTATGCATGTGTATGCGGGCTTACGAATGTGTGCAACTAAACTATGTGGCTACCAGAAAAGCGACTCGCAAAACGTGTTGCGAATATTTAAATATCCTCCAATGGGAGTGCTCGAAAAAAAAAACGAAAGAGCAAACATAACCCATGAAAAATTTTGAAACGCCTTCCGAGAGTCGAATTATGCGACGGGTGTACATCATGCATACATTTTGGAGGTATATCAGGCATCATCTATCATACAATTTTATCTGGAGCCCATTAGATAATACGAAGTATGTATTTTAAGTGGGTGCAAAAATGAATTAAAATTTAAAATTTCCGACTTTGATTTTTACGGACCGAAAAGTAAATATCTATAATTATAAGAATACTTATATTTAGGCAAAACCCAAACTCACTTACCCCTTATTAAGTAATAATAGACCTCTGTACAAAGAATACTTATAGTTAGACAAAACCCAAACTCACTTACCCCTTATTAAGTAATAATAGACCTTTGTACAAAGAAGCAGACGTCAAAATCAACGACATTCTAAAAAGTTATTTGAATAAAATTTTGTCAACATTTTATTCCAATAACTTTTTAGAGTACCGTTGATTTTGACATCTGAAACTTCGTATAGAGATTACTACTTAACGAAGGGCAGCTGAGTTTGGATTTTGACTAAATATAAGTATTTCTATAATTATAAGTAATTATTTACTTCTTGGTCAGTAAAACTCAACGTGGGAAAGAAGGAGGGCCTAAACGGGCTATTTTCGGGCCCAAAGGTAACAACTTATTTTTTATTATTTTCATATTTTTAATTAATGAAGTATTCATAATAAACGGTAATTATAAGCTAAACTGCTTTTGGCCAACGATATGTAAATTCTTAAATCAATTTCACCCTTGTTAAGTGGTGCAGTTATACGGAGGGATAACGAAATGCTCGTAGATCAAATTCTCTTATCTTTCTCATTTTTCTTAATTTAGCCCAAACGCTGTTTTACTTAAAATTACCATTTTATGATAAATAATTAATTAATTACTCCGTGGGGTTAAATAAGCTTTTAATTCTAATTTAATGTATTGAGAGTTTAAATTTGCAATGTGACACTAGTGGATTTTAGATGAACTACTAAACATGGGTGTTGCGGGGAATGCTTCTCCATAAGATTTACACGGGAACATATTTGGAAATTGAAATACAAGGATAATATCTGACAGAAAAACTTGTTTTTACCATTCAACGTAGTATATGTTCGTATATAGTATATATAACAATGGGGGCCAGCTAGCGAAAAAACAACTCATTTGGGTGAAAAGTGAACGATCCATTTTGACTCAAATATTCTAATTTTAGTATGATAAACATTGAAAACTCCGAGAAATTGTTGAATAAGAAGCCAAAAGTTATTATTTTATCCGTTTTATGTATAAAACCATAGTTATCTATTTATTTTCTTCACCCAAATGATTTGTTTTTCCACTACCGGGGGACGCTGAAGTCTACGTGCACTCAGCCATAGTGACAGGTTTTTTTTAACAGAGATGAAATGCATAAATCCATTCATAAATATGTTTTCCATGTAAATCCCATTGAAAATATTCCCGTCCCGCTAGGGGCGGTGGTAGTTTTCTTTACCAATAAACCCCGTGTGATCTATGAGACAAAAATGGTACATCATGTAACAAGGGAATAAAGTCGAAGATCATCCGAGGGAATACTCGACTTTATTATAGTCACACGGAGTTTGAAAGTATGCTGTGGCAGTGTCGGCGGGGAGCCGGAGCCATCTCCTGATGGCCACCCTCACTTGTTTGTCCAGCGGTCTCAGTTTCCCAAGAGTCGTTCCGGCCAAGACAAGCTTGTGATAGCGACGGCTTATGAGGAAGTAGCGCAGTATCAACAAACGTTGTTGTGGCTTTAACGGGGCTCTTGCAATCCTGTCCAGCTCGATATCGAGCATGCCTCCCGCCTTTTTTGGTCGAATCGCTCTGAAGTCAACTCCAAGATTCTGCCACTCTTCCGAGGGGGTCAGCTGACGAATCCGAGATCCACCAGCGAGCATGAACCGCGGTTCTGTCAGAACGTTGTACTTTCAATGCGCACGGTCGGACACTATGGACAGGGCCACACATTTCGCCGAATTGAGTGAGAGTCCTTGTTGCGCAGCTTTTCTCTCAGCCGCCTCAAGGAGTACTTCCATGCCTTTACTGGTTGATGAGACTAGGGAGAGATTGTCGGCATATGCGATTGAATTTATCCGCGATTCTACTAGCTCGTATCTGACGTACTGGGGCAATCATCTTAATACCCTATTAACAACAAGGCAGAAGACCGCTGTGGAAAGAGAATCGCCTTGCCTCACCCTTCTATTAACCTTGATAGGCTCCGAGCGAGAGCCCTGCACCTCCAAAACTGTTGAGCTATTACTTTACACTTTGGCGATATACCTGATGAAACCAGGTGCCAGACCAGCTGCCTCCAATACGGAGACGATGGCCTCGTGACTTACACTGTCGTATGCCCGGGCAAAATCGAGGGAAGAAATGTGAATCTCCCTCAAGTTGCGCTTTGCGTCATCCAACAATGTAGTCAACGCCGTGATGTTTTCAGCGCAGCCGTCATCCATGCACCGCTCTCGAAGATCGACAAGATTCGCCTCAAGCTGATCGGTCGAAACTCGGCTGGTCTTTCTCCTTCTTGGGTATGAAAACCGTCCTGCTAGTCAGCAGTTCTGAGGGGAATCTACCTCTTGCGAGGATTACGATGACAAACAGGGCCTTTACGCTCGCCGGAACAGATCTCCATTGCCTTGCTGTTATTCCGTCTAACCCTGGTGCCGATTTGGATGGTAACTTGACAGCTTGCGCTTCTTTGCACGTCACCGCATGCCACACGTACTAAAGGTCAACTCGATGCTCAGGTCTCAATACTCTGCCATAGCATGCAAATTGGGGGGAATGGACTAGGTCTTTCCATCGAGTATTTCCCTAGAAGCTCTTGACATGTCCTTTTTAAAGAGCTGCTGTACTCTGGCAAACTCGCGGTGACGTTCCTGCCTTCGTGGCACGGTCCGCTCATCTGGTATGTCCCTTCGTGATTTCCATGGCCTCGGTGGAGGAGGTGGCGGGAAAATAGTCCTAAGCCACTCACTGCAGGCGGACGACACATCTCTCCCCTCCAGTATATCCGCGGATATTGCCAGCAAACCTACATACATACATTCATACATACATATATACATACATACATACATACATACATACATACATACATACATACATACATACATACATACATATATGCATGCATGCTTGCATGCATGCACGCACGCACGCACGCACGCTTGCACACACACACACATTTTTTCTGACTAAGGAATCTTGAAAACATAAAAATTCATCAATTCTCTGATAAATAAATTTATATCATCAGAAAGCTTTCTCTTTGAGTAAAACTAATACTTGTTTATACTGTGTAACATTTTAACATTAAATTGCAATTTTATTTCTTTTTTTTTAAATCAAGAAACAGCATTATTGAATAGTAAAAAAATAAGTTTTCTTAGAAATATATTAGAAACATGTTTTGGACCATTGACAATCAAAATACACTATTTTTAGTAAATGTCGGTATGGATGTATGTGTGCGTGTGTGTATGCATGCGTGCGAGCGTGTGTGTATGTGTGTGTGTGTGTATGTGTGTGTATGTATGCATGTGTGTGTGTGTGTGTGTGTGTGTGTGTGTGTGTGTGTGTGTGTGTGTGTGTGTGCGGCTGTGTGTGTGTGTATGTGCATGTTTGTGTGTCAGTATGTGTGTGTATGTGTAGCACCATATTTCATGTAATCCACGGTTAAATTTAACGTTTTACGGCTCATTGTCTTGTTCCTTTTTAAGGAATTCGGTTTAAAATTAATTTTTTTTCTTTTTCGATGCGTTTTTGTTTGTTATCGGTTTTCGATTTTTGTGTTTCAGTTTTTCGGTATTTATAATACCTTACAAATAATATAATCGATTCAGTGATAATGCATTTGAAAGAGCTTATATTAACCTATCTCTGCCGATCGGAAATTGTATATAAACTATTTTGTTTTTTTTTATTATACACGTAAACGTCATGTTTGTTTTAAACGGTTATGTCTCGTAAAAAATATCATGGAAATATATTGAAAAAAATTGAGACGATCAGTAACATACACTCTAAACCCAAAAATGTAAAATCTGGAAGTAAAAAGATTGAAATCCAGCTTTTATTTTATACAGATATTAAATGGAAGATTTAATTAAACTTTGTAAAGTGTCAAAAAATTTCATATATCTTGAAAACATTAATTTTATGAATTCACACTTTTAAAAAAAATTAAAATGTACATTTTAAACTTTGTATAAAGTGTAAAAAGTTTTCATATTTCTTGAAAAGATTAATTCCATCAATTCACACTTTTGAGGGTTCTTCTAAAAGATTAAAATCATCCATTTACACTTGGAGGTGTAAGCTTGGCCTATCACAAATTTGGAGGTTATGGGATATTGAGGTGTAAGCTTGGCCTATCTGTGTGTGAGGGTTGGGTTGGGTTGGGTGGGATTTAAGATTGGCTTAATCGTGTGTGTATAGCAGTTTTGAGGTTATAGGGTATTTGGGTTAAAGCTCGGCCGGTTCATGTATAAGAATTTCGAGGTTATGAGGTACTTCGATTTAAGATTGGTTTGTCTGTGTAAAAGAGTTTTGAGGATATAAGGTATTTAAGTTAAAGCTTGGCCTGTTTGTGTTTAAGAGTGTTAAGGTGTTTAGATTTAAATTTTGCCTGTATGTATAAGAGTTTCGAGATTATGGAATAAGTAGATTTATAATTGGTCTGTTTCGATCTATAAATGTTTGTAGGTTATGGAGCATTCAGGATTGAAGCTGGATCTATCTGCGTATACGTGTTTTGAGGTTATAGGGTATTCAACAAGTTCGGCCTGTCTGTGAATAAATGTATTACGGTTATTGAGATTTTCGAGTTTAGCTTAAAAAGATTTTTACCAGGTCGAGAGGAAAAGTATTCTTGGGTCATGACCTGGAACAAATATTTGTATTTTTGTACCTAGACATCTTCTCCGAGAGCTTTAAGCATTCCTAGACAGCATATATATAGCTTGATTTTTTTCCTGTCACGAGATTTACGAGCGTAATCATCCGCAAAAGTGTAAATAGATGATTTTAATCTTTCTGCAGAACCCACAAAAGTGTAAATTGTTGGAATTAATCTTTTTAAGAAATACGATAATTTTTACACTTTATACGAAGTTTAAAATGTACATTTTAATCTTTATCAAAAGTGTGAATTGATGGAATCAATCTTTTAAGAGATGCGATAACTTTTTACACTTTACAAAGTTTAAAATGTACATTTTAATCTTTGTCAAAAATGTGAATTCATAAAATGAATCTTTTCAAGATATACGAAAACTTTTTACACTTTACAAAGTTTAAAATGTACGTTTTAATCTTTGTCAAAAGTGTAAAATTATAAAATTAAACCACATAGAGAATAAAATCTTCAAATCAATACTTTTCATAAATTAAAAGCTGCATTTTAATCTTTTTACTTCCAGATTTTACACTTTTGAGTTTAGAGTGTAGAGTATAAGTCAGTAAAATTTTTGAGCCATTTTATTTTTTTTTGTCGAGAAAAAAATCATTTTGTAATAAATTCGATTATCTACGTCGAACGATAACTCGAGTAAAACGACATTATTCATTTTTTAAATTTCAAAAAAGTTAATTTATAACTATGTCTTGGCTAAGTTCTTTGCCCAGATTACGAGAACTTTTATTTTTCAAGATATTTGAGGTTATGTTTTTCTAAAAAATTTGATATCTCGAGAACGGCGCGGTCACGTTTTGCCAACTAGGGCTCATTTTTTCTTTTTTTAATGAATATTCGGTGTTAGAAATAAATTTTAAGATTCGTCGACTCGTTTTTATTTTAAAACGATTTTCTTATTTTACGATATTCTGAAATCAATGAGGTAAATTATTTTGGTATCTGAGAAATAATATAATCGCTTCAGTGTAAATACATTTGAAAAAACATACAATTACCTATCTTCTCTGACACGAAATTTATTATAAGCTATCTTCCTTCTTTTAGCATACATGAAAACATATATTTTTTTTAACAGCGATATTTTGAAATCATATGATAGAAAATCTTTATAAATGAATTAAGATGAAACTGAACTCTTTGGCCAGAATATGAAATCATTTATTTTTCAAGATATTTGAGGTCATATTTTTTATATTAATGTTGTATTACTTTTCTTGGGCATTACACGGTAATTTTTTACGAATCTTTCATTTTTCTTTGTTTTTTTGATGAAAATAAATATATATTTTTTTTAGATTCATCAACTTGTTTTTGTTTTGTAATCTCTGTTGAAAATAACCGCACGAATTCTGCACGGAAATTAGTACGGAAATCCGTATCGGAATCAGTGCGGAAATCGTATGTGATCCATATGAGAATTCGCGTGGAATAGGTCCGAAAACGCCCTGTGGAATCAGTACGGAAATCTGGATGAAACCTGTATGGAAATCCGCACTGCTTTAGAACACGGATATTGATACTGAATCCGTGAAGAAATCTTGCGAAAATTCGTATTTAAATCCGCGTAGAATCCGTACAAAATCTTCAGAGAAATATTACTGAAATATCTAACGGCATAGAGTACGGAAATCGGTATAGAATCTGTACAGAAGTAATGCAGAAATCTGTATTGAAATCCATGTGGAAACCGTACAAAATCCATAGGTAAACATTATTGAAATCTCTATTGGTGTAAAAAATAAAGTTGAAATACAGAATCCCTACAGATATCATGCGGAATTCCGTATTTCAATTTGTATCAAATTTCAATAGAATCTGTATGGAAACTATACAAAATTCCATTTTGAAATCCTCTTGAAATATGTTGAATGTAGGTACAGACTGAATCCCCACAAAAACCAGATACAACATCTGTACCTATACAGCACTTAAAGTCGCAGTAATCCATAGCTTCATTTTGATATATTAAAAAAGTGGCCCATATTATTATGTGGTATTTGACTAAAATAAATTTTAGAAAACAGTTTTGAAAAATGGAACTCCTATCTTCTCACTTTCAATCTTGCAGTCTATTTACAAACCATATTTACTAGTAACATAAATATATAAATTTCTTATATGCACTACCAAGCTAAATCACTCCAGTAGACTCCATACACAGACCTGAATAAAATGTCCAACTGTTGAAACATGTCATTGTCACTTTGTTCGATGAAGTAATATTGACTTTGATACCATGCCTTCGATGACTGTTATTCTGGTAATCAAATTAAAATTTCATTATGCGTTGTGAATTTTCCTGAATGGAATTTTACTTGAAAATATACTTACATAAGTAACTTACAAACTTACAAAAAGTTATAAGTTAATATTTAATGTCATGTTCAATTTAAAATTATTATAGAATAAAGAAAGCAATATTTATAACAATAATATTGTAATCTTATCAAAATCATCCTGTAGATGTTCAGTTACAGTTCTGAAATAGAAAAAAATATATCTAAAGAAATAATTCTTCTCTCGTACTGGTTAAAAATTTAAACTAGGTACTTATCTGACTTCGTTATCCATAAATAATTGTAATAGATTTCATTATTTAAACACGTTGATAATTTAATCTTAAGTACAGATCTTGATGTGCACGAGTGAAGGAAATGCCAAATTTCTGTCACTGTAAGCCTCTAAAATAACAAAAAAAAGCAATTTAAACACAATTATAAATCAAAATCTATAAAAATTATATAAACAAATAATCAAGGTAATTATTATTCCACAAAAAAAAACTTATTTTTAAGTGACATATCAAGTAATTGAATAAGATGTTAAGTAATAAATATATTTGATAATATAGTATCTTTTTATGTAGAGCATTGAAGAAAAATTTGATATTACTGATAATTTAAAAAAGTCATACAAAAATATTTTGTTTTATCATTTGAAATAAAAGATAAATATAAAAACATATGATTTTTCTCTCACGCTGATTAAATACGAGTACAAAACTAGGATACTCATCTAGCTTGAAAATCCTTGAATAATTTAAGTAGACTTCATAATCCTTCAACAATTTAGTCTTGAGTATAGATGTATACGAGTAAGGAGAAACCAAAGATTCGTAGAGATCAAGTTTCGCAGCGTAAGCTTCTGCAACAAAAAAGAAACAAATATTGTACAATCCAACAGTCTTTTTCGAGAAATTAAAATTGTATTTTAGCTACTACCTTCTTTATCTAGTATACCTTTTCACTCAAAAATTAGACAAAATCCATATAGTTAATATATTTTTAAATAGGTTGTGAATTATGAAATGAAAATAAATTGTGTTCAAACTTTATTCTAAATCTTTTGTTAAATAACTGAAAATTTTAACAAACTTATTATTCAAAATCCACACATTTTTATAAGCAGATAGTTAAAACAATTATTTTTCCACAAAAACGCACATTTTTCAAATTGACATATCGACAGCAGAGCGGAAGAAACGATCAACTCGGCGTTTATTCGAAGAAGAGGTTAACTCGGATCGCGACCAAAGAGTAGATCAAGTTAGATATCGCGTGTAGGACGGCTTTTTTAGCCAAGAATTCCTTGGTTTACATTGTGTTTTGACAACTCTAAAAAAATATGAGAACTAATACATGAGATCAGAGTAAAAATACCGTCTCACATGAAGCATGTAATAGGTAGTAAACAAATCGTGCGCTAGAGTTGACTTTTAGCAAAGGTTATGGCGACGACTTTCGTGGATTCTGCACGCGTAAACAGTGACGAGTAGAATGAGTTGCCGGCCCTGCCGTGGCCCTGTCTTATATAGCTGGCTGGAGAGGTGGTTGTCCTTGAGGTAACTTAACTTAACTGCGTAGTCACTATAGTTGATGCTTATTGGCTCTCCTCTCTTCACTTGACCTTGAGACAGCCAATGGGAGGTTAGATTGGGCTCCCACTCTCCTTTGACATTATGCAATAACTGCAGGGTGATAAGCAGAGGTTTGACCTTGTGCTCTTTGAGTACATGTGTACCCATTGCGTTGTTGTTTGGCCTTCACGTGGTTTTAGGGAGCCCCGGAAAAAGAGCCCACTCGGAATTTCAGCCCAATGGTATAAAAGGGGGGAGGGGAACGGAGAAACAGAGACAAACGAGCGCGCAGCGCCGTTCGAAGCCGACAGAGCTGCACGGGTGTAGCTTTGTTTCGGCGGTACTTATGAATAACTCGTCGATTCGATGTCCAGGCACCTCAGGTCGCCGATGACGCTGTCTATAATAATTGTTGGAGTTAATATAATCTTTAACCCCTGAATGCCTCTAGATGCTTGAGAAGGTGAATAAAAAAACGTAGGTGAAGCGATCCGATATATATACAGTGTAACTATAAATATCGCTCGCAGACGATGTCTAGGTGTCCCGGGTCGCCGTAAACGGAGTCTAGGTATTGCGCCCCGTAGTTTTTGGCATTTATTCGGGAAATTTTACCGCCGTATATCTTTAGATGTTCAAAAACCCGAACGAAAAAAAACGCATGGTCAAGGGAACTAAAATGTATGCAGTGTATGTATGTATATCGATTGCACATGGTGTCTAGGTGTACCGGGTCGCCGTAAACGGAGTCCAGATATTGCGCTCCGTAGGTTTTGGCGTTTATACATAAAAACGCGATCGCAGACTATCTCAATGTATGCGAGAGAGCCACAATGAACGAGGCCAGAAGTTGCGATTCGTATTTTATACGGTGTGTATTTAATAATATTCTATAGCGGGTGATTTTTAGCCGTTTACAAGTGCCGGAAAATTTGATTCATGTAGATATTTTATACAGTCTGTATTTAATAATATTCTAATAAATTGAAATAGATAATATTATAAATATCTACTAGCAACTGTGTCAACGTATCCTGGGTCACTGGTCACAGATTTTTACATGAATAGATGAGTAACTTTAAAAAAAAAATCATTATACGTTAGTGAAATTTTTTTACATACTACATTTTACAGTACAGCGAGATTTAAGATTAAAATCTGTGTTGAAAACACGGTATAGCACATTTTTGGCTATGATATTGCATTACTATAAATAATAAAAACTTGAACGATCGTAGCAAAATGCAGTTATTATACCAGACATACATAAAACTCTTGTCTCAGGCCGGCTTGGAAAAGGTGAAAAAGTTGCGAAAGAGTAATCTATATTCTTATATATGTAAAATGACACACCCTTAAAACATCTGATCTATCTGAATCAAACGCAACCTTTGTCATTGGTAGACAGTTATCGTTTTAAACAATTTAGTGCGTACAGAAAAAAGAACGATTATTTACACTGAGGCTGTATAGTGCGCTTTGTAGTTGTTAAAGGATGCGTACTGATTATTGGCGAATTTTATCCCTGCATTTACATAAAAGTCGGTATGTAAATCCAGGTTGTGCACTTTGCAGTTTATATACGATGTACATAAAAAATCGTAGTTAAAGAAAATTTTTATTGTTTAAATTTAATTGAGTATACTTTTTCTAATTATTTAAATTGTTATCACAAAAGTAATTTTTTTATGCGTAATTGCTTTCAATTGATGCTTTTATTTTTTTTTATAACGCATGCATAAAGAAGACCATTTTCGGCGCCTATAAACTGGAGCGAAAATAGGGTTTTCCTAGCGTCAGGCAAAAAGTAGAGCAAGATTCCCTCGTCATAACACATGTATAAATTAACCCGCTATAAAATATAACGAGCCTACAATAATCTGAGAATAAAAAATAAAGTAAAGCAAAAATGTATGCGTATGCGTGTGGACGACTCCAAACACTATTCTTGATCCACTTCAAAGGCGACAACAAATGGTCTTTCTTATACATTTGTTATACAAAATATGTTTTTTTTCGTTCGGATTTTTGAACATCGAAAGATATTCGGTGGTGAAATTTCCCGAATAAATGCCAAAAACTACGGGGCGCAATACCTAGACTCCGTTTACGGCGACCCGGGACACCTAGACATCGTCTGCGAGCGATATTTATAGTTACACTGTATATATATGGAATCGCTTCACCTACGTTTTTTTATTCGCCTTCTCAAACATCTAGAGGCATTCAGGGGTTAAAGATTATAATAACTCCAACAATTATTATAGACAGCGTCATCGGTGACCTGAAGTGGCTGGACATCGTAATCGACGAGTTATTCATAAGTACCGCCGAAACAAAGCTACACCCGTGCAGCTCTGTCGGCTTCGAACGGCGCTGCGCGCTCGTTTGTCTCCGTTTCTCCGTTCCCCTCCCCCCTTTTAGACCATTGGGCTGAAATTCCGAGTGGGCTCTTTTTCCGGGGCTCGTTTTAGGGCGCATGTGTGTTGTGTTTTCTTTGACCGCTGTCTGTACGCGCGTGCTGTGTCTTGTTTGGTATTAAAATGCCTGTAAGGGGAGAGCTTGTTTGTTTTGTTTTGACCGCTGTATGTACGTACGTGTTGTGTCATCATCATCATCGTCATCGTCATCGGCATCGTCGAAATTAGAAATATGTGCGTTTAAATAGAATTGAGGAGCCAACTAAATAAAAAATCATAAATAAATAATCGGTTGGCATATAAAACCCAATACATCCTGTTGTCCCTTAATTTTTCTATATGTAGTACTCGGTTTACTCTTCAAAATGCGACATCGAACGTGTCAATTCGTTGAAATTAGCTGGTTCTTTAGTAAAAAATGAGCAAACTAGAATTTTATTTAGGAGGAAATTATTTTTGTCCTGCCTAATGCGGTGAAGTTATTAATAAACTTATAATAAACGTAAAAAAAATTGGTAGCTATATAAATTAATATACAATTATTTTTAGTTCAGCGTAATATAATAAAAGTGCTCAAAATCAAATATTAAAAGCTGTTTTGCGATGGTAGAGACCTCTTAATGTTAACTTCAGGCAACCGTCGGAAACATATCTCATTTTATTGCCAATTACAACATTTTGAAGGGGTTACAAGAAGAAAATTTGAGATTCGGGAAATTTTGGACCACCCTAATTCTTATTTGTATATATTTCTAGGTAGAACGATGAACCCTAAGCAACGCAAACTGAGTAATGGCAAGTGAAACCAATGTCCCAATAAGAAGTCAAAATGGACCAAGGGCTTGTCTTCGAAGATCAAGACAGAACCCTTAGAGCGAGAAAAAGTGCTGTTACCACCACTGGAATACCACCATCCTCGGAAGCCATCCCTATTTCATTGTTGGCAAGCGAGGCGGATCCTTCTACGTCATCCGGATAATCTGGACAGCTCCCTACAGTGGATCCGCTAACTTTTCCTGTTTTCATCATACGACCTGTTCCTGTTGCTTCTACCAGTGTTGCAGTGGCGTTGTTACCTGAGGTAATAAAAGCTCTTTTATGCGTGTTATTATTATATATATTTTTATTTTTATTTTTCAGCGCCTATTATAATTATTATTTGAAGGGTAAGTGGTTAGAATACACACATATATATATATATATATATATATATATATATATATATATATATATATATATATATATATATATATATATATATATATATATATATATATATATATATATATATATATATATATATATATATATATATATATATATATATATATATATATATATATATATATATATATATATATATATATGTGTGTATCTCACCTTCACCTCAAGTTTCTCCTGTGGATTTGACGTTAAAGCAAGAGCTACCAGAGCCATGGGGACTACCCTCACCTGCTTATCAGATTTTGTTAGCGGAATCCCTGCAGATCACTACTTCAGGTCAACCTAGGAAGAGGTTTAGCGGACGCAAGGAAGACGAGGCTCACTTCAAGCTGGATGATTCTGAGAGCAGAAGTAGACATACAGAGGCGTATGAAGGTAAATCATACTAGATTGTATTACGTAATCGTGACTCTTCCTATTTTTCTTTAAATTTCTCTAGTCTAATTTTACAAGACTATGCCTGTTTTTATAAGCTGTACATCAATACACATACGCACACAAGCGCACACACACGCGCACACACACGCGCACACACACGCGCACACACGGGCACACACACGCGCACGCACACGCGCACACACACACGCACGCACACACATATATATACACATACTTACACATACATATACACATATATACATACACATATATACATACACATATATACATACTTACACATACATATACACATATGTACATATACATATTTACACATATGTACATACTTACATACATATACACATATGTACATATACATACTTACACATACATATACACATATATACATATACATACTTACACATACATATACAAATATATACACACATATATACATATACATACTTACACATATATATACACATATATATACACACACAAACATAACCTCACAAAATACACACGTATGTACAATAATACCAATTTTCTTTTATGTTACAGGAGACATAGACCTCAATGATCTGTTTTGGAAGGCATTGATGGGCCTATGGTGCCAGCGAGGCCATCTGTATATCAAGGATATATCAGAAGGATGGTTTTGTGGCGGCTGCACTGCTTCTATTCATAAGCCTACTGTGGTCCATTGTGTAGGACGCTATATCAGTTTTGCAAAATTCGACTATGAGGAGTGTTCGGGTGATACTTTAAAATACAAGACGCCCTAGCAGTGTAATTTTTGTATACGTCAATATTATTGGCATCAGCACGAATTACTACGTGCGAATTTTAAGGATATCCCAGTATCTTCTCAAGAGTTTGGATATATATATTTTTATACGCGAGGTTCTTTCTCCTCCCCTTTTTTTATATGTTTTTTTTGTTCCGCCAATGCGGAAAAAAAGTGACTTCACTAAAAACTAGTCCAAATTCCTTTATTTCATCAAGTTCAACCAATAACCCTGATTTTCGATTGTCTTTTAACAATATTGTCTTTCAATTTTTCCCTCGGTCAGTAAACTCACCCGCGGGAAAAATATTCGACTTTTTGCCCTTGTTACAAAATGGACTATTATTAAAATAGATGTAAAAGTATTATTAAGTCCTATTGTGATTGATATATATGTCAAAATATTGCTTACGACTATACATGTTTACTTAATTTTGTGCTAAATAAAGGTTTCTTCCTATTTTGTTTTCTTTTTTATTCCTATCTATTTTACATTTACATACACATACGTACATATTCACGTATACACATATATTTACACATTCACACACATATACACGCATTCATGCACACATATACTACATATTCACGCATATATACATACATTTCTATACATAAATTTCCGCATACACACCACCCGTATACATACATATCTATATATCTATTCATACACACGCATATACTTCATTGCTTACATATATAAGTCTATATTTACACATATATACCAACGTACCCACACACATTACGCACACATTATATACGAGGTCTGTCCCAAAAGTATCCGACCTACCTCGATTTCTCGGCGCTTGATTTATTCTTCGTCATCCGGGGGGTGGCATCCTTCAAAGTAGTCCCCATTTGATTGAACAAGACGCTCATATCGATATTTCCACTTATTAAAGCACTCTTGAAAGTCAGACTTCGGAATCGCCTTTAGTGCATTCGTCGCATTACTTCAACAGTCTGTTTATTGTCGAATCGATGTCCTTTAAGCGGCATTTTCAATCGAGGAAACAGCTAAAAGTCGCAGGGAGCTATATCAGGACTGTATGGAGGCTGGCGGAGCTGCGCAACACTGTGTTTCAATAAATACTGCTGCACAAGGTTTGATGCGTGCGCTGGAGCATTGTCGTGCTGAAGAAGCCAGTCACCGGTTTCCCAAAGTTGCGGTCGTTTTCTCCTGATTCCATTACGTAATGTTTTCAAAACTTCAACGTAGTACTCTTTATTGATTGTCTGGCCTGTAGGGGCATATTCGTGGTGCACACGCTCGACATTATCCGACGATGTTCCCGTCGAAGGTCGACCAGAACGAGGATCACTGTCAACAGATGTGCGGCCACTTTTGAACCGCCTATACCACTCTTTTATTTGTGTTTTGCCCATACACTCATCTTTAAAGGCCTTTTGCAACATTTCAATAGTTTCCGCACAACTTTTACCGAGATTAAAGCAAAATTTTATGCAAATTCGCTGTTCGGTTCGTTCTGCCATTTTTAGCAATAAGCAAATTGCGACGAACGCAAAAAAGTCGTTGTAAACAAATACACGCTGCGCGGGAACTAAGGCGTTTCATCGGTATCTCAGGCTACTGACGAGAAGGTTAGGAGTTGCTGGTGACGTTCGTACCCTCCAGAGGTCGCCTGAGTCTCTCCGCGCGAAGATATGAACGTAGGTCGGACACTTTTGGGACAGACCTCGTATACCCATCCATGCACGACTGCACATACACGCGTAGTCTTAAAACCGCTACTATCTGTCTTAGCAGAATGCTTTCTAAAGAGAGGTCCTGATCAATCGACCCATAGAATCTTATGATGAATTCAGAATATTCTTCATAGAGTAAGTTCCAATAAAACATTACGTATATTTTACATAATTTAGTAAGCAGTCAAAAAGAGATCAATCTCGATTTGCCAAAATATCCATTACAAAACAAATGGATATATTTTTCAAGTTGGAATTTTTATATATCTTCAGCTGGAATTACTTTACAAAATTATTTTTGATTTGTTGAAATAGCTACTTTCCAAAAATTCCTTAAATTATAGTTTGTTCCTAAAAATATCCCAAGAGCAGTCTTAAGGGGATGCCGGAGCTATTCTGATTCGTGGAAATTTTACTTAATCTCCAAAACTTGCATCACAAAAATAAAAATCTGTATGCATTTGTAGCACAAAAATGTCGCTGTCCACCATTCTTTACATAAGAATTCTTTTATAATAATAAATGACTATCAAGGTCGTCATGTACGATTATTTTGAAAAATTCGACGCGAAGTGGTCAATTATAATAACACTTCATAATAAATACTTTTGAAGCTATTAATAAACAAAAACGCTGTTGTCCACTGTTCCATACACACAAATTTTAGACGTATAACGAAAAATACAGCGCAAGGTGGAGGTCACAATGGTAAAGTTCGCTCTAACCACCCCCAAAAGGCACAAACTGAAAGGAAATCACGCACAATTTAAGAATTTCTATCTACCTCTTGTTACATATCTTGAATACAACTGCTGAAAAATATCTTTAATTTCCCTCGTGGAAATTTCAAACTGTAAGAAACTGCGAAAAACTGCGACAAATGCGCGAAAAGGCGCGCAAAATCATAAAATTTCGTGAAACCCCGTGAAACCAGACTTACATTTGGAACAGTATTTTTTCTTTTTATGGAATGTTTCCTAAACTTGATCACAGCCTCCACACATCTCATCACAACTTCTCACAGAAAACGTGAGAAAATGTGAAAACTGCGATAAACCGTGAATAACGCACATATACCTCCATTAGGGAAAACAATCGTATTTAAGTGGTAATTTTGGAACGAGATTGTATATATATATATATATATATATATTACTTGTAATAGATTAAATGCTCAAATGAAAATTAGTTATTTCTAAATTCGAAACATGATAGAACAATGCGGAGTGCGCGAGGGTTATTTTAAATATGGTCCGAGGAAGGAGGAAAAATATAACATATCATGCTAAAACTCAAATTTTTTGTGCGACAAATATTCTGTGCAAGCCCCAGATTTTTCCTTTTAAGATTAATACAAGAACTGTAGAAATTTCATCGGGGGGTCACTTTAAAGAAGTTATTTCTAGCGATGAATATAATAATTCAGATGACAAGTAGCCCTGATAATTCAGTCTCTATATTTCAAATCTTTATTTAATCATAAATATATGAAGAGAGGGAAACAAGGCCCCGACCTTCGCTTCGCTCCAATGAAATGCAATCCTTCTTTTCATTGATTATAAACCCTGAAAAGGCAGTGGCTTACCTCGGCAGAGAATATCCCCAACTCCTTCATCTTTCTTATACCTTCCCTCACTTTTTCTTTTCTTTATAAATTCCATTTTTTTGTACATTAGTTTAGTATAAATTTACAGAATTATTATTCATTGCTATATTTATGATAGGCTAATTTTAACTTATTTGTATGAACTATTCTGAATTTTCCGCCTCCTACATCTAAGATTACATTGAAATTGTTAAATATATGTGAGATTGTAAAAGGAACTTTATAATGTTTATCAAGTTTTCCCTTTGTGCGGTTCATATAACAAATATACCTTATGTCGTACCTTAAAATTAGTAATTTTTAATTTTTGATAATAGTATGCTTTAGATTTTTGTTTAGCAATATCTAGTCTAGCCGCCACTAGTTTTTGAGTATCTTTTAATCCATTTGCTAATTCAGCTACATATTCATGGTCAGTTCGTATTATTTTTCCATCCCAAAATTCTGAAGGTATTCTAGCTAATTTTCCGAATACAATCTCGTGTGGAGTCATTTGGGTTGCTGAATGGACACTGGTGTTGTAGCTAATAATCGAGTAAGGGAGCCATTGATCCCAGTCATCTACAGTGGCAAAGTGCCATAAGTATTCTATAAGTGAATGATGACTGCGATCAATACGTCCCATTGTATGCATTGTACATTGTGTAAAGAATCGTATGGATTTATTATCTAATTTAATAAAATATCTATTATTATAATAAATAATAATGCAATTAAGTTATTGTAATTTTTCAGACCTACTTCATTAGAGCAAAGTAAAATACAAAATGAGAATAGCAATTTGAATCTAAATAATGTTGAATTTGAAGCTAATGCTGCAAATAATACCAGTATTATATTCGATAAAGAAGATTCAAGTCTTTGTGATAGAACTGATTTATCAAGTGAAGTTGAAGTACAGTCACATTTTACAAATTCAGATATTGACAATGTGCAGACAAGTAATTCGAAACGTAGGTAAAGTTTTGAATAAATTTTAAAATATGTGTCTCTACTAGTTTATCTAAATTCTAATATTTTTCGTAGCCTTGTAATAAACACTCAAATTTCAAATGGCGATTCGATTGAGAGTTTCATGAATGTAGATATACAATCTGTAGACTTAGCACTATAGAATTATAATCATAATTTGTAAAATAAAAATTTGTATACAAAACATGTATTACAATATAAAATAAAAATGTTATCTCAATAATTTTAGGAATCTGTTCCTCCATCTGCTCATTTAATTTTTGAACGAATCCTGCACAAAAATCCATTTCATGATTCTCGAAAAGCCTTTCCAGCTCCGTTAAAATCATTCGCCGCAACACTACATTTTTACTCGCCTAAGGATTACAATTATGTACCCAACGCCTTTATTAAATATTTGCCACACTCGTTGACTATACAGAAAAGGTATAGAAATTTTTTTTAAGTTTCTATTGAAACGTTCCAGGAACATCTCAAAAACGTTTCTACAACGTTTCTTCAGAAACGTAAAAGCGGACATTTCAAGCTTGTTAAAACGTTTCTACGAGGTTTTAAAACTTTTACAGAAAAGTTTTCAAGTTTCAGATGTAACGTTGCAGAAACGTTTCTCAAACAAACCATGATATGCGGGATTGATCACTGATAGAATATACAATTTTTATACTTAAAAATATTGATATTATTGAATATTTTAAATCTGGTGTATGGTTCAGACTTGCAAATTGGTATACAAGCCCTAAGAATGTATTACACCATTATTTTGTAGTATTTTTTTTACTTTTCAGGGAGCAGATGGTATACTTTTCTCTAAAGCACTTGCACCAAAACTGCATTTTGAAAGCATAGTACCTTCTGCCCCCGATAGATAAAAGAAAACTACAAAGGTATGAGGCATTACACTCTCAGGGATTGTATACCAATTTTCAAGTCTGGACAATGCACAAATTATGACATATTCAATTATTAAACTTTAAATCTTAAAATGGTTGAATTTTTCAGAACTGGTGCATTTGCCAGACTTGAATCTTGGTATACATCAATCCTGAGTAGTTAGATAACTTTTCAGAGAGCGGAAGGCATAGGTTGCTCATCAAATGCGTATTTGGCGCAAGTGGTTTAGAGCAAAGTGTGCCTTCTGCTTTTGAAATAGTCTATCACTTTAAGATTATAAGTTTGAAAGTTATATAAATTTTGTATTTAAGGTATAATCTATGCATCAAACCTCCTTAATAAATATCATATGAAAGTTTAGTTAAATATAAGTCAAAGCATTTATCTGGAACTGTAAATTGTATACATTTATAAAAAAATTTAAATAAAATGTCAAATTTCTGAAATTATTTGTTGGAAATGCCTATAAAATTTATACTGTAATAAATTGTAATGTATATTCAACATATCAAGAAATAATAAAACTAAGTTATGATTGTGTGGCTTTTTATACTTATCGGTTCACTTTTCTTGTGTTTTTGCAAAACAATATAGACTGGCTTTTTTATTTCACTTGCTTTTGTTTATTGATAATTTTTTACAAATACACTAATATTTATATAAATATATCAACATGTTTTTCTTAAATATTACACATTAGCTTCATTTTAATCATCTAAAACTACGATCCCCTCGCTCTCATCAACCACTCTTTCTTCAACTTTCCTTATTTTTGGAGGTTGTTATATGAAGCTTGATCCTGGAACATTTTCTTCTACAGTCTCATTCTTTGGATTAAGGTAATTCTTCAACAATTCTATCAATTGAGTTCTAAATAGAAGTCGGTCGTTCTCCGACAATTTTCATACGTCTGGATGCAATATTTTAAAAAATAGACTATCCCCTTGTCGTCACATGTAAATTCGTTCACTTTGTTTTGAATCTGACCCACTTTTACAATGATCTGAAAATTGAAAAAACAAACATAAGATACATAGTCACGTCACAGATTCAAAAGATGACTTATATAAATTATAACAGTGAAAGTGAAAGCGAATTAATGTCTATAATTTTCAACAATAGAACAACTGTTTTAGATATAAGTAATTACTTAGTGTTTACTCAGACATCATGTATACAAATTCGTGCGTTCATACTCGTGCAAGCTACTTCGGCTTTTTCCCCACCACAGTCCATAGGCGCCGCGCCGCCAAATGCCACAGCAGTAGCATATCGGTAACATTCGTACTCTGATTCTCTGAAGAAATAAAAGAGCCAAGAAGAAGTAAAATTAAAACAGTAGAGGGAAAAAGACACCGAGAAGAATCGAGGACAAGGGTGTACAAAAAGTAAGTACTTTTTTTATAGCATCATAAATGCGTAAATATTTCTGGGGCGTGGTCTGGAGGAAGAGAAAAAAGCGCGTAAATAGCTTAGGTTGCTGTTATAAAAATCGTGGATGCCAAGGCATCATCCTGAGGGGCTATGCTGCTTTCTTGTTATACCTATAATGCGAATCACGGAATCAACGTGTTCGATAATATATTAATTACGCTCGATTTTACTGTCACTGTAAAACAAGATTTGTTTTCCTTGAAGTGGTTCCAATTTCAACGTCTGTCAGAACTTCTTCTTCAAGTATGTATTATATACTTATTGCTTGATCCATAAAAGGAATAATCTTCTTTTCAAATTAATGCTATTTCAATTAAAAGTGAGTATTTTATTGTAAATATACGTGAGTAATAATAAATTAATTTTTTTCAATGCCATCGAGTACTCCCTTTATAAAGTAATAACTTGTTCCAATCTTTCAATTCAGTACTGTGTAGAATAACTCATTTTAAAAACGAATTATAATGGCAACAGTCATTAGTCTCTAATATAGATTTTTCTATTAACAATTCGATAATCGATTACATTGTAAATAATCAGTCAAATGTTATTATTTAAAATTTTGTTAATTTTTCAATAATTATTAAATGTATGTCTTGTTGCCCGTTACAATAAAAAATCACAACATGTATTATATAAAAATTATGGTTTTAATTCTCTTTACAGTGTCCATCAACTGGAATAAAGAAAAAGAAGAGCAGTTGATTGGTCTAGTGTTTCAGAATTCAAAACTTTGAACGACCACAAAAAAAAACAAGCAACGTTATGTGACTTTTAGGATTCGATCCCTTTGAAATTGAAAGTAACAAGTAAGGTAATATTAGCATACATTCTTATGTATTTATGACTAAAATTAATTTTTTCTTTTTTTTTAGAAAACCAGGCTAGAAACAAACGGAAAACATTACGAACACAATATCAAAATGAATTAAATTCTCAGCCGAAGTTAAAGTCTGGTGATGCTGCCCTAAGACCCGAAAGCGTTGGCGCCACTTTGAATCTATGGCATTTATGCAAAACAAAATGAATACTGACTCTTCCGGAAATCTTTCCTTTCTAAACAGGTCTAAATCTCAAGTAATGATGACAAATGAAGACAAAAAATATGATAACAAAGAAAACAGTGAACTATCAATTGCAAGTTGTAGTAAGATATGTCGTTACCCTCCTGGATATATCAGAAACCTTATTATTACAAAAAGATCCAGAGAATAAAGCTGAGTGGCTATTTCTAGTAAGTTTACTACCTTAAATAAACGAAATAAAAGAAGAAATAATGGTAATGCAATTTCGACTGGAAGCGTTATGTTTGCTGTTTAATTTTTGAACCTAAAATAAACAAGTAAGTAAAAATAATAAAGTTGAAACTACTATGATACGGATTAAACCTGAGAACACTAACGCAAATGAATAAATAAGAGAAAATAGAAAAGTTCAGAATACTATTAGACATATAAATTCTGAGAACTCTACTGTAAATGAAGAAGCAAGGGAACATAATAAAGTTCAAAATACCATGAGATAGATAAAAACTGAGAATTCTACTGCGAATGACGATGGTAAGCGTATAGTTATTGGTATATTTGTATCCTTATTTTTAAAAAATGTACATATATCATCCAAAAATTTTTATATTTTTGAGAAATGAGCATTATTGACGTAGTTGAAAGTTAAAGAAAATTTTATTTGTACTTATGCATGTACCACTTTTGAAATATTCTATCATTTCAAAATTATAAGTATGAAAGTTAAATATCACCAAACTGGTGCATTGTCTAGACTTAAAAATTGGTATATAAGCCTTCAGAGTGTATTGCATCATATCTACATAGTTTCTTGACTATTCTGAAAGCAGAAGGCACACTTTGCTCTAAACCACTTGCGCCAAATACGCATTTGATGAGCAACCTACGCCTTCCGCTCTCTGAAAAGTTATCTAACTACTCAGGATTGATGTATACCAAGATTCAAGTCTGGCAAATGCACCAGTTCTGAAAAATTCAACCATTTTAAGATTTAAAGTTTAATAATTGAATATGTCATAATTTGTGCATTGTCCAGACTTGAAAATTGGTATACAATCCCTGAGAGTGTAATGCCTCATACCTTTGTAGTTTTCTTTTATCTATCGGGGGGCAGAAGGTACTATGCTTTCAAAATGCAGTTTTGGTGCAAGTGCTTTAGAGAAAAGTATACCATCTGCTCCCTGAAAAGTAAAAAAAATACTACAAAATAATGGTGTAATACATTCTTAGGGCTTGTATACCAATTTGCAAGTCTGAACCATACACCAGATTTAAAATATTCAATAATATCAATATTTTTAAGTATAAAAATTGTATATTCTATCAGTGATCAATCCCGCATATCATGGTTTGTTTGAGAAACGTTTCTGCAACGTTACATCTGAAACTTGAAAACTTTTCTGTAAAAGTTTTAAAACCTCGTAGAAACGTTTTAACAAGCTTGAAATGTCCGCTTTTACGTTTCTGAAGAAACGTTGTAGAAACGTTTTTGAGATGTTCCTGGAACGTTTCAATAGAAACTTAAAAAAAATTTCTATACCTTTTCTGTATAGTCAACGAGTGTGGCAAATATTTAATAAAGGCGTTGGGTACATAATTGTAATCCTTAGGCGAGTAAAAATGTAGTGTTGCGGCGAATGATTTTAACGGAGCTGGAAAGGCTTTTCGAGAATCATGAAATGGATTTTTGTGCAGGATTCGTTCAAAAATTAAATGAGCAGATGGAGGAACAGATTCCTAAAATTATTGAGATAACATTTTTATTTTATATTGTAATACATGTTTTGTATACAAATTTTTATTTTACAAATTATGATTATAATTCTATAGTGCTAAGTCTACAGATTGTATATCTAAATTCATGAGAGAGAGAGAGAGAGAGAGAGAGAGAGAGAGATAGAGAGAGAGAGAGAGAGAGGGAGACGGCAGAGAGAGAGAGAGAGAGAGAGAGAGAGATCGATAACAAATTTATTCATGCCAAGGTTATCATAACCGTATGGCAAACAAAGAATATAATACATTTTAATGATTGTAACATGTATAAAAATATATATAGTAAATAGCTATTATTACAAATTAATACTAATAACAAAAATAGCCTCTCAGTTAACATATTCGCAACGTACATCGCATGAGTATAAAACTAATATTAACAAATATAATTACTTAGATTAAATTCTATTCACACCTATGGGTGTTCTAATCCTATAAGACATTCGTATAATGCCATTTTAAACGATTCAACAGTCTTTTTAAGTCTGATAGCGATAGGCAAAGTATCCCATAGTTCCATAGCTTGAATAGAAAATGTGCATCTATAAGTTCTCGTTGTAGCTAGGCGGATTACAAAATTTGAAGATTTCAGTCTTTCAGAACGTCGTGTGTCATCTTTGATTTCCGGAAAAAACTTAAGAAGATATTCCGGTCTCGACACCGTTAATATTGTATAAGTAGTGACTCCTAAAAAATATTTTCGACGCTCAGCAAGGGATAGCCAATTTAGCTGCTTATAATACGGTTTCAATGTCGCATCACGTCTTAGACTAAATATAAATCGTATGACAATGTTGCACAGTCGCTGGAGTTTAACAGCAAGATATTGCGAAAGATCACTAAATACTAGACAAGCATAGTCAAAGTAAGGAAATACTCGTATTAGTGCATTGACTAGTTGTGTTTTAATCTGACTTGATAAACATCTACCTCTAAATCTTAGTCGATAAAGAACATTGTGAACTCTAGAGCAAATTTGGGATATATGGGCATTCCACGACAGGTCTTCGCATAGAATAACACCCAAATTTTTCACTGTGCTTACGAGCGGTATGATTGAACCATCGACTACTATGGGTGGAAGATTGTTCTTATTAATACGCATGTGATATTGCACGGATGCAAAAAGCAAGGCTTTCGTTTTATCTACATTAAGAATAAGTCCGTTCGATTTAACCCAATTTACTACAGCAGCAGCATCCTCATTTAATTTAGGGATCGCAGCTGGCAATTTAGCTGGCTCACATTATATGTAAAATTGGAAATCGTCCGCAAAAAGTAAGCAATTATCTTTACAATGAACTAAGACTAGTACTAGCATGTTGATAAATATTAGAAAAATAATTGGGCCCGGAGTTGAACCCTGTGGTACGCCTGAAGAGTTTTTCATAAAATCAGATAAACTACCATCAAGATTAATCACAGCTTGGGATCGACCTGTTAAATACGAGTGAAACCAGCTAATAGCTTCATCAGAGAAGTTAAGTTCTCTAAGCTTCTTCAAAAGTAACTCGTGATTTATGGAGTCAAAGGCCCTTTTTAGATCGAAAAGTAGCAGGACTGTAACCAATCCCTTCTCGATCCCACGACGGATATCTTCGGTAAGATTCAATAATGCCGTTTGCGTACTAAAATTACTTCTAAATCCTGACTGGTATGGAGAAAGAAGTGAATTTACTTCAAGATACTCAGTAAGCTGTTGCGTTATGAGAGAGTCAAATACTTTAGCAAAATGCGATAAATTAGCAACTGGTCTTGTATTTGCTGGGGAGCCAGGCGAAGGAACTTTACTAAGAGGAACTATGAGTGACTTTTTCCACTCTGTAGGATATGTACCAGATAATATGAACATATTAAAAAGATCAGTAAAAAAAGGGACTAATAATAATAGCATTTCTTTGAAGTAAGAAAGAGAAAGTCCATCACAGCTACGTCCTTTAGCTTTAGGAAGGCACGACAACATTGTTTGGTGGACTTGTATTCTGTCGACTGGTCTAAAAGAAAAACTAAGCTCGTTGTCACATAACGGTATCGCGAGTATTTCCCGAAGTTTTGTAATTGAACAAAGTGGGTGACAACATGTGACTGAGGAATAATAGCGAATAAGTTCATCGGCAGTAAAGATATGCAAAGGTGATGATAACTGACTCTTCACTAGGCCAAATTTACTTAGTAGATTCCAACATTTAGATTTATCCGAAATGGATGCTAATGATCGAGTAATATAGGTATTTCTAGCTAAAGTTATCTCGTTTTTTAGCTGTTTGCGTAATGTTTTATACTCTAAGAGAAGGGATGAGTTTTGCGTGCGTTTAGCCACTTTATATAGTCTATTTCGGTATTTACATTTATCTTTGATTTCTTTAGTTAACCACGGAGCAGCGTTTTTGTGAATATGACGGGTTTTAATTGGTGCATGTACATTTAGTGTTTCAACGGCCTTAGATTTGAACTCATCTAACAGAATGTCTACATCATTATTATTACCGAATCTCTCACACATATCCTCCAAACAAGCACATATATCGTTGGAAAATAGATTTGAAGAAAATTTTCTAAAATCTCTCGACGTCACTGTAATGTTCTTATTAATAGGATTATCTAATTTATAATCGATTATTATGAAATCATGGCAATTTATAAATGGTGCTTCAGATTTTTCGAACGAATGAACCTTGCTTGAAGAGTCAGTAAGTATAACATCGAGCCATGTATCCGAACTATCTTTATGATGTGTCGCACCAGTTGGTACAAGAAATAAACAGTTTTCAGAAATAAGATTATGCAAATGCAGCCCATAGAAATTGTTAGTTAACAAATCCGAATTCAAGTCCCCAGCTAGAATAATATTCGAGTAGAGATGTACATATTTTTGAAATGTCTCAAAAAAGCTCGTTAGAACATTACCCTTAGGTCGACGATAAATTGAGGCAAAAAGAACATGCTTATTATTTTTTAAACTAATATCAACAAGTAGGTATTCGGTGTCATTCAAATTATTTATCTGTGGAGCCCTAAGTATCTTGTATGAAATTCCATTCCGAATATAGCATGCGACCCCGCCAGCTTGAATATAAGTACGTTTGCCACTAGTCGCTAAGAGGCCTCGATCGTTGCGAACTAGATTAAAATTCAATATGGTAAAGAGAGAATCTTCTTTATTGGGCGTAAGCCAGGACTCGGATATGGACAGTATATCGATATTTTTATTAATAAGAAATATTTCGATTTCATTTAGGTGATCTTTTATTGAATTTGCATTCATTTGAGCGACTCGTAAAAATGAATGTCTACAAAAGGATTGCGCTAGTGAGGTGGAATGTGTGGGCAGTCACAATAATTTATCAAGATTATTTTCGGTTACTATACAAATTCTATCAGAATTATCATTTTTCCGAACATAAATATTGCCTTCACGCGTCCAAACGTAGTTATATTTGCACTGTTTAGCTTTCTCTTTAGTTAGATACGAGTACAAAAGATTGTGAACAACTGAAGGCAACATTTCATATAAATTTATAATTAGATTATCAGCGCCCTGGTAAAGATCGGAAAATAACAATTCGCCGAATTCTCGCTTAACTTTTAATACATGGTCGCGTATACTAGACGACTTAAATTTAACAATATAAGAAAAAGTCGGTATCTTATCCTTTTTTTTTTCCCCTTATTTCTCGCATTATTATCATCGCCGCTTGAGTGAACATTTTGTATTTCCATTTTATTAGAGGAGTTTTGGTTTTTTAGTTTAAACTCACGTATTTCTAGAATATCAGTTGTCAATGAACCTAACTCTATATGATGTAAAATTTTGTTAGTGAGCTCATGTAATGGTATCTTTGACGTAGTAGGGATACCCGTAATTTTCATTTCCGTGCTTGGGTTAGCTCGGGCACGCAAGTCTTTTAAATCGTCTATTTCATTACGGAGAGTAGCATTTTCTACTTCTAGAGATTTTAAGCACACATTTTGTTCACTCAAAGATGTAGTGAAAGTATTTATTTTTTCAGTTAATTCATTAGAGAGAGAGAGAGAGAGAGAGAGAGAGAGAGAGAGAGAGAGAGAGAGAGAGAGAGAGAGAGAGAGAGAGAGAGAGAGAGAGAGAGAGAGAGAGAGAGAGAGAGAGAGAGAGAGAATTAATATAATATATATATGTACAAGAAAATCTTTAGAAAATATAGCCAACTTGACGTACATAGTTAGATGGTGAGCCCACTTGGCAAGTTAAGTGGAGGGCTCATTTCCTAATAAATAGCTGGTAAATTACGATTGTCCCAAAAATTAATTATAAATCGTAATTACGATTTAACTTTTACCCTACGTATTACTATTATTGTTATTTATAAGAATTCGTATCGATTTGTGCTACTAAAAATTTAAAAATAATATATTGTGAATCATCGAATGTGCATGCTAAAAAATGAGTGAACCGATTTTTTTCACTCCTACTACTAGAGTGAAATATTTCGCTCTATAAAATAGAGTGATATTTATTCGCCCTAATTTTCACGCTAGTAGTTAGAGTGAAAAGACAACGGAAACGAATTTTATTTTATTTATCGCACTTTTGAACCTCATTAATTAAAATTAATTTCGGAAGACACGCGAATATGGTGATAACAGTAGGATCGTTCACGTCAACCCCGCGCATTCGCACGTGTTCTGTGATGTGAGTTGTGAGTCGGCAAAAAAACGGATGAATAATCTTCCATCTTTTGACAATGAATAGAGAGTGCCAATCTTAATGGTGTTAACCTCACCTCTAAATATCATAAAAACGCTTTTTTTTTGCAAATTTCATTGTTACAATATAATTATTTTGTATTGGCTATGTTATAATGATTGTGTCTTTATTATAGAATATGTTACTAGCTAAGTGCTCATTGTAATAGTGTCAACCTAACCTCAAATATTGCCAAACAATGTCCCTTTTTGCAAATTTCGCGTTCAAAATATGTATTTTTGGTATTTTCTGTGTTATAAATATTGTTTATGCATCAAAGAATGTTACTAGATGAGAACCAACTGTAATAGTCTGAACCTAACCTGAAAATATCGCAGAAGTACTGTATTTTATGCATCAAAGAATGATATTAGATGGGAACCAATCGTAATACTATTAACCTAACCTCAACATATCGCAATATAATTATTCTTCAAATTTTTTGTGTGTGTAATATGCGTGTACGGATGTCTTCGAATGTGTGTGTGTGTGTGTGTGTGTGAGTGCGTGTGTGTGTGTTGGTGTATATGCATATGCGTGTGCGTCTTTGTAGGTGAGTAGCGATAAATAAATATTGTTACTACGAAATTAGTAACAAAAATCGTGTTTTTGCGATATTTTGAGATTATATGCATACTATTACCATTAGAACTCATCTAGTAACATTCATTCATACAAAAACAATAGTTACCAAACGAAAAAAATAATATTTTGATCATGAAATTTGAAACAAAACTAAGTGTTTTAGCGATATTTTGAGGTTAGGTTGACACTATTACAGTTGGTTCTCATCTAGTAACATTCTTTGATGCAGAAACATTAATTATAAACCCAGAATATATATAAAATACCTACATATTTTGACTACGTAATTTTCAAAGAAGATAAGATTCTCAATATTTTGAGGTTAGGTTGATACTACTACATTTTGTATTTATTTTTATCTTTATTATAAAATATCTTTACTACGTAATTTTCAAAGAAGATATTGTTTTGAAATATTTTGAGGTTAGATTGATACTATTATATTTAGTATTTATTGAGTAACATTCTCTGATGTAAATACAAAGATTATAACACAATAAATACTAAAATCATATTTTGACCTCGAAATTTCCAAAGAAGTGTTCAGTATAAACAATAACGTATGTTAAAAATCTAATTTTGTTTATACACATTTAGAAATGACTCTAGTATTTTTTTCTTAAGTCATAAACTCAAAAATTAATGTTAATAATTATTAATGCAAGTTTGAAAATCGGAGCATGAAAAAAAGGTTGCCTTCATTTTTTGTCGGCTCAGTACGGATCGAAAATGATTCCTTTTTTAAGTGAAATTATGCGCGTTTCATAAATTAACTTTTAAACTTTTAGAGCCTTTCTTTTGTTTTTTCAAAAGTGCCGTAAATAATTAATTATAAATGATTAAAAATTGAATTAAAAAGGGGCTATCGTGGCATACTAAGTGGGGCAAATGTAGCACACACAGCGCCGCGTAGTGAGTTCGTCTTGACGCACCTAACCCATCGAACTCAAAACGGAGCAAGATGGGATAGAGCACACGTGTAATTCACGGGTGCCAACTGGTTCAATTGTAGATTTACCTTCCTTGGATAATATTCAAAGTATTATTGAAATACCAGATCTGCCAGTTCTAAACAATGAGACATTTTTTAATAATGAACCGGTGGACATTTATTACGTAACTGAAGATGTTGCCAAAGCCTTAAATATATAATTATATCTCAAAAGATTATTTATTTTTGTATTGCCAAAGTAAAAAAAAATTAATTATAGAAAAAAAGAATAAATGTGTCAAAAAAGTATTAAATTGTGATTGATATTATATAAGTTCTTTGTTACATTTTGATAAAAAAATAAAAATTTTAATTGAAAAAACTATTATTTAATATTTTATTAACCTATTAAAAAGCTTCTCTCAATATTCCTAATAAATATTTAAAAAAAACACAATTTTCATGAACTTACCAGCAGAAATAAAAACATCATTCGGCCGTGCTACATTTACCCCACCCCGTGCCACACTTGACCCACCGGTGGGGCAAGTGTGGCATTTTCGATCGCTCTAGAATTTGATTTTTTAAACTATAATATAATTCAAATTAAAAATTTGCAATAACGAATCTTAATACTAGAAGAATAGGCCTATACATTGCAATTTTTAAAATATTGATATGTTTTAATATTTTAATGATATGTTTAAAATAAGTTAGCGTGCCACGCTTACCCCACCCTCCCCTAGTAACATTCTATAATGCAAAAACCATCATTACAACACAGAATCCAAGTATATATATATATATATATATATATATATATATATATATATATATATATATATATATATATATATATATATATATATATATATATATATATATATTATAACCATGAAATTTGCAAAGAAAACTGTGTTTTTACGATATTGTGATATTAGGTTGATACCATTACGGTTAGTACTCACCTAGTAAAATTCTCCTCCTAAAACTGTAATCCTACTAAGTTTTTAACCTCTATTCTTAGTCATATAAGATAAAGTATCCAATACCGGGACAAAGCGAAAAATGGGACCAGTACCCGGACATTGATACAAAATTAATATTATTATCAGTAAAAGTATTTTAATTGTAAAAGTAAATATTGATTTGCATTGCTTAGGGTCTTGGCTATACTAATATACCGAAATATAAATAAATTTTAATTTAAATTATATTATAAAACTGCTTTTAAAAATATGATATGAGAACTCCAAGTAAATTTATGGTTTTACTCATTTTTAATCGAAATCTCAGTGATCTCTCTTGGCGTTAAAAAAGTCAATAGTTTATTTTTTGTGCATTTCTAAGCGAAATCCATAGTATTTCCGGTAATTATAATAATTATTTACATAAATATTACATGTCCGGATATACCTGCCAGTTTTTAAATAAGTACGGTATACCCGGACGAGATGACGCGCTTGTCCGAGTTTACATGCCTCTGACTCGTATGGGAAGCAGTACTCGGACGCGCATTCAGAAAGTGGAGTTTTTAATCATTTTCGACCTACTAAGATAAAAAAAGTTAATAACACGTGGATTGAAGCAAAGTGCGGTGTTTCTTATTTCCAAAAAGCTTTCAATATCTGAGATTATTTTTTTTTACTACAGTGCATTTTGAAAACCTGCAATTTTAACCTCAAAATTTTAATCTATGATAAGCTTTTTATATTTTATTTAACATGTAATATTAATAGATTTTCATATGCAATCTAAGCAACTTCAATCTAAGAATACTTTTGCTAACTTAACTGATCATTATCTAAAAAAAATTGTATAAATATTCTCACTTAAATACTGTTTAATGCACAAAAGTGTTTCTTTTCTAGCTGAAAATGACAAGGGCTCTGTATCTGAAAAATTCGAGTAGGTATTTTCTTTACCTAATTTTACTGTGAAGAAAAAAAAGAAAACCAAAGTACAAGACGTTCCCCCTGTAGCAGTCGTGGAGGACTTGCTTGAAATTTTACAAAAAAAGGAAGATGAGAAGAAATTAAAAGAGATTCAAATTTTACAAAATAAAGAAGAAAGAAAACAAAATTAATTAAAGAAAAAGAACAGGAAGTTTTTAAAAGATTTAAAGAGAACAAAATGAAATTACAGGGAGAGAAAAGAGCTTTTAATGCAGAGTTAAAAGAACTTAAAAAGACGATTAGAAATGAAAAGAATAAAGAAAATATTAAACAATTGCAGGAAAAAGTAAAAGAATTAACTAAAGAACTCGAAGAAATAGATAAGCTATTGCTTTCCGAAGAACTTCAAGCAATATCGAAAGAAATGAAAATAAAAGAAGAAAAATGTAAATAAAAATATAATTTATTTAATTATTTATATGTCAAATATTATATTAATAAACTGCATGTTATTTATTATTTATTAGCTATTTTATTCGATTAATTTATGATTTATCGCTACTCGCCACTTTCGGAAACTGATTTTCTGACCGTCCGTGACCAGCCAATCTCTATATCTTCACAAACATTTTTTGAATTTCGTCCGGTATCCGAGGCTGAAGTGCGAGATGACATAACCGGTGCCCGTTCAAAATCTTCTGGCGTTGATGGCATTTCCTCCCCGACGTTGAAAGCAATACTTTCGGATGCTCTTGTACCGCTGGAAAAGCTGTACAATGCCTACCTTGCAACAGCCTCCCTTGCACATTGGAAGAAAGCGCTCATCGTGCCGCTTGCTAAGAGCAAAACGTTAAACTCGACATCGGACACGCGTCTAATCGCGCAGCTGTCCGAGTTGTCTAAAGTCCTTGAACGCTTAGCTCATGCGTAGTTTCTTGGATATCTTGAGACACACCAATTACTTGATTCGAGGCAAGCAGGTTTTCCGTGTGGGCACAGAACCCAAACTGCCCTTTTAGGTGTTCTTGATGATATGAGGATCGCAATTAATGAGAGAAAAATTACTATTCTAATTTTCTTTGAATTATCTAAGGTCTTCGATTCTATCCCTCATGCAAAGCTACTTGCGAAATTGCGAGGCCTTAATGTCGCTAACAGAGAACCCTTAGATGGTTTTATAACTACTTTGCTGACCGACTGCAGGTTGTTGTAGATGAGGGTGGTTCAATTTCTGAGTGGCTCAGAACTGCATCTGGAGTTCCGCAGGGAGTGTACTTAGCCCCATTCTCTTTGCAGTCATATCAGTCTACATTAGGAAGGCCTAAACACTTTAGTAGCCTAATTTTTAGAAACACACCCTAAAAGTGTTTAGGCCTCCTAATTATGGGGCACCATATGGATGATACCAGATGATTAAGGGTAGCCAAACACTCTAGTAGCCAGATTTTTAAAATTACATTCTAAAAGTGTTTAGGCCCTCCTAAACATATGGCATCATCCGGATTGTACCTCATGTTTAGAACGGCTAAAAACTTTTACGGTTAAGGTTATAGGAAATATACCTAATTATACGTGTATTGTACGTATAATATAAGCATACTTACACCCGTGCAAAGTGTGTTAACATCCCTAGCCTAAACACTTTTAGGGCGTATTTGTAAAAACCAGGCAACCAGAGTGTTTAGGTTCTATTAAACAACTAACACTCTTGTGTTACTTGCTCCGCCATTTTGTTTTTCGAAATTCTCATATTTGATTCGTAATCAGTCATTCCAAATACCCCTTGTAAATCAATTTTTATCAATCGCTCCGAGCAAGAGCGATACTCGTCAAGTGCAAAAGAATCGTGCCCGGCATGATTCTCTGTTATTCAAGAATAGTTTCCCTCTCAGTCGGAGTTATTTTCGATTGACCATACAATAAATCCTCCCCGGCACGATTTTTTTCGAGAGAAATAATTAGTTAAAGTAGCCTCTTCTTCAAGCGAACGTCGAGTTTGCCAGCTCTTCTTCAAGCGGAATCCAAGTTTGCCTCTTATTCAAACGAACGCCGAGAGAGTTTTGCTGGCCTTTGAGTTGATGTTGATTTTTTCAAAATTTGACAGTATTGATTTTGTAGAGATTCATGACGTATTTAAAATACTGATTATAAAAGGTAATGCACAAAGGTTGATAGTAAATAAATATACATTAATGTTACAATATGCTGTTGTTATTAAATGTGTTAATTAAGGTCATGGTTTACATTTATTATTATAAACAATTATAAACAAATTTTATTATTGTTGTAAAACGTATAATTTATGAACTGAATAATATTGGTATAATTTAAGATTGAATATGTGATATTGTTATTGTAGTACTACAAAACATTTATTAACCAAGCAAGAAGCAAATGATTTTCAAAGACGAAGTTTTTAGTATAAAGTTTCTAAAAAATTTTAACATAAATCTATTTTAATTTATAATGGATGGTCGTAGATCAAGTGATAAACACATACCTCTTAAGACAACGGCCGCCCAAGGGGCGCGAGTTCGTATCTCCGTCAGTCCGAATGACATTCGGAGACATTTAAAAGAAATGTTGTTCAGGATTTTTCGGTGACGGACATCGAGCCTGCAACCCGCTACCAGGTTAAGGGTAGTAATGCCCATATATGTAATAAAAATAAAATAAAAAAATAAGTACTCTAAATATTTCTGAGTGATTTGAAATAGAAATGTTTTGATGAAACCTATACGGTTATACTTTATTGAAAAGCTATGAAATAGATAAATAAATACAAATATCTTGCGAAGAATTGTTAGCCTGATGTGAACGGATCCTTCGGATTACTGTGCTGACACTCTAGCACTAGAACTGCAGTTGTATCTTACCGTAGTTGTATATATTGTACAAATTCATTGATGAACTCATATTAAAGAGGTTCTTTCACTAAAAATGGACCTTTTAAAGAAAAGGAGGATACCCAGTGGTCTGTAATATACTGCATGTAATCAAATCAATTTATTCACGTGAATAACGTGATCAAAATGGCCACTTTTTTCCCTGAAAAGCGAGACTAAAATTACACTTTTTGCCCGCAAAAATGATTAGCGGGAAAAAGTAACTTCACTAGAAACTAGTCCAAATTCCTTTATTTCATCAAGTTCTACCAATAACCCTGATTTTCGATTGTCTTTTAACAATATTGTCTTTTAACAGTCCATTAGTCCCACTTTCCAAGTGAAAAAGTGGCCACAGTTGAGATGGGCATAAAGTACTATATGTAACTCGAGAAAAAAGTCTATTTTTCCCTCGGGTGATACTGTAGCAGTAAACTCACACGCGGGAAAAATATTCGACTTTTTACCCTTGTTACGTAATGTACTATTTAAAATAATAACGTTTTCGTGTATACAAAATAGAAAATAGCTTATCAAAACCTTTGGGTCGGAAAAGATGGATAGTTTCAAGTTCTTACAAATGTATTTGCACTGAATTACTTAAGGTGTATTTTCACGGTTCTGTTACTTCGTGTGACGTATCTTTTGATTCTACACGTAAAAAATAAACAAAATCGAGTCACACCGCGGCAGCAAAAAATGCACTTGCGAAATACCTACGCATCAGTTATTAATCGAATGAATAAAAAATGCTCGCGAAAGCATTTTGTAAGACTTTGTAACTGACACAATTACGTTGTTAAGTGCGTTTAAAAAAATTATATTTATGAAAATTTGGTAAATATTATAAAATTTATGTAGATCGGCAAGCATATATATTCAGTCTGCACGTCTCAAGAATCAGTTCGAATACAGGATTGGACTCAATCTATACCGAGTCGACAATTGGTACTTAACGAAACGTCCGTTCGAATATAGTACGTGTATCTATTAGCAGTTCGTTCGTAAGGCCTACAGTAGGCCGACTCGCGGCTCGATCAAATACACAGCTAAAAGCATAAATCTTTATAAAACTTATAGAACATCCATTTTCAATAAAAATACAGTCAATCAATTTTACAAACCGACAAATTTATATTAACAAATTCTTAAAGTACACTATCAATCAATTACTGCGCGAATCCATTGTTATAAACTATAATAAATTGTGCTAATTAAGAAATAAATAAAAAGTTATATTAGTGAATACAAGAATCCATAAATGTATTCAATCAACCTTCAATTTGTCTACACCACAGCTAGCACTTCACAGATCCAGCGCAGATTTCGAGGTAAGCAATACAATTTCAAATAAACCTATTAAAATATCAAGCAGGTATCTGGTTGTGAGAGAACCAGATTTCATGGTAGAGCCTGCCATTAGATTCATATTACAGTTGTCCTGAATTCTCATATTTTAGGAGTGCAGGACATAACAGTTCGTTAAATATTTTGCATCAACTTGACCACATGAATTAACATTATTTTGACATTAACATTGTTTTTGTAATAAATTATTTCACTGTCATACACAAACGATCCTAAAAAATAATATTTTACATTAATGATGGTTTTGTAATCGTTTAAATATGTTTCCTTAAAATATAAATTAATTCTCATCAGCTTTTAGATAACCTTTTCAATGATATACATGACTGTTCAATTGTTTACTAAAGATAAACAATTTTAACATAGAAAATGCGAAAGCCGCAGTGTTTGGTTCATTTGGATTTCAGAAAACAGAATCCCTAGGTGCTAGTAACATGTGGTCAGTTAAGTTCATATCGTTGACGCGAAATGTTGTGGGGCGTTCTCAAACCCATCCGACCTGCAGAAGATGCAAGAAAACAAAACAATCGAAATTCAAAAAGTTAGATAATCGGGCGGAACCGGATGGGTTTGAGAACACCCTGCGGCATTTCGCATCAACGATATGAACTTAGCTGACCACAATGTTAAATTTTATCACTTATACTTAGAGATTCTGTCATCTGAAATCCAAATGAGCCCAACGCTGAAAAGCGCGCGTAAAAATATCACGTTGTCTAGTTGACGCAAAAATTTCAAAAATTTGATGCCCCATGAAATTGCACCCTTAGAATTTATCATATCAGACAACACGAAAATTTAAATCCCCAAAAATCTAAAAATTACTGAACAATAAAAACGTTTCAAACAATGAAACAACCGTTGCCAATACATTGCACTAAACTTCCTCAAATTTTATAAATTTTTCCAATAAGAAATTATTTATTCTATTTAATTATGTGGTCAAGAATCAATACGATTTTCTAAAAATTATACTAATTTGATCATAATATTTTTAACATAAAAAAAAACAGAAAAATAAAAATTCAATAATCGAAAAATAGCTAAAACAACACTATACTATACACTATATTTACTCTAAATCGATATTTTTTTAACCTCAAACATACAAAAAATGTTTGGGTTTTTAATGTTAAATTAAGTCTACATATTTTATGAATTAACAGTTTAATTCAATGTTGGGAGGGGTGTTTGCCCGCGGAGTAGTTGTTTCTGTTGTTCAAATGAATATAGTAGGTTTTTTTATTAAAGCGTGTATGAAACACTCTAAATACTTAACATTTTTTATCCGTTTTACAATTTTACGAGAAACTTGCAGGTTAAATACGAAAAATGTTTGAATTGTCAATTCTAATTACATTTACATATTTTATGAATTAACAGTATAATCCAATGCTGGGAGGTGTATTTGCCCGTGGAGTAGTTGTTTCTGTTGTTCTAATAAATATAGTAGATTTTTTGTTAAAGAGTGTATGAGGCACTCTAAAAATCTCGTCTACAATTTGCTGCTAGAAGCAATCATCTATATTTAATATACTTATTTACCAGATTATCCAGCACTCGCTAGTACATATTAATAGATAAATATCAATAACGATTATTAATGTAGCATTTACTACTAAAATAAAAGTAATTATTGCGGTTGTTCAACTAAGTTCCGCCATTACCATACGAAATAGTAATTTTTACTAGATCATTTCCCTCCGTGTAGTCAAGTTTCTTTGATTCTAAAAATTATTTAGAAGAATGAAACCCTATCCTAAGAGACCTAAAAGACCTATCCGAAATTTACGGTTGTCAAAGATAGGCAAATTTATGCTCTTTTTAATGAATTTACAATAGATTTATCATAATACTTCTATTATACTAAAGAAACAGAAAATCAAAAACTCAAAAGTCGAAAAATCGTTGTAGAACAAAAACAAGTTGATGAATCTTAAAATTTCTTTCGAATTTTAAATCTTCATTTTAGAATGAAAAACATGAGACTTGATTGATGAAAAGTGACCGCACTGTTCTTGAGATATAAGCAATCAAGCAACAAGTCATGAGATAGTAAAAAGCTACCTTTTTGTAAAGTCTCAAATAAAATGCTGCCGATTTACTTCAGTTATCGTCTGAGAAAGAAAATCGATTTTCTTTTACAAAATTATTTTCTTCTCGACAAAAGAAAAAGGTCAAGACTCAAAAATCTTACTGAACATTCTTCTCCATACTCCTAATCATCTCAAAATTTTTCAAAAATTTTCCGTCATATGTTTCCAAGATATAACCGTTTAAAAAAAAATTACGTTCTCATGTATAACAATAACCTTCTTTAAACTTTCAGGTCGGGAAAGTTAGGTAATTTTATGCTCTTTCAAATGCCATTTCGCTGAATCAATGATATTATTTCTAAGGTATTAGAAAAACCGAAAAACTATAACTCAAAAATCAAGAAACCTTTAAAAAACAAAAACGTATCGAAAAGGAAAAAAAAATGTATTGTGCCACCTTCCTTTAAGAGTAACAAAAAATAATGTGCCTTGAAACATTAAGTTTCACCGTGTATATATATAGAGTAATGCTGGCCCACGTCCACGTCCGCATACACACACACGCGTACATGCACGCACGCACGCACATACATACACACACATATACATCCATACAGACATTTTCTAAAAATAATGTATTTTGATTTCTTAAGTCTCAAAACATGTTTGTAACACGTTTTTAGCAAAACTTTTATTGTAACTATCACAAATAGTATATTATGTAACAAGGGCAAAAAGTCTAATATTTTTCCCGCGGGTGAGTTTACTGCTGCAGTATCACCCGAGGGAAAAATCAACTTTTTCTCGAGTTACATACAGTACTTTATGCCCATTTCAACTGTGGCCACTTTGTGACTTGGAAAGTGGGACTAATGGACTTTTAAAAGACAATATTGTTAAAAGACAATCGAAAATCAGGGTTATTGGTAGAACTTGATGAAATAAAGGGATTTGGACTAGTTTCTAGTAAAGTTACTTTTTTCCCGCATTTGCGGTAAAAATGTGTAATTTTGGTCTCGCTTTTCAGGGAAAAAAGTGGCCTTTTTCATTTGATGGGCATAAAATGGTTTTTGCCCCTATATCGCGTAAGAAAAATAAGATAATTACCCGTAAAATATTAAATATCTATTAAATATATTTAGAGATATTCTTATCCACGTTCATAGTATATAATTATCTTTTTTGAGCTATTAATTATAAAGAACAATTTAAAATTAATTTATTGGAACAAAGAATTTCATGTTGGAACAATTAATTTAGTTTCAAGAAGTTAAGTGCCAATGAATTGACAGTGGTTTTAGTGTACATCACCCAAACTTATAATAACTATTATTAGAGAAATTTATTATTTTTATTAACTTTACACTGAAAAATTTAGTTTATTTTTTAGCTTATACACCCTTTTACCAATATTGCTTTTCTTCTCCTCGTCAACTTACTCGTGGAGCTTCGAAATCAATGTTGCACAGCCCGTCCATCACCTATACTCCCGCGGCTTACGTAAGAACCGCCGTTAATTCCGGGATGCGCTACTGCATACGTACAAGGACGCTGGTGCCGCCGTCTCCATCGTTATGTGTAAGGCATGTTTTGTGCGCGTTGCGGGAAGAAAGTTCGATAGAAGGTCGAGGTGATTATGCAGATCGTATTATATATATGGCGATGGAAGCTTCTTTGGGGGGTACAGCGTGGTGAATGACGAAACGGAGGGTATTGCGACGTTGTCGGTGGTGATGCGAACCGGTAGTTTGGCTTGTGTTTTTGGGGGTGAAGATTTGTGGTCATTGGTATTTTATGCGGGGATATATCTCCGGGGACTATCTTATTTTGGACGAGCTATTTACAAAATCAGCTAATTCCAGTTTATGGAGCATCATTTCTAAAATAATTATATGCTAGGCTTGTATGTAAACTCTACTGCAATGGAATCTTTCACGAATTTTTTTAAATATTAAGTTTTTGGCGCATCATCTATTTTTACATGGGTCAAATGACGTCACTGCTCACTTAACAAGGCCAATACGAGACAAAAGTTGAAATACCATAAACCGGGGTAACTTAAAGCCACTTTGGAAATTCGTGTACGTATCTACCGACATACAGAAACTTGTCACGTCATAATAGCAGCCTATAAAACTTATTCCAAGAATAAAAAAGAAATTTTTACGTGTGCCGTAGTATGAAAATTCAAAAACGTGGTGGTCAATATCACCCCGGTGTACGGGGTGACTTTGAGCCATATTATTAACCCCCCTGCGCAGAGAGCCGAGTATACTCGTCCAAACCGCACGTCATTTTTGTATACATTTTGTATCACAAATTTAAATCTTTACTTTGTTGGGACATCTACAACCTCTCAAATTGAAGTTAAATAGTATAGCTATTATTCAGAAAATGTTACGAATTTGCAGAAAATATTGTTGCAGACTTACATTCGATCTAGTCCATATACACGAAAATAAACTTCTGCGCAGGAGGGTTAATAAATTATATCTAAGCTAA
Organism: Gastracanthus pulcherrimus; assembly: GCA_949152435.1. Taxonomy (NCBI): domain Eukaryota; kingdom Metazoa; phylum Arthropoda; class Insecta; order Hymenoptera; family Pteromalidae; genus Gastracanthus; species Gastracanthus pulcherrimus. The sequence continues at coordinate 138,108,689 of OX424575.1, read as the reverse complement.
ATAATGGTATATAAATTAATTAACTGAATGTAATAGTTTTTTTACCAATACAAAAAAACAAATGGCGAAACAGCGGGAAGTTTGAATTAGTGTAGCGGTAGTACAGTTTTCAGGTTTAATTGAAGTAAAAAAGAACTTAATTTATTAAGAGACATAGAAATAAATAATAATTACGATCAAAAATTTCTTGAGTCGTACATTTTGTATGTAGAGAACCTAACCGTTGAAATAGACCCACGCTACATTTTTTTTGCGTATTTGCGAGTGTATACCGCATAAGATAATATTTTTAAATTTGGCACAAAGTCGCCCCGGTTTACGGTATGCCTAACTTCATAGCGTTAAAATTTAAATAATTCGTGAAAGAATCCATTGCAGCAGTGTGTACATCATTCGGAACGTTTTAATAAATAAGTACTTTTCTCAATCTGCAAAAGTAAGCTTTATTCTTCATTTAATCAAGAACGACATAAATGTTATCTTCTATTTTAAATTAGTACTTTGAGGAATTTTCTAATTCATTTAAGAAAACCATAGATTGATGAGAAAATTTCATTTTTGTTAAAGACAAAGTTTTCAAGTAACCTTCTTCCTAAGTTCGGATGATAAAAGTAACAAGTAACCTTATTTACATTCTATGAACTTCAAGTGTTTCCTAATAAGCTGCTTCTCAAGCAATCGCAAATTTATAATTACTTTTCTTTAAAAGGAATTAGTAATTTAAAAGAAATGGATTGAAAAGAAAATACTCCGTGCTTACCTTTACGTCACTTTCAATTATATTATGACGCAAAACGCTTGAATCAGCACAATTTCGTTTTATGACGCAACGCAATCACTTACCTTAACTATTTTCTTCCTCCTGGCTACTTCGATCAATCGAGCCATTACCGTTAAAAATCATTACGAATTTATTATTACCAGAGTACACAGGAATCTCCGGTACTCAACGGTGAATCGCGCTCTGCTACGTTATGCACCTTCGGAGTGTAAAGTTTGCTCTCTTGTCTCTGTACTGAAAAGTTTCGAGATCGAGCGCGAGTGACCAAACGCATTTAAAGTGGGTTAAGCTCTCGAAATATTTATCCCCCTTCGGTGCAAGTCAACCGTGCGAGTCAGGCATGCGCGCGCGGGGGAATTGCGTAAGTTACGGGGAATTGGGTACGGCCGTCGCGTCGGATACTCGTTTAAAGGTCGCGGCATAATCGACGGTCTCACGAGGCAAAATGAGAAATCGATCAGCGTGGGTTTTATGCACTTCAGCTCAGGAATTGCACAACTCGCTAGGACAAAACGCGGCTATACGAGAATAGTTAGGATTTGCTGACCTAAAAAGCCATGTGTCTCGTTGTTATTTTTTATGTTTAGAGGAGTAAAAAATATTCCCGCGTGTCTGGTGATCATTGAAGAGGAATTACTTACTCGAAATTATCCTACGCTTAATTAAGCTTTTTATTGATCTTGATAGAGGAAATTGTAAGCTGGTAAAAATCTCTGCTGGGAAAGTAAATTCGTTGCATTCTGCGCGATCGATTTATCTTTATGTAATAAATTCTCACTGTGTATTGTGACTAACCAGATGTATGGACGATGGTATATAGAAGGAATTCTCTGCGGTGTATTTGGTACAACTTAGAGTATACTTATAGAGGATATTAAGCGTAAAACATTGATCTCTTGGGAAATATAGGAAAGTTGAAAAAAGTCAAATCCGAACTCAGGACATAATATCCGCATTATGCAGTATATTTTTAGGTAGATATATACCATATGAACGGTAAGACAATGCTCTCTTCAATATATTTGCATTATGTTCTATCAGCATGTTTTATCATTTTTTAAATCAAGCGCGCTATATGCGCATGCTTATTGACTTTTCCTATAATATTTATTAGTACTCGAAATTTAACATTAATTTAAAAATGATGTCTTTAAAGTGCTAAATTATTTCGGAATCACGGTTTTAGCGAAATTTTAAGAAAAATTTATGTGAGACATTATATTTATATTGCATACAAACTAAAGAAGTAGTATAGTTATGAGTTTTCTCAAACTCAAAAATATTATACTTTATATTAGAGTTTAGTATATTATATATATAATATCTGTATAAGAAGTTACAATATTTGTACAATAGCTAAACTTGCAAGTAGCAAGAAAATTGACAATATCTATTATATTATTATTACTATTCATGTAGTATAGTGACTATTCAATTTAGCATTAAAATTTTTTTTAAATTATATATATGGGCATTATTGCCCTTATCCAGATAGCGGTCTGCAAGCCCGATCTCAGCCAAGACTTAAGAGGCAAGCGACTTACCATTTGAGACACCGACCGCCCCATGTAATTTTATATAGAAAAGAATATTTTATTTAAACAAATATTTCCGATGTTCCGAATATTCATCAAAGAAATCTTGTCTTGTCGATTTTATTAGTAAAACTTATTTGATATACCCAATTAAACAAATATTCGTTTGCGATATTCCAGGACTAATAAAAAGCATCAATCTAAAAGCATTATCGCATTTATTTCACAATAAAGTCTCGATACAGTATATGGATTTACAATGTTCTTTCTTGAATCATCATATTCAATTCATGCAGCATTCGATCAGGAGCCAGACGCGTTAATCCGATTGACCTAATCAGGTCGCCGAAAATAACACTGCGTGATGCAGCTCGGCGCTCTTTTCTATCCTTATCTACGAGACCTGCACAAGAGAGTTTGTCAGCTCTCTTATCTCAAGTTATTATTACTTATACATACTCATGCGACAGTGTGTCAGTATTTACAGAATAGTAGCACCTTACAAAACACAGTACGATTAAACGTTACATCGTGTATATAAAAAAAGGAGAAGGAAGAAACGCGTTAGGGCAGAACAGTAAGGGATAAAGTATATCTCGGCAAGACAGTAGCTTTTATATGCGTATTTCTCGCAGATAGACTTGAATTTATGACGTCAACACTTGAAAAGAAATGTTGATATGCCGAGGTGGCGTATAAAATGAACCAATATGCTTTTTTCTTTCGTCAATTACTGTATACGCGCGTAGGTAAACTTGATATATATTGCACAGCGATTTCAGCCCTCGATCACCACTAGCCTGTCGTAGTCTATCGACTATTTCGCGAAAATTTCGTTATTTTTACAGATCAAAAATCATCGTCGTCTATTTTTTTTCGTCTTCCTCCTAACATTATCTTTACAAAATCGAGTGAAAAAAGGGGGAAAACATTCGATGTTTTTCTTTTCTTTTCTTCGCACCAGTTTCGGTCACACCAAAAACTCGTACATGTATTATAATAATGTCTCTTATGTTCACGTAAGGTCTACTTTGCTTTACATAGGCAGGATTATTTCGTTACGTACGTATGTATATATACTTTAGTCAGTTATGTATATATTTATATGTATAAAACTATCTCGCGGTTCCTTAAATTAAATTATAAGGGCGAAAAAGAGTAAGATAGTTGGTAGGAAGTAGTAGTAAGAAAATAAAAAAAAACATGTAGGTTGTTGTTGAAAAGCGTAGAAGACCCAGCACCGTGTATTTTTTATCGTTTGTGTTTTACTTCTCTTGGAAACTTACATAACTATTATCACTAATGCGTTTCGTGGAAAGATCGAACCAAATGCCATTGCATTCGTTTCCGCTCAGCGAGCTTGAGGATCTACTTGCGGAATAAGCGATACCGAGCATCGTCTATTTTCAAATTTCAGTATTCAATTTACCAATGAAACCGATCGTTCACTTAACGACGCATAAAGTAATTAACCTAAAAACCTTTAATCTCTCCGCAGGAGGCGGCGCGACGTGACCGCGCATCGCGCACCAGGGACTGATTAAACTCTCCCTGTGCGAGCCCAAATAAATAATTCAGCGTCGCCGCGCGATGCTGACTCTCAGGGTCCTCCTCCTCGAACTCTCTGAGCGTAGAGATTCTCTCTTTCCGTGTTAGGAAGCCAAGTTTCACGCGTCTCCGTCCTCCCTCTCTCTTACTCACCAGCTATTTGGCTCTTTCGGACAAAGAAGAATAGTACCCCGTCCGCGTCAGCTACATCAGCTCAACCGAGGACAAAGGAGCACCGACAGGACGAAGGATGGAAGGAGAGAGAGAAAGAGAGAGCGAGACGGGGCTGTGTTCTATTACGCGAAGAGCCCGCATCTCTCGGACGGACGGGAGAACGCCTTACGCGCGTAAAAGGAAATATTAAGCGCCGGACTCTACAGTCCCACTCGCTCGCATCGCCCGACAAAAGGATCCGCTGTGAAGCAAAAGATGAGAATAAGAAGAATATGAGGTATAGGGTATTAAAGGATGAGAGTGTATAATATGCGGCCCGGGGGAGTAGACCGCGCGCGCGCACGCGTCTATAAAAAAAGGGGGAGGTGTGACGGCGATGGTGGTGGCGGCGAGTGGCAAGTGGAAAGTCCAGCGTCGTAACTCAGACTCGCGCGCTCGTCGAGCAGCGCTCTTTCGCTTTTATTTTTATACTTCATTTTCGCCCTGGGTAAGGGTATACGTACATAGATACCAACGCTCGACGGGAAGCGCGCGCCGCGGCAGTCTCTCGGCGTCGCTTCTCTCTTTTCGTAAATGCATCGCTCCCTTTCGTTCGCCTTCGAAAGATAAATCTCGACTCGCGAGAGCGAGAGCGAATGAGCGTAACGAGCTGAAAGCTGAAAGGACATCGCTCGCTGCAGCACGTACGTCTCGTTAAACGCGGGAGAATGCGAGCAGAGCCGAGAGTCATACTCCGATACTCTGGTTTCGGGGAGATGTGGCTGCCGCGCGGACGAAGCAAGAATATATAGAAGCAGCACCTGCGTGCTGTAAATAAGGCTTTATGACTGCGCGAGACGCGTTTCAATTCCAGCGTCAAGGTCGCGCGCACGCGGACGCACGCGCGAGAGATGTAACGTTGTCGTAAAACGTTAATCGAAACGCGTCACGCGGGAGAATTTACAGTGCAACGCGAGCCCCATCGACGGACGTGTACTCTGTACGCAGAAGTGAAGAATTCGTCGCCAGAGGCGTAGACGCGCTGCCGCGCGATTGCATTCAGTACGGCTGCTCGTATAGTGCCTTCCGTCAAAACTGTCTCGAACAGAGCTATGGTAACCTGTGTAGAATCAATGCACACGCTGGAGAAGCGTTGGAAGTGATTTTAGAATCCATTATATAAAATTGGATCGTTGAGCGGGTGCTGAACAGCAGTACTGGCTATAATCGCGATAAGAAGCGCATCGCGAGACGCAGTGTCAAGTGACGCGGCCCACGCGAGGAGAATTGGCCTCTTCAGATCTGCATCTCGGGCTCGGAATCGTCGTGGAACCAGCTGGAGGGTCTCTGGCCGGCGGCGGCGCTGCTCTGCACGTGCACCTCTCGCTCGCTGTATCTCGCGGACCTGGCGAAGCTGCTGCTCGCCCCGGGTCCGGCCTGCCTCGAGACCTCGTCGAAGGCCGAGGCCGCGACGACCTCCCGCCTGATCGGCCGGGGCGTGGTCTCGGTCGAGCTGCAGGCCTCGTCGTCCTCGATGCCCCAGTGCGGCAGCTGGCGCGCCGGAACGCCCCAGTGCTCCGTGAACTCGGAGCCGGAGCGCGCCAGGCTCGGCTGGCTGAGCGAGCGCACCAGCGAGTCGCCCTCGAAGGACGAGAGGCTGGTCTGGTCGTCCCTGTCGAGGCGCGCGAAGTCGCGCACCGTCATCTCGGACATCGAGCGTAGGTCGGCCTCGCTGCCGCCGCGGGTCGTCGAGCTCAGTTTCCTGTTGACCGAGTGCATTCCTCAAGTTAAGACTCTTTATGTTTATTAGATTTTCTAATATTATATTAAATTATCTTCAGAATATGAAATTACTTTAGTTCCTTAATGAACGCATATTTTTAACTATATTTTTATGTGCAATCTGCGAAAGTAGAATTCTACATGTTTTATTATGTTAACCGAAACTATTTTGCTCTATCAAATATAAATATAAATTTTAACTACTTCCAAGTTACAAATCATATTTTAAAGGACTTACCGGAGTAGTTTTTTAAATAAATTCATTGAAACGTGTAAATTTTAAATAATTTCTGACTAGTTGCTAGGGTAGATTCGCAACAACAATTTTCTTATCAAGTATGAAAAACAAAGCTCCAGTAATGATTTGGAAATATAATAAGAATCTTTAGTTAAAATTGTAATCAGTTCTATTTGTTATTTGGCAGAAAACTGAGTTTAACATAATATATACTCTTTGACATTCTATTTTTCGAGTGGTATTGGTATACAATCAATAATGTACGATATAATAATAGTTTACAAATTAGGAGCATGGAAATTATATTTCCAATCTATTTCTGTATCATTAAGCAAATCATTACTGCTTATAAAAGTAAGAAGAATAGTTTGAACTAACCTAATTCGGGTTCCAGGGACACCATGACCCGTTGCGTGTCTCAGCTGTTCCTGGGCCAATAGGCTGCCTCCGTCGCTCTCGTACTCGTAGAGCGTCGGTAGCGACGACCTCCTCGATCTAGTGTCCCACTCGTTGACCTTGCCTCCTCGCTTGTACCTCTGTCCGCTGCTCTTGCCGTGCGACGAAGACGACGTCGAACCCGGTGCGTTGGGCGGCGGACTGATGATCCTGATGATGACGTCCCACTTGGCCGGCGGGAACAGGTTGACGTACCTCGCGTCCTTCCTGATCAGTTCGTAGTCTTCCTTGACGATGGCCTCGGTCAGGAGCGTTCGCAGCGTGCTCTCGGTAGTGATGATCTCGCGCCACTTCTTACGCTCGTCCGTGGTGAACTCGCTGGCATACTGAGGTTCGAGAACGCGCTCCAGGTTGTACCAGGTCGAGGTGCCGGTACTGCGTTCCATCTCATCCGTATGGTGCAGACCGTGCGGCGAGCCTCGCGGTATGTCGGCTCTCACCGTGTAAGTGGGCTGAATGTGCACGTCGATGGGCTGCTCTTCGCTGGTCTTGGGGATCGTGGGCTCGTTGGTGATCGTGAGATTGGAGGCCGAGCTCACGTCCGAGAAGTTCTCCCACTCTGGCGGTGGTGGCGGCAGCTCCTGAGTAGGATAGTTCCTGATGGTGACGTCCCACTTGGGATCGGGTAGAGGCTGCTGTCGCGCGTGGTACTCGGTGACCTGGCGACGGTGGCGCTCGATGTCCTCGATGGTCTTCTTCTCGGTGATGGTGCGCAGGAACACGTCGTCCACCTCGTGCGTCGTGATCTCCGGTCGTCTAGCGGTCACCATCGGCTCCACCAGTGGTTCCGCCTCTTCTCGGGTGTGCTCTCGGTACTCCTCGGTCACGTGGCTGATAGTCGAGGGAGCGATAGGTGGAGGCGGCGGCGAGGTTGGCGCCAGCATGCTGGCCACGCGGTACTTGGCGTGCGAGGCGTCGGTGACCTCGGTCAGCGACCTGGTTTCGGTCATCTCGGTGTTGAGCGAGGTCAGTGACCTCGGACGATGGATCGTGGCCTGCGGTGGTATCTGATGGCTCACGGTCTCGGTCACCGTTTCGCGCTCGGCCTGCTTGCGCAGAATTCTCGAGTAGACTGGTGGCGTCTGCTGTCTCGAAGTATTTGGCGGTGGGTGCAGCTCCGGAACGTAGGCAAAGGTGGACAACCGAGGCTGTTGGCTACTCTCGATCGTTCGAGACGATTCTTCTCGTTCGAGTATCGTGGTGAGGTTGCGCTCGAGGGCTAGGCTAGCATCGGACTCGGAGGGTAATGGGCTCGGAGGTGGTGGCGCGCGCTTTACGCGCATTTGCACGTCGAACTTGGGCTCGCAGGGCATGGCCACTGGGTGACGGGACTGAGTGATGCGGGAGGCAGTGACTGCGGTGCTCTCGACCTCGTTGATGGTCTCGGAGTAGAGAGATGAGGAGGCGCGCTGCTCCACCTGTTGATGGATGAAGGCCTTGGTCTCGTACGAGCCAGCAGAGGACACCGGCAGAGATCGCTCCTCGTCGACCTGTTGCATCAAAGCAGAAATTTAAGTTGGCTGAACTTTCTTTTCGATTTTATACTGTGTAAGCATCAGTTTTCGATACTTGTATTCATTGTTTTGTATTTTAATCGATTGTACTTTGAATATTTAATGGATTACTTTATTTAACATAAGCGATATCAATGTTCATTTATAACAAATAAAAGTACTGAAGTTAACGTAAAAGTTGTGAAATTAATATTCTATTTGCTTATACATTAAGTTAGCTAATAAAAATATTGTAAAAATGTACATTTTATTACAGTATAATATACATTATTTAATAATATATAATAAATATAATCAGCTGTAATTTAAACATTTTTCAAACTATTTTATTTAGGTTTAAAAAAGCCAAAAATAAAGCTTCTAAAAATAACCTCTTCTTCCGATACACCCAAAAGCCATTTACTTGCAAAGCGCGCAACCCGATATACCCTGTATCGCCAGAAAAGAAGATACTCATGATTTTTACCTCCGAGTGGCTCTCGCTCGGGTAATCGCTGGGCAGCGTGTCGGAGTGTTCGATTACGAGATGGGCCTCGCTACCGTAAGCCTGCTGAGTGCCAATAATCCGCGGTATCTTGAAGTCGTCGAACATGGACATGCGACTGAGGGCCGAGGAGCCGGAGATCTTGGTGATCTCCGAGCCGGCGAACGCCTGACGATGAACTATAGGGACTGGACGGCGTTTCAAACACATGTAAGAGCAGCCCAGACCCAACAGGAGCAGCGCAAGGAACAGCAGAGTACATATCATGAGCAGGATGTGAAAACCGCTGAGGATCGGTGCCGCTGGGGGCCTGCAGACGAGAATTAAATCATATTTTTACGGAAATTTTTAATGTTCTTATTTTTTCGATGGGACACTATTAACGCGGAAAATGAAGGTAAAAGAGATGGGTTATTATGCATATAAGTGGCGATTACACGTGCGGCGAGGAATTAAAGTGGAATAATTTGAGTTTCAACAATTTGCATATTTATTTATTTTTGAAATATTGTTTAGGTAATGCTTGCCAAACGATAGCATCGTGAATTAGATGCAGCTATTTATCGCGTATTTTATTACTTTTTGATTGAAAATTAGTATTTATTACTAATCTTCTAATCTTTATAAAAGATTTCTAACCCTTTTATTTAGTTTCTTGTCATTATAATGATTATTTTAATTGTATATTTTTCAAAAATTGTTCCTATTTTGTATACTTACTGCCTTTAACAAGGTAGCGGATTGTAGGCGATCTCCGCCACCAAAAAATCCGGAAAGACATTTTCACACTTGAGCCATCGACCGTTCCATTTTCATTATAAATTTATATTAATTAAAGAGAAAAAAATTAAAACCTATTTCAACAGGTTAATGTGGTAACTTTAAATATGTAATATCTGAAGACTATTTATATGTTCCAGAGTATTACATTAATCAGTTAATTTGAATCAGGTTTAAAATGCTTTTTTTATAGTTATCCTTTCCTAATAGTATATGAATATCACCTAATAGTAATAATACAATACAAAGAGCCTTTTCATTAGAATTATCCATCCTATATAAAACTTTTATAATTTTATGTATATATATTGTTTTACTTGTTCACGCTTGTGGTTTTCAAATAATATCAATAGTTGATTTTCGTGAACTAACCAAATTTATTTATGGCGACGTTTCGACGACCGTTCGTCGTCCTCATCAGGCTAAATCTTTATTACAATTTTATTATTAATATAAAACATCTTAACTCAATTATATTATTTGGCTAAATACTCACTATTTGTCAATATTACATATTAGAATGCTATACTTTCTCTGATTCGCCACCCTATTAATTAATAAACTAAGGTAATGATAATAATAATTATATGAGGACAAAATATTTACACAGATAAATTAAGGTTATGATCTTTACCTTAACTTTTGTTTCGTTCAATAATCAACATGTTCAACAACTATGTCTGTATTTATTATCATTAAAATTTTTCGTCAAAATTAAATTCTAAGTACTACTGGACAACACGAATAAATTAACAACAATTGAAGGAAAAACCAGTCACAAAAATTAATACTGTTCTCAAAGCGGTTATCACAAGCAATAGTGTTTGAAATTTTAATATCGATTTCAGAGACCTCTGTTCATCAACCTACAACTTCACTTCAGGTACATCAATTATTACTCTATATATTAGAATTATTAAGGTAAATGACTAGTAAAGTTAATAAAATACATTATAAGTAAATAAATATTATAATTTTAGTTATCCCAAAATGAATAAAGTCGATTTAAAATCGTTTTCCAGTATATCCACGATTTCGTCATGAATTTTCCGCGTTACACTAGATAATTTTTCAATAATTTCGCAAAAGTGAGAGGCATGTAATTTTATCTCATATAATATTACTCACGGTGATTCGCGATGCGCAATCAGGGGACCCGGTTTTTCCGCTCTCGCTGGAGGATATCGACAGACTATAGTTATGACTTCGTCGCCATCCATCTCTACGGCCGGATGAAAGCGCACTACAATATTGTTAGTGAAGACTCGTGGTGGATCTTGTACTGTTCCGCATCCTGCAACAAGAGAATATTTTCTAAGTTTCATAATAATAGGTTATTATAAATTGTCAGCATCTAGAATTAAGATCTTTATTTTAATTGCGTTGCCATAAAACATTTAATTAACCCTGAAAGGGCACCTGGGGGCAAATTTGCATCTGCAAAATTTTTAAGTAGCTGGAATTTGAGAGCAGATGAGTGAAATGATCTCTCCCCACTACAGTAAAAATCTTTATTAACCAAAGAGCCTGTTAGAGTATTCTTCCTTACCATTTGCATCTTAACCTTCATTATAGACACATCAAAAGCTCGCGTGGGTGCATATAAGCACCCACATGTCTCTAACAAGTGTAAAATCAGTGCCTAGTGTAAAAATGAAAATTTCTTTTTTTATATATACATAACCTGTAAAATTATAAAAAAAAGGTTAATTATTTTGAAAAAGAAATTGTTCTTTTGTTATCATTGATCCATCATACCACCGCCATAAATCCGATAACACAAAAAAAAAAAGAAATAATAATAACGAACAACGGAACAAAAGCGCTATTGATGCACTTGATGAAAAATATCATGTATATTCTGTTGCACGTCGAACACGTAGATGGCCTTTGAGATATTTTTATAATATGCTAAATCAAGCAGGAATAAATGTTTGTATATTATATAATTTGATTGCTGACAATAATAGACTTTCACGCTCTAATTTTGTAAAAGATTTGTCCAGCTCTAGTTAAGCCATTAATACAACGGCGTTTGCAATGCCCAAATTTATAGCTAAGTTTGCGCAGAGTAATTTATAAAGTACTACAGATAGATCCCGAAGCGCACCAATCTTTGTCTGCTAGAACTATTTAAAAAGAATCTGCGACGATCACAGGTCAGGCCATTGTGTTGAGTGTCAGCTAGATGTAGAATATAGTACATTATGCAACAAGGGAATAAAGTCGACTTTATTCCCGTGGTACATATAGAACTTTATTTCCGACTTAACTGTGGCCACTTTATTGATTTAAAGAGTGGGACCCACGGAAGGAGAAAGATCAGCCCAAAATTGAAAAAAAGGAGAGAAACCATTTGCGGGAAATAAAAAAAATGCATCTGCAGGAAATAAAAAAATACATTTGCGGAAAAAAATGTTTACGTGTTTCCCACAAAGACGGAAATCATATGCTACTTTTGTCCAACTTTTTAGGTCAATAAAGTAGCCATTATGGTTGAATCATGTGTGCAAATTTGCACCTAGGTGTCCTTGGCGGTTGTCAGAATGATGCGCGTCCTTTGAGGGTTAATGAACATATGTGCTATTTAGGTAATGCTATTTTTTATATTAAATGAGAATTTAGTAAATATTAAAAAAAAAATTAAAATAGAGAATACTTTCTATTTTTACTAAATATATTAAATATACAATTATTTTGTATGTATATGTATACCTTTGAGTGGCAGTTCAATTCTGGCAGTGTCGAGTCCGCGACCCTTGGTCATGCAGGCGCTGTACCGATCGAAGTCCGCGTAAGCCAGGCCGTAAAATGGCTCCTGAAACATGAGCTCGACCTGCATGCTGCCCTGCGAGCAGTTGAGGAAGGCCTTGGTGCGGTTCAGATGGATGCTCGGCAGTATCTCGTTGAGGTTCGTCACGGAGCCGTTGAGGGTCGTGTAGATCGGCAGGCCGATCTTGTCGACCTCCTCGAGGCTGTTGCCGTGCTCGCGCATTGGCGCGTCCTCGATATTGTTGTTGTTGTTCGAGTTGCCGCCTTTGGTTTGGCTAACGCTGGCGCTCGAGCCATTGTCGTCGTCCTGGATGGCCAGGGTGCTGCACAGGAGACAGCCCCATACGACCACTCCCAGGTACGAAGGCATCGTCTGTGGATCAAAACAAGGGATGATGTGAGTATGGATTTGGTGTAGAAACATAGATATAAATGCATCTGGTGCAAATAATTTTGAAAATTTTATGTTTCTGTTTTGTATGTTTTATGTATGCGCCATAAGGTGATGCTAAACCCTCTTGTTACCGCAAAATACGGGGAACCACTTTGTTCATTCAATATTCAATTTTGAGAAAATATCTCTGTGAAAAGTTGTTGTTTTTGAGTAGGACAATAACGTTTCATAGAGATATTAACTCAAAATTAAAAATAAAATAAGAAAAGTGGTTTCTCATATTTGTCGATGACTGGTGGCTTTAGCATCACCTTAAGGAGATGTCGTATACAACTTTGGGGCCAGCCCAAAAATTAAGTAACAATTTTAGGGATGAGCAGGGCCTCTATTAGGGGGAGGGTCTCTAATATCCTCACGGTGTATACTAAATACATATGAAAATTGGTAAAAATCTCTTACGAAGGGGAGGAAGGTCTAAAATTCTTAATGAAAGCCTTACGAAATTTGGATACCGACATTGCAGTTTTTCGTTTTATTCAATGAATAAAAATGCGCGTATGCTCATAAAATTTTATTAAAGTAAAAATTGACTGCGTAAAATGAAAAATCGAGAATGATGGTATTTTGGTATAAGGTGTAGGTCTCTGACCTCCCCTTAAGGAATACCGGATGACTGAGATTATTAATAAAAATTAAAAATTGAACAAGAATAATGGAAAATAACAAAAACCCGGTAAGTATACAATAGCATACTGACGTCGACGTCAACTTAAGGTGGATCTCTGGTCTAATTTAAAAAATCTCCAATTTTTATTCTTTTAAATTGACACTTTACAGGTATATTTATAGTGATTTTACTAAGTTATATACCAATTTTCAACCACTTTTATTGAGACAATTTCAAGTTATCAAAGATAGTGCTTTTTTCATGAAAAATGCAGGTATCTTTGAAGTTATCCTCGCGCATGACACGTTGCTATATACCTTTGCAAAAATATATCTACATACTATGTATGAATTCAAATGAAACTGCTGGTTTAAAATTTTTAAAATCCGATCCTTAACTTTGGAAAATATAAAAATATAATTTTGTTTTTAATTGTTTTAAAAAAACTCATATTTTAGATATAAACTTACTGTAAATGAGCTTTTATATTTGCATTTCGAAAAACTGGACAAGCACTTCTTTTTAAAACACTTTCAAAAAGATATTCTAAGAATTTCATAAAAATCCATCAATATGATTTGCGCCTGGACAATTTCTAATATTGGAAAGTTAATTAGCCAGAAAACCACTATTTATAAAAAATTGTATTTTTACAGAACTATTTGATTATTACGTATTATATTAATATAAAAATTGAAAATTAGTTTTCTCTTGGTAACTAAGTGACTATTTAGATTAATAAATGCCTTAACACAAACATATTACAAATACTATATAATAATGATCTACGGTAAAAAAATCAGTTTAGAGTGCTGATACCATTATTTAAATATTTTTTGTAGCAAATTCGACGTTTTGACAAATATTTAATCAGAGAGACACGTTAAGGGCTAGGGGTCAGGGGCAGTTAAAAGACCAAAAACGACTCCTTTTAACAGTTTTTTTGAAGCTGCAATTTTATAATATATTAACTTTTGTAATAAAAGGAGCTTTGTAACACAACATCTGAAGAAAATTCAGTCGAAATATCAAGTAAAAATATTACAATTTGAAGAAGTTATAGACGATTTTATAAGCCGCCTCTTAAAAAGGTGTTGTGCTATGCCAATTATTGATAGATAAACCAAAAAAATAACTTCTATCATCCGCACGTTTTTTATATTACAAGAAAGGGTGCAAAATTTCAGAATGATCAGTTTTGAATGAATAGTTTTTGAGAAATCTTTGACACCAGTTTAGAAAAAAACGCGTTTAAAGTTTTAAGTACTATTTATGCTCGCTCGAGGGACCGACCATTACGGTCTTACCATTTCCGCGCAATTTTAGTCGGATCGATTTAAAAGTTTCATGGGATACTCTCGATATGTTATATTTTCAGAAAATAAACATATTGAAAAATTAAGTTTTTCAATTTTATTGATTGCCCCTAACCTTAATGCCTTTCAAATATCAATATAAGTATTTCTAAATATAAAAATAATTAAAACTAAGGAAATTTTTGTATGCGTGTTGAAATTAAAATATATGCATCAATTAATATATCCGACTGTATTTTGCTAGTATTCAGTCTAATCATTTATAGCCACTTGTAATATTTATTTTAATTGGTGATAATGGGTTTAGTTGTTAAACAATATTTTCTAATTCACAGTGTGTTGATTGAAATGCTACCTTTATCATAATATTACCATGTCTACTGGCTTAACGTGCTAATATTTAATGGTGCGTCTGAGATATAGTTGCTAGTTTAGGGTAAAATGTAATATTTTCTTCATAAATATTTGAATCGTAGAGGCTAGTAGATTCACCCATTCGTTTAAATTATAATTATAAGCAGTACATTCTTTTTTCATGAACAAGTCCCTGATAACAGCATAGTAATCAAAAGGGTTAATGTATCTCATGATTTAACGAACGCCTACAAAATAAAATATTTGGTTTATGAGAAATTTTCTTTAGGTTATACAATATACGAAAAGAATTTCTAACATGCGAAAAGGAGCTTCTGACTACTTCTTTTTTTTCTGACTGTTTTACATCATGAATATCAATTTCTCTCATGTGAATTTAACATGGAAGTTATGGACTAAAAGCTGTCATCGATGATTATAATAATTACTCGGTTCCTAAGAGTGCAACAAATTTATTGTAAGAATTCTTGATATATTCTTTGAGGAAAGAAACAAAGAAATCTTCTACATCATGAAGTACTCGTGATCCACCAAAAAAATCTTCTGCACTCTCTTAGCCAGTAAGACCTACTACGCGAGCTCGCATCCACCTTGCACAGCCCTACATCGCTATCGCAATTCGCCCCCCGGCTGCTCCGGCTTGCATTTAAAATTCGAGCGAAAAAAAAGGAGCGAACGTTCGCTCGCTCGCGGCCCGATAAGATCTCTCGTTGCGAATGGTCAGGCATTTGCTCGGCGCGGTCGCCGCCGTCGCGATCGCGCAGGAAAGGAAATAGAGAAAAAAGTCGCCGTCGCCACCGCAGCCCGAAAGTACACGTGTGCACGTATACAGATATGTGTGTATACATACGTATCGGCAGGCAGGCATGGCATCGACAGACGGTGCAGGCAGGCGTGAAACGTTCGCCGAGGCCGCTCGAGGCTCCAACTCCGCCAAGACTGACTGCAGTCGCTGGCAAAAGTGAGCATAAGGCAGTGTGCGTATGTGTGTGCACGTGTGTAGGCATATCAGAAGGTAAGTAAGAAAAAAAAGCGGACCGACGCGAGTGGGCACGCGGCGAGCCAATATAGATAGCGACACCTCAATGCCAACGGCGTGTGCAGCGCAGCAGCAGCACTGTGCGTCGGCTGGAATTCCAGTGCCCGTGCTCGACTTTCACTCTCGTCGGTTATCGCGTTTAGTTCCTTGGCACGCGCACGACTAAGTACACGGCGCATTCGTGCGTATGTGTGTACGTCTCTCTCTGTGTGTGTGTGTGTGTGTGTGTGTGTGTGTGTGTGTATTGAAGGTTTATGAAAAATAGAGGTAAGTATGGGTGCGCGTGGAGTGTAAATCTTACTGGTGATATAGAATGTGTGCACAGATTTAAGGAAACGAAATTCAAGTATAAATGCGGTTTTCATCTTATGGGGCTTATAATAACAGTAAATAGCTTGAGTGTTTAATGCATGCTTTGAAATTACAGTAAGATGACGAATTTGTATTGAGACTTTGCGTGTCTGTCTGTGATAAATTTGTGTATTAAAACAGTTATATGATTACTAATTTTTATTCGACTCAAATATTAGTTATAATTATTCTACGAATAACACCAAAATGTAATATAATGTTTACTTATGCTAGTTTTCGATTTTAATAACGATTTAAGCATTTTGCTCTTCATTTCTTGTAAATAAAGCGATCCTGAAAGAAAATTATTTAATTTGTTTAAATAGTTAAATAACACATAAAGGAGGTCTCTACTAGGCTAGTCTTGACTTTTTGAAACACTTACCATATGACTTTACCATAAGAACTGATAGATGGCCACTTACCAACAGTGTTGGCAAAGTGGCCAATTTTTAACTACTTAGAACTTCTTTAATTAAAATTCAGAGAGGCCATTTTTTTTGCAAAAAGCTCACGAGGTATTAGAGTTAAAGGTTCAAATAACATGTCTCAATAGTTTCCGAAGCCTCAAAATCCGATATACATCTACTGGGAATCGAAAGTTGCTTAATGTGGCCACATTACCTGCACTCCCCTTATAATGTAAAATAGAAATAATACAATTTGCTATAATAAAACTTTTACCGTACAAATGTTGTCTGTGTAATTGATTGAGCTTATCAAAATACATATAAAAATATAAAAAGCACATCGAAAAACAAAAGAAAAGAAGCAATGATCCCTCCTATTCCACGTCCTGCCGAGAGAACACCTATTCGCATGCCAGGGCGTGCACTTGCTGCACTCTCTCAAGCTACGAGAGAGCAAAGGGCCTCGCGCCGCGCAAGGTCGTTTTCTTTATAAAACCTTCGGCTATAGCGAGTCGAACAGCTCGTGTAATGGGGCGCGAGCTGCCTCGCGAACGATCGCGCGCCGATTATACTTGAGCGCGAGCACATGTATACACATGTACATAGGGACAATGAGCGCAACGATCGCTGCATGCGCTCTTTTAAATAGCGGGGAAGAAGGAGGATGTGGAGGAGGAGGATGGCTATCGGCCTTTCGCGCTAGGATGATTCCTTCAGCCTCTCTCTCTCTCTCTCTCTCTCTCTCTCTCTCTCTCTCTCTCTCTCTCTCTCTCTCTCGGTGTGGTTTGCGGAGGCTTTGTATGTAGCGGATTCTTATGTGGATCTTTATTGGTCCTGTTCTGCGGAGGCTTCGTGCTCTGCTCGAACTTTTCTTTTTTCCCGATGCCTTTCGAAGCGAGTCATTTTGACTTATCGCTTTAGTACAGGGAGGAACTACATGGAAACTTTCTGTATCGGGGATTATATCGCGGAATGTCGATGGAGCTGATTTAGCTGATGGAGGAGAAAAAATATGTTGCTACTTTGGTTATGCGGAGGTGTGTTGAGGGGCACAGGAGGAGGTTAAGTGGAGATAGAACAGTGTAGTTTTTATGGGATGGCGAAGTTACGGCTGTTTTCATTAATAATAGATGTGTTGGGGAGTATAACGGAGCTTTTATGCATTGCAGCACTACATTGCATTTATAAATGATCAACGGGAACATTAATTGATAATGGATCCGCTTATTAATAATGCAATTATGGCGTTCATGCAAGGTTAACTTAATATATCGACTCTATCCCAATAGATAATTCAATCTATCTGATATCTTAAGTATTTTAATGTATCTTACAAAAGTACTTGAGAGTATTGCAAAATTAAAAAGTACAAATAAATATTGTAATGTAGTTGTTTCAAGGAACAATGATTTGCATGACAATAAGATTGTATCGGTCTTGAAAAACTCTCTGAAAAAGACGTTTACATACTTTGCAGAACTTTTGCTTAAATCATGTTCTGTACATACAATTTACAAGTTATTCGATATTCCGTAATCTCCGTGAGTGCCTCGCCAACTTGGCACGCAGAAACTTTTTCATCAACGTACATATCAATCAAAGGTGCGTCACGTGTCACAAGGTCCCGTATTCGACGAGCTTCATCTCACCGAGCCCGGAAGAGTAACAGAAAAAATGACTCATTGAAATCCGAGAATCACCCCTGTACATGACGTCACAGCTGCGAAATCCATATCCCTCGTGACACGCGTATACACATTGCGAAGTATATCTAGAATCTACTTCCATGTAAACGTCTGAAGTAGGCAAGACGCATCCTACGCAGCTTCGCCATTAAATAAGAGAACGCGTGAGTGCTTCAAGCTTCAACTCGAGAAAGGACAAAAAGAAGATGGTTTATAGGAAAGGAATTTCGCTCGGTGGGTCGCGGTAGCGCGCGGCGATTGGCTTGCCAATACACGACACAACGACGAGGAGAAGCGAAGAATGCAGCAGATGCGCAACAGAGAGCAAGGTAAAGGGAGGCTGCACGAGGAGGTGTGCGAGAACACGTACCTAGCGCGAGATAGACAAAAGAACATTCCTTCCTATCCGGTGCAGAAGACGACGAGGCACGCGGCGGAAGCGCACCGCTGCAGCGAGACCAGTGCAGCAGCAGGGCAGAATCGTCATGCGAGAGGGAACGCGAGCGCGTCAACTGATTCACTTGTGCGCCAGTATTGCAGCCAGCCATTCCAATCATCCTTGTTTTCTGTGACTCGACTCGTTCGTTTGTCTGTCTTTCTGCCTGTCTTTCGCAACTTTATGCGATGTTGCGATGCCATTGACGGAAGGTATGATGCTGCGAGTCGAAAGTTACATTTTCACTTTGTAGGAAGTAACGAGCGAGAGTTTCATTCTATGGCTTTCTGGGAACTTCGATTGGACTCAATGTATCAACAGTATGGAAGTTCATATAATGAATCATCAAGTTCTTTTACGCAAAATATTATTTCAAGGGATATAGTTTTATGAGTATAGTAATAAAGAATTATTAGGTGTGCGTGTATGCACTTGTATAATTCAAGATGTTTGGTGGAAGTTACGACCTTGTCGAACGTTGTAGCAGAGGAGAATAGCCAAACATATTTTGATTCGTTTGATTTATCATGAATTAAATGAAACGTGAAGCGCATGAATTATTGAGACATGTTATTTGAACCTTCAAATCTAATATCTCATGAGTCTTTTGAAATAGCATTTACTCTTTGAATTATAATTAAATAAGTTCTAAGTAGTTAAAAATTGGCTACTTTACCAACAGTGTTGGTAAAGTGGCCATCTATCAGTTCTTATGGTAAAGTCGTATTACTATAAGTGCTTGAAAAAGTCAAGATTAACCTAGCAGAGACTTCCTTTTTGTGTTATTTAACTACATGGTGCCGCAGCGTACGCCTTGATGTCGATATCTTGGGATTAGTAGTGGGCCTAGGAATTTTGAAAAAGCAACCGCCATTTCTATCCGCGTCGATTGGATTTTACCTTGCAATGCATTCATATGGCCACTTTACCATCCGGTAAAAATGTCTACGAAAGTTGCAATTTTCGCATCGAAAATAAACTCTGCGGCAATAACTGGCAGATGCACCTAAAGTACGTAAAAAAATACAATTATTTGTACCGTATAATTTATTCCGCTCATATCAGGCTGACAAAAGTGGTTTCTTTATACGAATGCACTGCTAAGAAATCACATTATCTTATAAATAGAGAGCGTTAGCAGCATGGTCACCGCGCCTCCCAACATTTATTGTCATAATACATATACTGCAGGAGTTGTAGTCTTTCTTCATCCACCCTTCAACTGCTACTACGGTTTAAGAAAATTAGGAACTATAAGAGTATAACATAAATTATATGTTCCCACGTTAACCTAGTGTGAAGAATTACTGATGAAATGGGAATTTAATCCTGATTGTTACTTTTCTTTGAAATTAAAACTTTGTTCCGGAAGTTATTAAATCGCTTAGATTTACAAGACTAGCGTTTATGAAATGAGGAAACGCCGATTATTATACATTTCCCTTGATTCACTTTAAATAGCCACGGTTCCACTTGTAGGCGAAAAAAGAGCCCCCGATTCCTCCAAAAGCCGAAATCAATAAGCCCAGCACACACGATCGTTCCACACGAGTGCAACTTAGCTGCAACTTAGCGCTGCAACTTAGCGCTGCAAGCCTAAATGCCATTGTCTCTCCCCGCGTGCTTTCTTTAAAAACCTTCTTCGCGCACAAAAGTCTCGCGAATGGCCGGGCCACTGTTCTTGGTCCACCGCGGGCGTAGCCCCCCGCATGCTTCGGTGCACAGCGGAGCAGCGGCACCGTTACCAGAAGCGCCAGCGCTGCGCTCGCGCGCTACACCTACCGAAACGATCTTGATCCTCGGACGAGCGTACACACCTATATGTACACGCATATACCTGTACATATATAACCGTGCAATATCCATTGCATCTAGCCATTTCTCGGACAAGTGTGTATGTGTACGGGAGCTTGGTAGTTGCATGATTCGCCCTCGTCCAGGCTGCAACAGCAGGACTGCTGCAGCATGTACGCAAAGCTAAAACGGTTAATTTCAGCGCTTTTTTATTCTTCTTTCTTCCGTATACCGTTTGAATTTTATGCTGTGCCTTGATTAAATGGTAATTTATAATGGGGATAGCGTGAGCGATGAATGCAATTCGCAGGCGCAGGCTTTTCTTCTCTCTGAAAGTTCACTAATTATCGCTCTTGATGTGATGTCGGTGTCGATCTTTGATGCATGTGCATGGTAATTCTAGAATGATAGCTCATCTACGGGGTACATGAGGTACAGGGTAGGGGGTACGTGGTATTGTTTTAATGTCACTTTTACATTGATTTTTACGTTGCTTTGTTAAATGCCGATGAAGGTTCAATTCAATTAACTGGAAAGTATAGACACGATAATAGTTGATTTCAATTTAGCGATAATTATGTTGAATATATTAAATTCCGATGAAACTCGTTTCGCTTGTGATGAGCGCAAATGTCGATTCAATTGATTGACTAACGCTCGTAATTTATTTTATCGGGGGAGAGAGAGAAACATTATAATTATTAATTGACGATGAATGACTGTACGAGCTGCTACTGTTAGTCGCTTTACTTGGGTGTTTTACATTAGCAATTATTTAAGGATTGTATGCTGGGTATTTATTGTGTTATCTATACAAAATTGATATAGTTGATTCGAAATATAAGTAAAGAAACATTTGTCTTCTTGAATGAGTGAGTCATTTTTCTTCTTTGTTATAATTCGTATTGACTTGTCTATTACAGTATTAAGATTCTATCTCAATGACTGCTACTGCTTTCAATTTCATTAGCGATGGAATGTATTATTCAAACACGTTTCCTACATTCTAATAAGATTAATATTAGCCACATGTTTAGATACGCATACTGAATATTAATTCGTTATGCTATATATTTCTATGTATACCTTATACACACACATTAGTTCAGCATATTATGAATTGATATTTCATTCATAATTTTAGGAACGCAGTGCATACATAAAATATGAGCAATAAATACATCTTCATAAAGATTGATAAAGTCAATTAGCTCAACTAGACATTTTTAAGAAAGAACTTCTTAAATATTTTATTCTATTTTTTTTTCTCTACGTGCGATGCTCTCGTTCTCATTTAGTATATGAAACCAGATTTTGTAATAGAATAATTTGAATTGTAAATTAGTTATATAGTAATCATAGTTGCGGGAAAATGTAAGCAAAGTTAAGTCATAAGTGACTTGAAAAACTACATAAATATATAGTTTTACACATACATGTAATCTACAAACACCGTAATCATGCAGTTGTAAATTTCTCGCGTCTCAATTGGTCATTAAAGAGATCATAAGTAAAGCAATTATTACTTTTCTCATTTTTTTAATGGTATAAAAACATATACTTGCAATAATTTACATTAAAATATTTGTTCATAAATATGTTACGAAATCATGTAATTAACAAATACAATCTGGCTCCCTCAATAAACTGCTTTCCTTCAAAATCAATGAAATTTCAACGAAACCCATTCACCCGGACACTAATGATCCCGCGCATGCAGGCAGCAAAAGCCAACTATCTCCTCTATTCCCGCAGCCAGTTCATTAATCATACTCGCATTTTCTCTCCCTGCCAACGACACGGGTATAAATTCCGCAACCGAATCATTTTCGCAACTAGCTTACATAGCCAAAGAAACGAGTGTACCTCGTTCGCAGCTTGCAATTACGCATTGAAAAGAAAAACGAGCTCACGCGCTGCTTACGTAATTCGCGATATCAAAAAAGACAGATAGAGCGAAAAGGAAGAGTAGGGCAGTTCCTGTTTTCCTATGTGTGCAGTATATGCATGTGTATGTGCATGTGTATGTGCATGTGTGTGTATACGCACCTTGGTTGACTTCCCGTTTGTACGGCGGCACGGCTCTTCTTTATCACGCTCTCGTGCAGTTTCTCTTGTCACACGCGCAGACAGCAGCTACGTCGGTCGCTGCATGGCAGAATGGGCGCGACGACGCTCCGCTGCTCTCTATTAACAGGCGAAAACGAGTTCGATGTTTCAATTTTTTAAAACTGATAGGTTTTCGGTATTTTTAATGGTGGGCATTGAAGCATGGTAAAAATTGTTGTTAATATTACAAAATCCTTGGGTTAAAATAGGACTTACTATTTTTTTTAGCAAAGACTTACAAAGTATACTTTGTTTTTTCTATATAGGGGTTTATCAATTTAAGGGGGCAGGTTTGAGTTAAACTCAAAAAAAAATTTTTCTTTCACGAGTCCAGAAAACTTTTTATGTTTAAAATCAATCATTCTGAAAATTTATATGCTATCAATACTTAATAATATCTTCAATTTTATTGTTCTAAAACCTCAAAATCTTGATCCTACATGTCACAATAAATCACTATTTTCAATACCTTATTTATTAAAGGAACTTTGTTCCTCATACGATTCTAGTGACATGATGAACGAAAAATTTCTTTTCGACTGTTATTCGACTCTTTTTGACATGTAACACAATAGTTAGTTCTATTTTTATTAAGGGTCTTTGTAACATTAATAAATCATTTCTATCGTTCCAGGGATATTTTAGTATTTTCTCCATACAGATTGTATGATGGAAATAAATATTTATGAACACTACTAGAAGAAGTTAAACTAATGAATTGAATCAAAATTTGATAATAATTATTAATCAATAAAATAATCTGTATGAAAGAAGTTTTAAACACTGATGGCTTTCTCTTGTATAACTCGAGGAAATAAATTTTCTTGAAAAGATTTACAAAAAAGGGATTAAAGGAAAGTAACTTTTTTATGTCGATGTATGGCGTGCGAAAGTACTTGGCGTTAATCTTCTACAAGGACTTGCTGTTCATGTGCAAATTTAAAGAGGTAGAAATGGAGTTTTGATGTTGAGTAGAATATTATTAGAGATTCATTTTTATGCCAGTCATTTTTTTCAAATAGACTTTATAAAACTTCATTCTGTATTCTTGTGAAATTATCTGAAAATATTCATCGCATAATAAAATTCAATAATTCGCTATGTTTAATTTTATTTGAATTACAATTCAGATTTACAATTTTGATATTAAATTATACTCATTCACTTAATATTTTCATACAAGACGTTTATTATGTTAAATTGTGATTAAATTAATTAGTCACGTCCCGAGAAAATCATATAATTGAAACATTAATTTTGAGATTTGTTAAGTATATAATTTTCAAAATATAATGATTCTGTACATTACTCAAATGACCTTAAATAAATTGATTCACTATTTGTAGAAGGACTAATAGTAATTACATCAGTAATAGTGATGCTAATAGACCGATTACAGCGCTAAACTATTTCTCGTTTCTGAGACTTGCAGCAATTTTTAAAATAAAATAAACTCCACAATAATTACTATCTACAACAAAATATGGCTATTTTAATCAGCACGTATAACTAATATAACATGTTCAAGATAGAGTTTTTAACCAAAAAAAATGGTTACATTTTCTTTTGTAAAATAATTTATTTTTAATTCAAAATGTTTCACGAGTCTATGATCATTCTTAAGCACTAGACTCTACCTTCGTAAAATCGATCAACTAAGTTTTTATAATTAAAATTTAATACAAAAATTACAAATTAAATATAATCAATAGAGACAACTAATGCATGGAACATTTCGAAATTCAGCTGTTTTTATCAAAAAATACTATCTTTGGCTTACAAACTCAGATAAATTTTCATAAAATTCGATTAATTATTAAAAATTATTTTTTCTAGTTATAATAGTAATCCTGAAATTTGACGCTTTCAGAACCAAAATTGAGAGGTTTAAAAAAATCAACATAGTTTGTACTACTTAAAATACTCTCGATCCTATAGAGGACGATTTTCGCAAACACGAAAAACGATCCGAAATCGAGATAAATTCCAGACCCATCGCATCATCATGATCATCATCCTCACTTTACTCGGACTCACAGTACATTAGCCCGCACCTATTTACGCTAAAGGAAGTGGCGATGACGAATCGCGCGTAATGTGTATAAGCAGGGAGAGAGAGAGAGAGAGAGAGAGAGAGAGAAACAGCGTGAAGAAATAAGGAGCTGGCGAACGAGCTTCTACAGAGTATAATACACGGGGCATACGAAGAGGCGTCTCTACGTTCGCCTAAGCGCGATTAGGATAGCTTCCATTACGTTGCTGCTACTAGTGCTGCTGCTCTCGCGCCACCTGTCCTTCGGAGTTTCCGGCGCGGCATCGGACGGACGGACTGACGGACTCGCCTTATACGTTCACTATTCGCGCGACTATACGCGCACACTCATGTATACATGTATACACAGGTAGAGAGAGAGAGAGAGAGGGAGAGAGAGGAGTGAGAGGGAAAGGGGGAGAGAGCATCGTTTGAAATCATAGACCGCGCTCTTTAATTATACGCGCGATGCTCCTCGATGCTCTCCTTGCAATTACGAGCTACTGTGTGCGTGTGCCAGTGTGTATATGTGTATGCGCATTCCATGAGAGTATTCTTGATAAAGTGTGCGTGTACTTGTGTCAGTGTATGTATGTATGTGTCAATGACTAGGCGGACGGAGAGAATCGGCAATCGTTTCTCGGCGCATCTTCCACCTTCTTTCGACTGTCGTTCTCTCTCCTACAATTCATTTTTTCGCTCGTCGCATACTCTGCGTCGGCGTCTTTCTTTTTGCCTTTAATTAGTGCGACGATTAACGTGCTGATGCTTTCTCTCTCTCTCTCTCTCTCTCTCTCTCTCTCTCTCTCTCTCTCTCTCTCTCTCTCTCTCTCTCTCTCTCTCTCTCTCTCTGTCTCCTCTGTGCGCGCTTGTTTGCTGCTCGCCTCTCGATTAACTCGATACCCTGCGCCTTGTACCTAGGATGTAGTTATATGTATAATGGGGCTGTTGCTCGACGATGAGGGACGTATCGATCAAGTCATTGGATCGCGAGGCCGCAGCGGATGGCACGGCGCGGTTCGCGGTAAGGACGTTTTTTTCCGAGGGATGGCTTCGATAAACATGCGTGCGAGCTGCTGTCGATGAACTTGCGCATCATGGGTCTTGAAGCTTTTTTTCTGGACTTTGGATGCTTCAGTCATAATGAGAACGGTTTTTTTGTACGATCCTGCTTTTCCTGCTTTTTCCTCTTTTTAAGGAGTAAGGCGCTTGTGAAATGTTTGAAAGACTCTGAAATTGTTTTCTACGAAATAGTACTGAGAAAATTCTATGGCGTTGGCGTAAAAGTGAATTTGAATATAGTGTATATTTGATTCACGAAACATATAAGGAAACTCCATATCCCAAGAAAAACGGAATTCGATCAAATTTTGATAGGGGAAAAAACTAAATTTTTTTCATTCTACTCAAAAATGAAATCCAGTTTTTATAGTTTAATCTCATATAGATTCTTGTTCTCCAGATATAAGTTATCGTATCCTAAAAGTATGCGTCATTTTAGTAAAAAAATTTACCGCTACTTCTAATCATACCACTACTCAATCTCCAAGTTTTATAGAAAAATGGTGCTAAAAGAAAAGTAAATAAGTTAGGTTAAAAGAACGTTAAGGGACAAGATATTTTTAAACCCTAAAAAATCTATTGTATAAGTTCCTACAAATTTTTTCTTTTAAAAGCAATCATTCTGAATTTATTTTTTCTATCAATAATTGGTAAAACCTATATCGTTACCAATGAAAAACCTCGAAATTTAAATTTCTCTTGAATCTCTTACAATCTATAGCCATTGTGAAATCCTTATTTATTGAAGGAACTTTGGAGCGTGCACAATTCTACGTCATACGATGAACAAAATCTTTATTCCGACGATTATTTGACAAATTTTATTCTAAATCGAAATTAATTTGTTTATTTAAATAAATGTTTTAAATAATTTTTTCTCAGAAAAAAATTATTATTTGAAAATTAATTATAATTTAAAAGAGAAATTGGATAAATTTCAGAAAAAAGTATTTTAACGAAAAAGTGCACGTTTAAGATCTTCCAGGTAGATACATGCAAGTGAAAAGAAGTCAAATAACCGTCGGAAAAGAATATGTTCCTCATATGACTTAGAATCGTGTACGCTCCAAGAACCTTCAATAAATTAGGTAGCCATTGACAATGGCTATAGGTTGTGACTTATAAAATTAAAATTTTGTGGTTTTACATCGGTAAACATAAAGGTATTACAAAATATTTATAGTAAGAGAATGTTAGGGCGAAAATGACCATTTTCGCTCCACTTTATTTCTGACGCTCGGAAACTGTATTTTCGCTCCACTTTATAGGTGCCAAAATTGTCTATTTTATACACGAGTTATAAAAAAAAATTATTTTGGTTTAAAGGTATTTTTATCTCTTTAATTAATTTGTTCTAAAGTTATGAACAATCAATCATTAATAGTGCAAAAAGATGCATGAACAATCAACGAATGTATATGAATTGAAAATCCACCAATGTTCATTCATGCATTTTTCTTCTCTATCTTTGATTGTTCGTAAGTTTGGAACATATTAATATTTTTCTACGGAACAATAAAAATAAATGAAATATTTTCCATTTATTTTTATTTTATTTTTGGATTATGTTCCCAACATAAAGATTTGGAGATTTATTCACTACAATAACGCATTTTTGGGATAAAATAGTTATATCTATGAGTACTCCCTGGTAGAAATTTATTCCGTCCCTTTAACAGATCTATGTAGAACAGTCTCGCGCTGTGTAGATCTATGAAGGTAAACTAGATAGTTTCTATAAAGGCATGTAACGGCCGTCCCTTCTACTTTCCCATACTATTTTTCCCGATAACACAAAATAAGCAAAATTATGACAATAATACCCTAGTGAAAAGGATCACGTGAATTATCACGTGATAATCACGTGATATTTTTAAACAAAAAATCACGCGTTTAAATGAGAGAGAATTAATTTCTAAAACTTTTTGGGATCTCATATAAAATATCACATGAATGTCATGTATAAATCACGTGACAATTTCAAGTGAATATGACATCATTTTTTACATAACATTTATGTCATATTTCATATGATATCTCAAATGGATTCAGAATTTATTTTTCTTCCTTTTCAACACGTGATTTTTTTATTTCATTATATCACGTGATAATCACGTGATAATCACGTGATACTTTTTAGTAGGGCAACCCCTTAAAGGTTATGTCTTAAGAAACAGGAGCATAATCTATTAAGTATTATTTTTATTTAAAGGTATTTACATGTTATTGTTCATCTATTACCAATTTAAGTAAAGTAAATAACCTTCAAAGTGTAAGGATATCAAGTTTCAGAAGCATCGAGTTTTTTTATTTACAAGAACTCAATAACAATATTAATCACATATATATATATTAAACAATCAAAATAAGAAAATTATCTCAATATCCAAATAAGTATATGAAGTTCTATATTCATTAACTAAGAACTATTAGTTCATATATTTATTTTGTTTATGTAAAATTAGTCTCCTTACATTTTATTATGTTCTATCTTAAATACAGGCTTGGTTTCAAAACCTATATGGTTTATGTGAGGAAAACTATTTTCACATACATGTATTATCAACTGATTAATTTTCTATTTTTAAAAAGAAATAATGTTTTTGAGTTGAATTTATTTAGACCATTTATTATATACGTTCTATTTTTGTATTTCCTACTGTGCTTAATTTATAATCAAGCACTTTCATTTGACATATATGGCCAGTTAAAGCATAATACTTTGTTACTTATGAAGAAAATTATCATCTACATGTGTTCGACTAATGTATTTGTCATTGAAAATGTTGCCACGGATGAGCAGTTTATGCATTAAGAACTCACATATGGATTAAAAGTTATTTGCAGCTCTGAAATTAAAATTCTAGATTTTAAATGAGGCATGTCATAAAGTACATATTTGTACATATGATATTATTATTATTTATATATTACTTTTCAAAAAACAACTAAATCAATCAATAACATTATATTGTGATCACTGTTTTTCCTATGCAAGGAACATTATTTCTAATTTTTCACTTTTTAAGTTAAATATACTTTCTGACTACTTTTATCTAAATAGTATGAATATAATTGTAGTTATTATCCTTATAAATAAAAACTTACACATTAAACTTTTGTAACATTATTTATAACAATAATTTTCACAATAAAAGTTTTGTACAATAAATAATATAACCTCATAGATGTTATATGTTTGTACGTATTATTATTATTGAGAAAACTATGTATAGATCTGTTTTGTATATTCTGGTACTATTTAGTCTACCTATAAAGGCCCTCATAGCCAATCTTATGGACGACACGATAAGATTTCTACCAGGGCTAAGTTTCATTTTTAGGCATCGATAAGCACCTCCCAAAATCTTATCGAAATCCGTTTTCCGCAGGGCGCGGACTCTGTATTAGATATATAAATTAATTTATATTTATTATAGTAAATCATAATATAATTTTATGTATTCTTATAAGAGCGAGCTTCAACGACCTTAAAATTTATCCTTATATCACATGCATATCAGATTCATCGGAATCAAAGTTTTGTGGCATTGTTTTTTTTTCAGAAATAATTAAATCGTATTTAATACTCGTGACTTATAGCGCAATCGTGACACTATTACAGACCGATGCTGCTTGATTATTTTTTCGACTCGTGTTTGTATCACGCAGGCTATCTTGTGTTTGTCCAATTGCGCGCTTACAATGCACGGTACATCACTTTTGACTGTACGTGTTCTCGATACAATATCAGAGATATCGCATGAAGAATTTTTCCATTTGGGATGAGGCGTAAATTATTCCTATGGTTTCAATGTGTTACGCAGGAAAAAAAATATAGTTTTGCATGTAGTCTAAATATATTTGTTTATTCTGAGAAAACTAGAAATATTTATACAATTTGTTTAATATTAAATTAAAAAATCAATTTAAGGTTCTTATAAAGTAAAAGACTATTTTCTTCCGTCGAAAAATGTTATCATCACATTAAGAAAACATAAAAAATTGACTACACAGCGCAACAACAAATTGTCTCCACTAAATTATGCCCACAAGATAAGAATTCTTTGAAAGGATAATGCGCGCACTCTTTTATCCGTATGCGCAGCAAATATCCTCTGAAACCTACAAAAAAAGCAAGCGTATCCTCTTCACAGCCGCACCCTTTCAGCGAATAACGATTCATTTATCATTCCAACTTTTTAAAACTATCGTAAAACACGATGCGCAGTGATATGCGATTCGCAGTCACGTAGGTAAAAAAACAAAGAGTCCCTCTCCACATCCCTGCAAGTAAAAATAAAGGAGAGAAGCAGCCGAAGACGAAAAAAAGGACGAAGAGAAGCTGCACATATCCGCGGACGTTTAAAACAAGACGAACGAATATCGTTGCGCACAAAGCTTAAAACTCTCGTCTCTTTCTTTTCTTCTTGGGTGTATATATACACGATGATACGGGCGAGGAGAGGCCCCCGTGCTTTGAATTCCGCCGCGCTCAGTTTCATTGGGCCATTACTCATTCCTCGTGCGTACTGCGCGTGTAGTCGCGCGCGCGAATGTATTTACATCGCCCGCCCCGCCAGCGCGCGCGTCCTGCGATGATTTGAAAACGACCGGCGCGGGCGCGGTGCTCGATTCGAACGCAAGCCGTGAAGCTCTGCGCGAGTGGTTTAAATTCCGCGCGCTTTTGGCGGCCGACCGCGGAGGATGGTTCGCCGTTTGCATTCATTTTCCCGATAGTTGGAAAGTCTTTGCCCAGTGGGGGGAGAATGTAATTATGCTGTCTCACTTGACTTGGGATTTTATGAAATTTCTTTTTCTTTATGGGGTCTGAGGTATGTTTATTTCTATACTGGAGTTGGATACGTCATTCTGACTGCTTAAGGTGTAAACAAATAAATATTGGAAGCTTTTTACTTAAATTATATTCTGTAGGGATGAAAGATTAATAGAAATTAGCAGTTTTCAAGAATTTTCAAGAAGAAAAAAGTGTTTTTTTATTTCTTACAATTTTATTTATAGAATCTCACCAACTTTGAAGTTTGCGAGAATATTAAACTATTGAATATTGACAAGAAATTAATGTTAACAACAGTATTTAATCGTATTAAATGACTTCATTAGTCACTGTATAAAGTGGCTACTATTATAATAGTTAATTCCAAGAGAGGTGACTAAGAATTTGTAGTTGACACTGAGCAATCATATGCATATTATGCTTCACCTGGCTTTATCTGCTTCTCCGAACATTGCCTTTTTTTGAGTATTCAAATTTAACTTTGCTCATAGTTATTTTTATCAGCCACTTTACAAGAGAACTTGTTATTAAAGGAAAATATTGCCGAATGCGAATATCATTAATATTTACTTAAATTTTATAAAATAGGTAATGTATTAAAATGTTTTGTAAAAGTTTTAAACAAATAAAAACCAGATTTCCTTATGCTGCATAAATGTAGTTAGAATACTTTTCTCAATAATATTATGCAAAATTCAAACATTTCTTTATAATATTCTTAATATACCGCAAGTTATTATTACGGTGAACCATGCAAATACTTTAACATATAACACCGCAAATAACCATATACGCTCTCTAAAAAAAGCAGTCTATTTGCACGCACTCTTTGTTCTTCCTCGAAGGCGCGAGCATGAGAACAGAAAAATAACGCAAATACTCCTGGCAAGGTCCGAGATACAATATAGATAGCGCGCGCTCGTATTATATACAAAAATAAAGATATATATATTCGAGCGCACTAGCGGCGACACCTCAACTCGGACACCGCGTCACGACCTCCCGCATTTTCGCATACGAATGACTGACGCATCGCGTTTGTGTTCCGCGATGACGATAGCGCTTCATCGTGGTCCCGCGGGTCCCACTGCTCTTTTTTTTTAAACGGTACACATATCGAGTAGTTCTATGTGCTATCGTTGATAAAAGAGGATAATAAGTTTGCGTCGTGTTTTTTTACTGATTTATAATGGAATGGAGAGGTGCATGAAAAAAATTGACAGTATGAAAAGATGTAACTGTTATTGATACTATAATTAAAATTATATTTGTAAACGATAGCCTTATCAATGTTTAGATTTAAAGTCAATTTATCTATTTAAGGTGTACCTTGGTGAATTAAATGAAGTCTCACCTGCAGCTTTTTGTAATCTCAAATTTTGATACATATTTTTATTTTAGAATATTGAACAAAGAGTTTTTATTATCAAGTTTTATTTATTTTTAATGAAAATATCGGAATTTATTGCTAAATATTATATATATTTTGCTGAATATTAGGCAAAGTAGCTAAGATTAAAAATGATCCTTGCATATTATACAAAAATAACCTAGTATTCACCACTTGTTTCAGACTTATATTGACATACCGAGTACAGATCCTAAATTCAGAATTATTTGATTATAATAATGTTTTCAATAATATAATATAAATAAAAAATATATTAAAAATGTATATAAATATGACAAGTTCCAAGTGAATTAATTATGTTGCTATGGGCATGGAATAAGTACTTTATGTTCAAATTCTGGGCTTCCATAAAACAATTTATCGAAGAGTATTTGTGAAACAAAAGAAAAATTATTTTGATGTATATTATAAATTTTGTATTAAATATATAATCTAGTAATAGTATATATATATATATATATATATATATATATATATATATATATATATATATATATATATATATATATATATATATATATATATATATATATATATATAGCCTAGAGTAAGTTGTGTAAATTTAATGTAGATGTAACAAAGTTAAAAAATAAATATTATTTATAGAGAAAGGTTAAATATTAAAAAGATAAAAAAGAGCAGGGAGCCACCTTAATAAATCTTATGAGACTGTAAACATTTTAAATCTCTACCAAGGATATTAAAACGTGCACCCCCGACAAAATAACCGCCCATGAAAGAAACGCATTCTTCGCGCGGATAACTGATTAACTCTCGTGAATTATCCGCTATCCTTGGCTCCAGAAAACAATAAAACACCCTCTCGTCCACACAAAAGAACGTATCGTCTTCGCAGTATCCCCGCAGAAAAATCTCTTGCCCGCTCTTGATATCTCTCGGGGCGAAATGACAGTAATCCCTCTTTTATATGAAGCAATCTAGCGGGAGGGTTACTCTTTTCTCGGCGCTCGCGGAGATTGACGCAGCCGCATCCATTTAGCGTCCGGATAAAAATCCACGAATAATATCATCGGCCGGTGCCGAGAGCGAACGAGCGAGGGAGACTTGTAAACGACCTTCTCTCTTATATCGCGCTCTTCTCTTTCTCTCGCGGTGCGCGTGCACGCTTTTTTTATCTCTCGTTCGCCTGCGCTGTGCCGCTGCAGCCATGCTCGCTTTGCTCTATTTCTTCCTTTCGCTCCAGAGGGCCCCTGAGAAAAACGCTGCATTCGCGCGAAGAATTTGTGCGAGGATAAAGATTTGGAGATAGGCTGAGGTTTTGCAGGAGAGAGTGGGGAGGAGGATCTGCTTGTTCTGTGTTTGGAAAAATGATTGGCCGCGCGAAAAATGTAATAGATTTTTCTATTAAAATTTTCATTTTTATAATGGTTGGTTAAAATTACCAAAATGTTTCTTTTACAATAACAATTTTTTTATTTAAGGTAATTAGGGAAACAATACTTAATACAATTTACTACTTAGAATATCCAATTAATGCAAGTATTATAATCTTAAAAGAAGTTTCTTGTAAAGCTATTTTACAACAAATTAAAAGCTCGCGATCGAAAGTAAACTTGTTAATGCTTTTACGTAAAATGCGCAATCTAAAATTACATAAATAACGATATAGACATATTTAGACATATATTAAAAACCGTTACGATGAAATAAATTATAATTTTGCGTAAAATTCTTAAACCCTTTGGAAATCTGTATATTTTGCAAAGCAATCGCAGAAACAACTCTTCTCCCATTTCTCAAGCAAGTGCATAAAACTCGTCGAGAAACCCACAAAAGCGACTCCATCATCTTAAAAATCTCTCTCCCCCCTAGGCATTCCTCACAATTCCCTCCACCCTACAATTCTCACTGCCAACTGCACCTCCTTATTTCCCTGCAACCTGTAAATCTACAGCCGCAAGCCCTCGCAGTAGTAACAGTCTCGCTCATCCAAGACACCTCGCGCAACAGGCAACAAGGCCATTCCAAAAAGGCAGCTTCACTCGCGCAGCTTTACTTGCAAAAATAATCGTCACCTGGCGGTCGCGGCAATCTCTCTCTCTCTCTCTCTCTCTCTCTCTCTCTCTCACTCGCCTCTTAAAGTCCAAGGTGCTACGACAGAGAAATCTCGCGAGCGCGCATTGCGCAAATGTACAACGGCCGTAGGCAGCAGCAGCAGCAGTCAGTCGCGACTACTTTCACTGCTCCGCAGTGTATAAGCGAGGAAACCGCTTTTATATGTGCGTAAGGGACGCCCGCGAGCGTTTATTACGCGCTCTCCGCACTTCTTCATGGCCGAACAGATGGTTCTTTTTTCTTTCATTGCTGGCTGGAGGAGGATTTCGTAATTTATTTTCGTGGTGTAGGTAGTCTATATTTCGCACTGAGGGATGCAGGACGAAAGTCGTGCTTACTAGATTAATAGTTTCTTTATTTATCGGGTAGGATTGAAATTGAAAATTGCTTGTACAGTATTGGGGTATATTAAAATAAATTTACTTGTGATAATGTAAAGAAAGCTATACTTTTATAGTAGTGTTTACGAGTATAAATCTTCCATTAATAATTTTTACTTTACTAACTTAAATATACAAAAGCACGTATCTTTATTACTTGATTTTATCCAATGATAGTCCATAAAAAGCGTCTGTAAGATCCTTTCTTCGTTCATTTATGCAATTAGATTTCAAACTTATTTTGATCCTATGAAAATATTTCGCAGAGAATATAAGGTGCCTGCGAGCGTTATTATCCTGTTCAGGAGGAGCCCTTACACTCCTCTGCATCCTCACGGTCGTCCACTCTCTTTTTCTTTCTACTTTAATGCAATTTATTTTGGCGTATATGCGATCTATATTTTATTTAATTGCCGATCGCAGTTATATGGTTTATTCTACTACAGTGTCTAAGAATAGTCCTCGAATATACCGGTTAACGATTCTCATCATTTATTATTGATTCGAAACATTGTAAGTAACCGAATATATATAAAAAATAATCAGACGCGAAATTACCTCAAAACAAATTACGCATACGCACGATAACATTATTCAACCTCGTACAATCATACCCAGTTTACTCGCGTCGGTGGTACTGCTCAAGCCCCTAATAAAAATTTTACGCTACCACTTTATTTTAGCGGTCTTTTACTTTCAGGATCTCCGTCTTCCTTCCATTCGCATACTTTTCTTTATACGAGCGCCGAATAAACGTACCATACGCGTCACGAGGACGTGAGATTGTCCGTATGTATGTGTCTCTGTCGCGCGGCTACGTCGAGGTATCGTTATTTTTGTGGGTTTACTACTGTTGCCGCTGGTGTAGTATGGCGCACTAGTGCGTCGGTATGAAAATACCGGTTTTTCGATTTTTCAAAAGCGCCTGCGCGCCGCGAGTTGTTGCATTGCCAGCAGCTTTTTCCCTTTCGACGACCTCGGATTGCTACTGCTGGACTGTGGCACTTTGAGCTTGTTGCTTGTGAAATGATACGAATTCGTTGTAAATAAAATTTTATAATGCTTCGCGAGGTTTTGGGGTATTATCAAGAAGAATTAAACTTTTGTTTAATTAATGTGTGAAAAAAGTACGTTTTTCTTTTAAAGAATTTTATTTTCCTTAATGTCTTTAATTTAGTTTATCCACTGTGAAATTTCTTGTTGAACTCATTTTTTATTTAAAAATTATAATTATTTATTTATTTTATTTTATTTAGAAAGTTATAAGGTTATATTTAATTTATTTAAAAGAATCACTTTGGTATTATTGTAATAGGATTGAGGAAATGTGGGTATTTTGTAATATACAGCGGCGGAAAAGCAGGTGTTCAAAATCGCAGATAAAGAGCTTTCGACCTAAATAAAAATACGCTCGTAAACCCTTGCTCGCAAAAGGATAAAAACGTGGCCAATGTACGAAGAAAAAAAATCATGTGTAAAATGAAGTAGCGCATAAAAAGACGATACATGAAACATTTAAGCGCCTTATTATGAAAAGTAAATATTTACTTACAAAAACTGTTAAGTGTATATTCATAATGTATACTCCGCGTAATTGTAGAGAATTTTATTGAAAATTACCATATATATCATAACACGGATAATAAACGAGATAAATTTCGTAAAACATTTTCCTCTTCGCCCTCCGCCAAAATCCCTTCCAATTACATCATCCGTATATTGAGGTATATAGGCTACTGCACACCTCATCGCTTCTCTCGCGCTCACCCCCCTCTTCAATAATCAAATTACGATAACCACGCGCTCATCCGATACCCTCGAAATCGCTGGCTCACCACGCACGCAAATATCGGCACCGCGGCCGCGCGCGTGCTGCACCACCGTCCGGATCCTAATTTATCGTTGCGCCGCAGCTCGCGCACGCGTGCGCGCGCGAGAAGACAAATCACCGGCGCGCCAGTAATTGCCTCCACCCCGAATCGCGTCCGCGCACTCCCGCGTGTACATATCGTGTTCCAATTCGTTATTTTTATTCCGCAGCGCTTGTCGTCAATTAGGCGTAATCGCGCGGCCCACTTGTATATACAAGTATACTCCCTTGCGAAAGAGCCCCGCGGTGTACATCCAAGTACGGCGATGTGCCGGTTCCTTCTTTCGTTCTTTTCTTTCCTCTTACACTCGTCCTTCCTTTTTTCTCCGCGTCGCTTTTTTCCTCGGTAATTTGTGCACCGGGGGCAAATTGAGGCGTCGTCGTGCGTGGTAGCTGCCTCCGTGCATATATATGTATATACATATATGTACGCAGGATGGACAGAGAAGAGTGGGAGGAGGCAGGCGTGCCGCGGATGAATACACGCGAAAAAAAGGGGGAGAGCCGAGTGTGTGTGTGTATATATAGGTGGCGAGAGAAAAAAGTAGGTGTACGTTGGCGTGAGGTAATATGGGAGGTGAGTAAGCGCCTCGCGCGCGAGCGTTCTCTCTTTCTCTCTATATCTTGTCTCTGGGCCTACGTGCGTGTACGTATTATACGCGAGACTACGGCGCTCGGGTCTATGTAGGTATTCGCACCAGTGACGTCATATGAGTAAGGAGAATTGAGAGGGGGAGAGAGAACCAAGATGGTGGACATGAGCATGCTGAGTAGTCTACTGGTACGGCTTCGCGGAGATATGAGAATTTGTAGTGTCTGTGTATCTACGGTTCGATTGATGGACGCTACGTTTTTTGCCAAGTGCTCTTTTTTTGCTTGATGCTCAGTAGGCGGCGTATTTTCTCAGATAGATAAGTAACTTCATTTGAGTCGTTCGTGGAATTTGGCGGAGCTAGATAAATGTACATATTACAATTTATATTTCGACTATATAGATTTTGGGCCCGAATTTAATTGCATGCAAGAAAAACAGGCAACGATCTTTTAAACTTCGTCTTTAATACGGAATTTTCTATGCATCTACTGAAATTATACTCCAGATAATTTTTTTGCAGGCTACAACTACCAAGCATTTAAATGTTTTACTTTATAATCTTTCTTAAAGAATGTTTACAAAGTATAAAAAGACTACCGTAAAACGTAGTGCCAAATAATACTCGTGGAACCTCGTAAATCTTACTAAGAACCATCCTAATTGTCATCCCGTTCCTTGAAAAACTCCAGCCACAGCATCCCAATACATCAGCGCTCAATGCCCACAGTCCCCCAAAAACGAAGCTAACGCTCTCTTTATCGCTTTTTGCACCGTTCAGCAACAGCAACAGCAACCGCATCGGGGGCCTGGAATTCCCTAACTGCTGCAGAGAGCCAGAAAGAGAGAGAGATAGAGATAATAGAGAGCGAAAACCTCTGCGATCTCAACGCATCGCAGGACCGGTTCCATCTCCCTCGACTATTTGCGCACGCGGCGCGGCGGGCGCGGCGGGCGCGTCTCCACCCGTGGGCTGTATACTGCCGCTTGCTACTGCCTGGTATATATCTTGCGGAGTGCGAGAACTTTTTTCAAAGAGAACCGGAGATATTTGTCTTGGTGGATGTGTCGCGCCTCATGGTGCGCGAGATTTTCGTCGTCTGCGTGTTTGCGAGCTAATTAGCGGGTTGTTACTCTGCGAGAGTTTGTTTTGCGACGAGGTGGCACTTTTGTAAAGGGTATAATGGCGCTGCTTGTGAAGGATTTTTGCGTGTAAGAGAAGCTGAGTTATGTGCTTTATCAAAGAGTTTCTTGCGATAGCTTGATGATACATGAGATTTAATCTTGTAAGACATTACAGTTGATCGATTTTTATAATTTCATGAAGCATAAGTCAAACAAGCGGAAAAATCTTGTATTATAGTTTATGAATATCGGTATGATCATAGACAATATCAACGCTTGACACGAATAGTAAGGTGTTTCAAAGTTTAAGGCGAAGAGTATCGCAATTCGGCGTGTGCCGCCGAAGAGAATTGCGATTCAGCATTCCCGCCGAAGATTATCGCAATTCGGAGGTTTGCGACGAAAAGTATCGTGGTTCAGAGGTTTGCGACGAAGTTTTTAGCACCAGTCAAATGCGTAAAACAGTTCTTATTTAAATTTAGTTATGTAACACATGCATGATTTTCGCGGTTTTTTGGACCTGAAAATCGAGCCTAAAGTGCTTGTTTTCTAACGGGCGAGCAAATAAAAAACCGTGGGCAATAAAGTGACTTTCTTTGCCCGGCGGGCAGTACAGTAGTCTTTATTGCCCGCGGACAAAAAAGGCAACTTTATTGCCCGCTGTTGATTTATTTACTTATTTTTACTTTTCGAGACTTTTCCGCAAAAATCAATACATGTGTCACATAACATAAGGTGTGCACGAAGGGCTAGTGGGCTTTTTGACCTCGTGTGTTTGCATTACTCTTCGTATTGGGCGTCGATATACTCTCTAGAATTTTTGTGAAGTAAAAATCTCACTCCTGTGACTGTGTTTTCACATTTTTTAAGTGAATAGTCACTGGAGTAAGATATTCACTGCAAATGTTTTCAAGAGAATCTCAAAGAAAAAGTTACTTAAAATGACTACGTTTTCTAAAATTAATTATATGATTTTAATATGTCTCAGGATTCATTTTCTCTTAAATTGTTTTACTATAAACTGCCTGAAAAATATTCTCAAATAGTTGACGTATAAGAAGTATAAGCTATTTGTTTATATATATATATATATATATATATATATATATATATATATATATATATATATATATATATATATATATATATATATATATATATATATATATATATATATATATATATGTCGGCGCTCATTAGAGAAATCCGGCTGTTAGCTAACTTCCTAGGTCAATAGCGGAGGGCCGGCCAGTAGACAAATACACATTTGAAAAGTATTCTAACCTATTGGTCGGCCCTTAGCTATTGTCCTAGGAAATTAGCTAACGGGCTGATACATCTTCGACCATTAAAATAGATGTCAACAAACATTACTTTGAAATACGCGAACTGGTCATTTTGCGCGAAACTACCTTAATAATACATAGAATATAAAATTCTTAGAATTCAACTATACTTTTACCAGGCTACATATGGTGACTGTGTGAATGCCAACGCTACATTCTTCATTTTGCTCTAGAATCTTGATAGTTGTACGTAACCATAAACATTATTCATCGCGTATACAAATTATCGTGTATAAATAATCGTATTAGTCAATAGATAATTGTGTACAAATAATGGTGAAATATCAGTTAAAAATATGTCTACAAATGTAGTTGATCGTGAAGAATTTGAAACTAAATTAAACCAGATCTACTTAAACAATTCGAGCAGTAGTAAATATATGTGGAATAAAATACGAAAAGAAAATGTGATTAAATATCTGAAGGATTTTGAAGATAAGAATTGCAAGAAAACAGTTTTTCATTATATTAGTGTAATTCAAAATGCCATTTAAGTTCATCTTGCTGCAACAAATAATCAACATTTTTTAAGTACTACTGTAAATATATGTATATTATTTTTCGTATATTTTGACAATAACAACACTTATTACATGCAATAAACGTTATTTTTTTGCAAGTTTACGTTTCTAAAAATTAGTTTGCGCAAAATCATCAGTGCGTGTATTTCAAAGCATTGTTTGTTAATCTCTATTCTAATGGCCGAAAACGCATGAGCCCGTTAGCTAACTTCCTACGCCAATAGGTTAAAAAATCTCTTTTCAAATGTGTATTTGTCTACTGGCCGGCCCTCCGCTATTGGCCTAGGAACTTAGCTAACGGCCTTATTTCTCTAATGAGCGCCGACATATACACACTGTAACTATCTTCCTTATGCTACAATTATTTTATAAATTATTTTTAATTGATTTGTATTATAAATAAATAAAGAAAAATTAAGCTTTAGATATTAAAATCAAATAAAAAATAAAAATGTAACTTCGTTTACTAAACAATATATATACACTTGTGACGTAATAATTTTGTTGAAACTGTTCTTTTCCATTTCATAAAATACAATTTTAACATACATTATCAGTGATACTACCAAATTTTAATAATCTGTCATTTTCTCTTTGCTAATTTTTAATATGCAATTTTTTTCTTTAGCTAAATTTTCGATTATAGCCTACAAAAACTATTACGCCGATTAA
The DNA here is from genome assembly GCA_949152435.1 of Gastracanthus pulcherrimus. Taxonomy (NCBI): domain Eukaryota; kingdom Metazoa; phylum Arthropoda; class Insecta; order Hymenoptera; family Pteromalidae; genus Gastracanthus; species Gastracanthus pulcherrimus. Next base: position 138,068,185 of record OX424575.1, on the reverse strand, counting down.
AACCGAGCTCAATTATTTCGTATTAAATAATCTGTTTTAATATATAATTGCGTTTCTTTTTAATCATTTTTAATGATTTTAATCTATTTTAATCGGACATTTTCAGCAGGATATATGAATTTAGATGCAAAGAACCTCCTTTAATTGTTATGTGGCTTATTTATACTTATACGAAGATTAGGGGAATGATCAGATCTATTTAATACGCTATTTGCTTATTATGATAACGATCCAGTGATTCGCTATGTATTTTCCATAAATAGAGTGATCCTGAAAAGAAAATTTGATTCTGATGCGTATTTTTGTAAAGGAACTGAAGCTTTCAGATAAATACGTTGACAAGTAAAGTAGGTCGAGCGCATCTTCTTAAAATGATACTGATTTACATTTTATTGCAACTCGAAAAAAATAATTAATAGTCTAAACTCGAAACACTTTCTAATCTATGTTTCATTTTATACGAATACATACAATTAAGACAAAAAGATATTTAATTAACATTACTAAATTGCGGTTATTTATTGTTATTTATTTTATAAAAATATGCAGAATGTTTATCCGAAATAAATGTTGTTCATTCTATTATTATAGTTTTATAAAATAACAATTTCATTATAAGATTTCATAGTCGATACAGCAATATATAAATGCACGTGAAAACCGCATTTTAAAGCTGTCCACAAATTCTAACTTCTAATTAACAGAAATCCAAACAGGCAACTTTATCATAAAACTCAACTCGCGAAAAAAATCTCAACCCATTATATTCAATATAAGCCTACATGCAGCCGCAACAACGACGTTGAGTACGCCGACGACCGCGTCATTAATAAAATTCACGATAAGAACTCGTTCCTCGTCGACTAAGCCTATCCGATATATTATAATTCGCGGTTAAAAGTCAAAGTGAATCTTGCTCAAAGCATACCCATAACCATTGCACTATATATATATGTATATATATATATACACAATTTACCGACGCGTCCGCGGGGCACATCATATAGACAAAATCCGTCGCGCGACGTCTCGCGTGTAACATCGTTGAGCACTGCAGCAATGTATCGAGCCTTCCATATAACTCGCTCGCACGCCCATACATATTTATACGACACACACGTGTGGATGCGAAGTTACGCGTACAACGCGAATACCCTCAGGCGCACGCAAGTTAATTAACAGTTAGTTACCCGCTTCTTGCTCGTGTTGTATCTATGTGTATATATATATATATATATTTTTTTTTTTTATTTGCAGGGGAAGCGACGAAAAACTGTGCCTTCATTCTCTTTGGTATGAGTTTGCGGTTTGTTATGCATATTTATGTATAGCGTTTTATATATTATATGAAAGAGGTGTAGAGTGGGTATGTCAAAGCGTAGGTTTTCTTTAATTCGTTGCGTAACGGACGGCGGCGCGTACAGTTGTTATGTATGTGGATTTCGTCCGCGAATCGACTTATATGGCCGTGACGGCTGCGAATCGGGATGCGTACACGTTGTATTATAGATGAGGACGGATAGAGTATTGAGTTCGGTGTGTTTTCTTCTTTTTTTAGAGCAGGTTTCGAAATTGAAGCGTGATTTTTTTTTTATATCTATTGTTATTGAAATAATAAAATTTAGAAAAAAAGAGAAATCGTCTTACGAGTTCGTTTATTATTTTTTTTTATAAAGTCTATATTGTGTTCTTTAATTTTGGATGTACAGCCAAAATAAAATTTTTAAAACATATTAAAACGTATTTTTGGGCTTCCAAAGCACGTTTCTATGATGTTATCTAAAAACACAATGCTTGAAAATTATCATAACAATATGTTTCTACTATTAGAAAGACTACACACGAAATCACAATCGACAGCATTCAAACTACAAGAAAAGTCTCCAATTAAATGAGGATAAAAAGTTCATAACGAGATCAGGAGCACGAGAATGAGCAACCACAAAAGAAAAACCATTTCAAAGCGCAGCGCTGTATCTCCTTATCCGACTTTTCCGGACGCTGAGCACAGGAACGTTTTTTTTTGTTTGTACCTCTCTCTTTATCTCTCTTTCTCTCTCACCCTGTGGGTAAGACTTTCCCATCATCATTATCCTCGTTAGTGACGTCTGCGCTGCGCCTAGTTCAGGGCCTTGGCGAGCGACTCTCCTTTCGACGAGCACGTGTCAATTGTTGTATACAGCCGCCGTATAATACCGCGGCCGCGGCGGAGAAAAGCGATTCACGGCACGCTGACTCTCGAAAGGACTCGCAGCTCTCGCGGAAGGCGATCGGACACTTTCTACTCCGGTGTTCTTGGGTACAGATGTGCGCGCTCGGCTCAGCGTGTGTGTTTGCAGTATGCGTATGTGTATGGGCTCTTAGCGAATGAAAGTGAATTTGCCAGCTATATTATACTTTCGAAAACCAATGCCCGCCGGAGGTATTAAAAAAAAGGAACGCATCAATATTACGAGGGTTTTACTTTTTAAACGCATGAGAAAGTTATGCCTGCGTTGCGTAATGCATAACATTTCGGGCTTTATTTCAATGATGCTTTGTGGAAAAAGAAATAAAAATCATGCAAAACATACACGTAATATATAATTTTTTAATAGAAACATAAGCTTCGTAATAAATTAATATTATATATAGACATTTTTACATTCATTCGATATTAAAAAAAGGATAAATAATAGCTATGCACGTAAATTCAATTCATGCTTATTAAACTATAAAAAAAGATTTACAACAATAATTTCTTAATAACATAGAGTTTTAGTTAAATAACTGCAATTACGGCTTTCTAATAACAGTAATAAAGGTATGCGCTAAGTATGCGCGAAGGAAAAGTCTCTTCGATAATAAAATACGTCCTTACGCGATTCTCGTATAATACACACACACCGATACTTTATCGTGTACAACTGTTAACAGCGAAACCGTTATTATGCCAATATACCTCTCGAAATTCATTAATAGAGACCGATAATAGACACACACTCATATTCAACCGTTTCCCGCGTCCCTTCGACAGAGATTACGTTCGACAGCCATTATTATCAAACGGCATGCGAAAGGGTAATAATCTACGTAACCGTAAAGTCGTTGACCATTATGTTGCATCGAAATTCCATCTCAGAAACTTACGCGATTTGCGAATATCCTGGAAACGTATATAAAATATATGTACAGATATATATATATATATATATATATATATATATATATATATATATATATATATATATATATATATATATATATTTATATTTGCCCACTGATCTCCGTTGTGCGGCGATATATACAACGGTGCTCGCCATTTCCGCGCTCTCCCGCTTCCTAATCCGGCGGCGCCCCATACAGAACCTCCATAAATCGTCGTTTCTAATGTATTCCAATTTCCACTTTAAACGCGCAAGCACAAGGGCGATACAGCCCGGTATAAAGCGGCGTAAATACCAAAAATTGTACCCAATGATCGGTGCAGAAGAGGACGAAATTTTGCGATTTTTTGCTGCCGGGTCGCTTTATGTATCTGGGCGTTTAGCCGTGTTTATTTCTTTCCCGTTTGAGCTTATTGTGGGTGGGAGTTTTATGGAGGTTTTAGTGCTTTGTGTAGGTAGTTTTTGTCGATTTAGGCGGATTTCGAGTTTTAATCAGTTAATGAGCTTCTCCGAAGTAATATTCATAATTGGAGACAACTAAGCGACTAATCAAATCCAAGAAATTATTAAGTTTTCTCAAGCAGTCGTAGTCATTATAATCAAATCAATTCGTTAAAAAAGATAATGTTGTTTTATTTCACTTAATTATTTTTTATTCATTTATATGTATGTAACGATCCTTTACAACGCCATATTAATATAAAGCTATTAACATTTATTCTGAAACGGAAGTAAAGTATCATCTATCCAAAGTAGAGTACATTTAATTTATAAGTACTGTAAATTTATTGTTATAAAAGATTTTCTTTTAGAATCCATGTATAATCTTTTAAAATGCATTATTCTGATGACTGCAAATAAGACTAAAATAATCGTAGTTTTACAAATTCCAAAAGAAGAAAGCATGAAACACTTTGCTGGAATCATTGTCCGTGCAATAAAAAACCAGATAGCAAGGTTTAGCGCATTCTATAGTCTCGCAATTTCATATTTTCTTTTTGTAAATTTCTGTATATAGTTAAAGCATTTTAAGCGAATCGTTTCTCGCGAAAAATATTCTTTCCTTAGACTTTCAAAAATTTATCTGGCTTTGATTGTATTTAATCTTTTCCACATTGAAAGTTATATAGAGACTATATTAAAGTGTAGGTGTAGAAGAGCATTATGTTGTAATTTCTATTAACTAAGCAATCTAAGGACTATAAAGTAAATCTTCTTTTACTACTGTAAAAACTGTGATTGCTCTTTTCGGCTACTGCGATTAAACTTTATGATTCTGATGTATAAGATAATATTACGTAGCATAAAGCAACACATTTTACGTTGACAACGCGTGTATGACATTGTTTTATTTTTAATCTGAGTTAGTTCCAACCCTGTAATTATTAATTACAAACGTTATTTAACGAGTTCGATAAATCATGCAAACAGCTACTTAAAACACTGCAATAAAGCTCAGGAGTACCACCCAACCGAATCGAATGACGAGGATCACGTTTTTACTTTGACTAATTTAGTAAAATGATCGAAAGATTTGTCTCGGTCGAAAATATTTGGAGACCAATAGAAACTGCAAGTATAATGCATGAAAACGTTTATTTTCTTATGAGAAAAATGAAGAAAGACAGAAAACACCGGCAAAATTCATGTTTCCCGCTCCCACGAATTCAAGGCAATACATATCCCGCCCGTCAAACCCAATAACCACCCTCTCTTCCGCGTATTTTTTCCAGATCGTCGCCCATCAGCTCTATCATACAGACTCTCTCGCATGAACCGCTCCTCATACGTGGCGCGCAGAAAAGCAGCAGCAGCAACAGCAGCAGCAAAATATACGTGTATACACTGCGCACGCAGCAGCTACCTAGGCGCTCCGTTACGTTCAACTGCGGGAAGAGGCAGCAGCAGCAGCCGCTCGCTCGCTCGTCCCAAGGATCGTGGAATACCGTTTTTCAAGGTCTCGCGAGCGAGTGGCTCACGAACAGCTTCTAGAGCGTCCTGAGAGCTCCAGAGACTTCCTCGCTATTGTGATTCGCGGATGCTATATACGTATACGCGCCCGGTCTTCGCTGCTGCTGCTACTTCTGCTTCTACTTCTGCTTCCTTCTTTCGGTTCGAGAGAAGGGGTCGTTTGTTTCAGGAAACTCACGGCGCTGTAATTATCGAGATGATGTGTGTATATGGTGTGTGTTTTTCAAAGGAAGCGGTGTCTTTTTGTAAGGGGAATCCGTTTGATCCGTATAAACAGGAATTTAAATATTACGCTAATGTAACACAGAAATTATACACTCACTTTTTTATTTTTTAGATTATTAAAATTCTCTAAATGATATGGTGATTTAGATTTTTTATTTTATTAATCGTTTTCTCTATTATTGAACTTTTTATAATAAAAGATACTAGATAACTTTTAAAAATGATTGTTAGTGAAAATACAATATACTGTTATATAGTTAGGGTTTACCTATCTTATATCTTAAACAGAATTAATTTCTGCCGAAAGTCTCTTTGTAATCTTAGCGCTGATTTAAGTATGTGTATTCATTTCGGGGAGGTCATTGTTTTTTCCGTTTTAATTTGAAAATTTGTGTTATAAAAACGTTCATTATCTAGATTTCCTGACGACCTTGTGGTTTGTTTTAATTGGTTTCTGATTGTTTCATCAGTTGGTCGGATGTTTAATTATTGAATAGAGAGCGATTAGTCATTCATGATATCTAGAAAAACGAATGTACCGTAGTAGAAATGTTTATGTTTGATAAAATACACAGCTGACTATAGGTGTTAGACACTACAATAGTGCAATGTTACCATTGTAACTTTTTGATAATAATAGAAATGTAAGAACTGTGTTCTGTCTGTTGGATTTTGTAGTATGCCAAACACATATTGCAATAAACATTAATTATTCATTTTAATAATTGAATACTATTCAAAACTCTAAAATGAAAACTCAGTAGTTTCAAAGAATGACTAAAGAAACTCGTACAAATACGATTACGAAATCGCTAAATACGTACGATAAGCTCAAGAGCATGCAGTGACCTAAAATAACTTTTTTTTCAAAATTTCATTTATCAAACAGACAATGCCGACTTGTCAGTTGTCACATTATTCTTTCGAAGGCTTTAAATGCATGTATACGTAACGCTTGCGCTATAAAACACTATTTTCTATAAAAAGACAACAATGCCACAAAACTCGCATTGCACTGGAATTTTCGCCTGCATCCGATTTTCTTTTTGCTTCTGATCGTAATTTTGTACAGAAGCCATCGTAAACTATGAATCACACAGCTCTATCGTTAATATTTACTGAGACAAAATTGAACATACAAATAAAGTAGATCATAAAAACTGCATTTCTTTCCTTTTAAATCACTAGTCTAAATGTATAAATATAGGGAATATAAAGTTATTCATTATCAAAGTAAAAATAAGAATAAACAATACTAAATTATTTAATTTAGGCATGTAAATGTATTGATAGTGTTTCGTAATGTTTTCTAACAATACACAGAAGTATGAAATTTAAAATACCACGCGTGCATAATTATTGAAATATAGGCACAATAGTAACGATGTGATTCTCAGCCTACGATACACATTTATTAAATAATGCATGTGATAAAAGATAAATACTTAGCGCAACTCCTGCTTCTCCCTGCTTTGATCAGCTCGTACTCTCGTAACTCCTTCTTATACCCGCGCACACGTAGGCTGCACTTTAAGGCGTTTTTTAATAAATGTCGTCCTTGACATCTTTGCGTCCGCCGCCGACTCTTCTGCATATATACATTTCACAACGCCTCGATTCCCATTAACTCCTTCTACCTACATGTGCGTTATACAGCCGCAATAACAACAACTGCAACTGCATCTTCCATCATCTGCATGCGTGCGACCGGAAATCGAAATGAAGATGCGAGGAAAGAGAGAAAGAAAGACAATTAACCGATAGTGCATGTATACACACATATACGTATAAAACAGCCAACTTTCTCCGTCTCGCAACCACCAGGCGCAATCAGTAGGAAATGTGTTATATATATGTGCGTGCATATGTACACATTTTGTAGTCAAAGTGGCTCGCGTTTGACAGCTCGTGTGTACACCGTTTATCAATGTTGTGTACGTACGCGCACTGCTTTTGGAGGCACATTTCTGTACTGGTCTCAGCGCGGGAAATAGTTTGGTATGGAATGCGTGCGATCGCGATTGCTTCGAGAGTTTTGCAATAATGCAGCAGATAAAGAAATGTGGATAACGTTGCAACGATTAGACATTGGCTATACCTTTTAACCTCATCCCTTTTCAACTAGGTTTTTTAAAGGTAGTACAAATTATAATAACTTATTATGAACTCAATGTTAAAATAAAACAATTAAGAATCCTTCTCTTTAAACTTTAAATTCACTTAGATATTGAGAATCATTACCATTTTTTGAAACTTTATATTTACATTAAAATACGAAATTATACAAATTTACGCTTTTGTTATTTCTTTAAAATATCAGCATTAATATTTCGTATCAAGAACAGATATGACTCACTCAAAGCTATAAACAAGTATTTAAATAATCTACATAGTTAAATTTCTATCTTAATGTGGGAAGTGGTTAACGATTGCATTTTCAAAACTAGTCAATCGTCCGGCTTTATCTCCGTAATTGCGAGCACTATCATCAGTCTTCTCGTCAATCCCGAGTCCGCAGACAGATATTCCAAAAAGACAATAACAGCAACGGCGAGGTTAACTCAACGAGAACATGGTTGGCGCAACACCACTTTTCATTCATCCATTGCACCAACCGAATTCCTTTGCTTCAACAAAACACAGTATCTAAATACTTCAGTCCACCTGAAGGATGAAAAAAAGCAGCTATTGACCAGTCCCATTGCCAGTAGACAATAAACATTCACCACCGATTCCAACACTATAACCGCGCAGCACTACTGGACTATGCCGATCGAACACTTACGTGCGCCAACAGTAGCGTAACACAACACATCGTACACATGACTTTTTCCCGCGGTCAGAGATCGATCGAATACGGCAACAAAAACAAACATCCGCTGCGGGCCAGTGCAGCGGATAAAAAGTGCGCGAACACTGCACGAGTGAACCTAGCTTCACGTCCGCGCTGCTGCAGTAACAGCAGCAGCAGGCGCTAGATGGAAGATCACTCAGGTGTCAACGAACGGTTTTTCCTCGTTCGCTGAGTAGCGCGCGGTCAGCGTCCAAGCTAGCGAAGTTCGCTACATACACAGGACAATTCGCGCACAGCAGCGATAAACGAATCCTCTGATGTAGTCCGACTTTACCGATCCCACAAATCCCGAACGCCGTTGCAATCCTTTCGACAACAAGTATACGAACTATCCTATCTCGGTATCCACAAAGTAAAAGGCAGCGGTACAGATAGCGCCGAGTGTTGTCGGTGTTGCGTGTATACCTGTGCGTTGCGTGCAAGAGAGAGAGAGAGAGAGAGAGAAAGCGCGCTGTGGCCAGGTGCGTGTGCCTGCCTGGCTGGCTGGCTGTCTCTTCTACCTCCTCTCGCGCAGGTACGAAGGTGCGATCGCGACTAGCGATGCGCCTGCTGGCTGGCCCTGGCTTACCTGTCCGTGCGCCACACGGTACCAGCGGCCCCTGGAGTACCGCTTCCGAAGTGCCTCGCGGAGGTCCCCCACACTGCTGCTGCTGTTGCCGCTGCTGCTCCCCCACTATGCTCTGTGTGCTCTACGGCACTGTAGCAGCAGCGAGTGGTCGGCTCTAGTGCCTTTTACTAGCAGTGGAGCGGACTGCGGAGGTAGGTAGAGGTGGATTGCCTTGGGTCTTGCCGCGCGGTGTACAGAGCTGCACAGCTGTTGTTGCTGTTGTAGACTGGCAGCGCACCGAGGGGCTCTCTGCACTGATATGGCTTGCGCGCTTAAATGCCGACTTACTTGAAATGGGCCTTATGCTTTCTGTACCGATGAATGAATTACTTATTAATAGCCTTTTTAAAAATGCTGGTGGTTTTCAATTTTAAAGGGAATTTTATGCAAATTAATTATTGTTGGTTCAGTAGAAAATGTACTTATATTATTTATATCGGTTTCGACATAGTCCAGAAAACGGGTACGAAAATTGAGAAATGAAATATCAATCAACTGACAATTTATGTAAAAATTACCCAATCATAATTAGGAGGTCTCTCTGGCCTACATAGATATATAAAATCTTTCACGGAACGCTTTTTATAAACAGAAGTCATTTATAATAACAGAATTATTAAGAATAGGGTAGATTGTTCCTATTCGCTTATTCTATTTTCCCCACTACGGTCCTATATTATACTTTATTACCTTTGTTGTGTATTGCCATAACTACATTATTTAAAGTATAATATATGTTAACTGAGAGAGCGAGTTGCGAGTACTGAGCGATTGATATCACGACGCATTCATCATAACAATTGTAAGCGAGTGATGAGTATGTAACGCGATCATTCAATAGAATGATAAGAGACCAGCCAAGAAGACAAGAGTAACCATTTAACCTTTTAAGTTGCCAGGTAAAGAGTAATAGGCAATAGGTAAACAGTCCGTTTGTAGCACATCGGCGAGTGGCTTTCGTATCCGCTCGCGCGATTCGAACATAAAGCTTCTTTTATATAAATAAACTGTAGTTCAATTATGTGCTTACTTGGTATTTAATTCGTTTTCTGATCATTCACTTAGCATCGCCAAATAATATAATGATTCGACAGTAAGCCCACAATAAATAGAACAATTTTCGACATAACTCTTTCGAATTTGGTAAATAAAAGTGATCGGATCGTGATTTAGTAAATAAATACAATTTTTGTCGATCCGGACATAACACCTTCTTCACTTTACATCTTTTCCTCATTTATTCCCTTACGCTCCCACATCTACCATTGCCTCTCATCATTCATTTTAGCACAGACGTTTGCGTGACATTTTCAGTGTAACTATCATATCATAATTTTGTTTAGGTGATGTTAGTTGGCTAATCCTTAGCTGGTATTCTGGGGTCTTAAACGTCCCAGCCTAGTACAATTTTAATTTAAGCACACCCGAAATACCCATTTTTCATGTATTTAATAATGTATTTCGTGAAAAAATCCTATGACATGTGATAAAACCTCATTGAAGACTATTTTGGAATTTTTTAAAAAATCAATAGCTTTTTCGCAAGACGCGTTTTAGTGGTTAAGCGTAAAAGCCCACAGTTTGCCAGTTACGTGATTCTGGTGTAGTGTGCCAGCTAAGGCTTAAATTTCCCTGTTACCGTAAAATTCGGGGAACCACTTTTTTCATACAATTTATAATTTTGAGAATATATATCTCTCTGAAACGTTGAAAATTAAATAAAAAAAAGAATGGGTCCTTGTAATTGTCGGTGACGAATGACTTCAGCATTACTTTAAGGAAATCCCGCCTTCGCATCCTCCATTACCCTTCAATTTTGCCCACCCCGCTTTTTTCCCTTACGCTCCCGCAACCCCCATCCCCTCTCCATTGACGCTATAAGCACTAAGTCGTAGTAATCTATCGCGTGTTTCTGTTGATGGTTTTAACCCGTTAGTGGCGTATACGACCTGGAAAATACATTTTTTTTTCATCTTTCTAAGATTTCTACGGGATAAAATTGAAATTCTGCAAATTAATTGTATGGATCAGATCAAAATAAACCACTTTCGATCTCATAATGATAGCCTAACTCATTTTTAGTTCTACAGAACCCGATATAACTAAAAAATACCGCTGCTAACTACTTTAGCATAATGCTTTCTCAAACCACAATCATTTATTGAATATTTACTTTGATATAACTTACTTCATGAGCAATCAGCAATGCTATAGACAATGTTACAGATTGCGGTGTTAAGCTAGATTAAAATGGTGCACTGGTGGTTCAAAAAGTTAATCAGTTGTATGCGGAGTTATTTCTAATCAAACTACAAAATTTTAATGAAAAATATAAATGCGTTAAAAAAACACAAAGATTTTGAATATATACACGCTCACATACACGAGTAAGTTTGCTAAAGGCATTTTTAATTGATTATTAATAAGCAGACGCAAAAAGTATTTTACACCCGCTTCTGACTTTTTCCCAGCCGGTCGGAAAACAGTCACTTTAAATCCGTTTTACAGGTCGAGAAAACGCGAAAATCGTGCGTGTGTGACAAAATAGTATATTGTGTACCAAGGATGAAAAGTGTGTCTTTTTTGATCGAGTGTGGAGTTTGCTGTACGTGGCGTAGGCGAGTGCGTATCGCGAGCCGGAGACTAATTGTTATTTTTTAACTAAAACAGACTTGGAAGTAATTATAAAATAGACCAATACAAAGAAAATTACATGAACTTTACGAATATAATATATATGCATCTTCTTGATATATCAAAAGTATAAAATAACAAAATAATTTTATTCAATTTTCACAAATTGTTTAAAAAAACACAAACTTTAGAGATATTGTAAGATACACAAATTGAAAAGAAATTACGTCTACTTTACGAATTTATGCATATTGTTGACATATCTAACGCATAAAATAACAATTTTTTTTGAGAATTTTTAAAATTTTACATTTTCAAAAATTATTAGTAAGTTTTGACCATATAGCTAAAAAATTAATCAGTTCTACGTTGGGTCATATGTGATATACCTGCAAAGTTTCAGTCCGAAATACCGTGGTCTTCATAAGTTATGGTGACCACAAAATTTGACACACACACAGACACACACACACGACGCACGCACGCACGCACACACATACACAGCGTACATACAGACATACGTTTTGAGAAATCTACGTATTCTGATTTAGCGTCCTCAAAAACATCGAAATTCATCAAAATATATGTTTTCGAAAACATAATCCTTTCAAAGCTTTCTCTTTGAGAAAGCAAAAATTGTATAAGGTTGTGTTAACCCACGAGTTTTATGTTCATATTGGAATTTTTATGTATTCTTAAGTAATGTTATTTAACTAAAAAAATGAAAAAAATGTATAATGTCAAAAAAACATTAAACAAATGTTTATTATTGATCAACCAGTTACTCCAAATGTTTTTAGGATTTTAAATCTGTTAGAAAACCTTGTTATCGTGTTTTACCTGAATTTGGCGCCTCAGATGCGCCTACGCGCGTGTCCGCATTGGACCTAATCGTTCGCTTACTCGCAGGTTAAATCCTCCCTTTTTCGATAATTACGAGGGCTCGCTCTTTTCAATTAACCCTTCTGCGCAGAAGCTAATTTTCGCTTGTATCTACGGATTTGATCGAATGTAAATCTGCAATCATATTTTTGTCAATCTTCCAGAATCTGCTAAATTGAAGCTATACTACTTATCTTCAATTTGAGCTGTCGTCGATGCCATTATTATTAGAAAATTCTAGGTTGAGTCTTACACCAGACTCATGTCGCTTGGGTAATCCCATTGCGACCCCACTGATCCTCTAGGCATCGGGTACAGATTTCATATAAAATCTCGCCCAACGCCCAGAGTCAATATTAGCTTCTGCTCTCAGTTAGTTTGACTCCAGGTGGTTCCAGATTACTTTCCAGAGGGAAAGTATCTCCTCCACACAGCTGTTAGCGATATCTTGTTCAGTGAGGAAAAACTTCCCAGTCACCATTCTCCGCTTGCTCATGATTGCTGGGCACTGGCAGAGAATATGCAATGAGGTTTCCCCCTCTTCCAAACAAAACCTGCACATTGGTCTCTCTGCCAGCCCTATGTTGTATTTATGGTAATTTCGGGAACCATGTCCAGTAAGAATACCAGTAATGGTTCTTGCATCCGCTCTCTTGAGTTTCAGAAGGTCTTTGCTCCTCCTCTCGTTGAGCTCCATGCCTAGCAAGGCATTGGCCTGATGGCAACCTTTAGCCATGGTCCAGTACTTCCCATGATCTTTGGTCACCCAGTTGTTCAACTCGTTCGATCTCCTCTTAGCATTAATGCCAATCATTGGTTCCGGTCCGATGAATCTCTCTTTGGCGCCTAGTTTAGGAGTCCATATCAATGTAACGGTGTTTCCTGAGATTGCTTAGTTGTTTATTGCCTCATGTCATTCTGCCAACAACTTGGATTTCGTTGTGTAATTAGCTAATGCTGATAGAGTGCATTTTCTGTCGGCGCAGATGAAGGTATTCCTTCCACCCTCATCCTCGGCGGCTTTCTGTGCACACCGAATGATACTGAGTGTCTCTGCCTGATGGATGGTCGCATTGTTTCCCATAGGGACCGTGAATCCCTTACTGCCCATCATCCTGTATACCTCTGCTCCCACGCCCGCTTCACCTCTGGAACCATCGGTGAACCAGTTCTCTCCGTTCTCCGGTATGGGGCAGGGTCCATTCAACCACTCATTGCGAGTGGGTATGTTTATTTCGTATTTCTTATCAAAGATATACTTCGTTAGACTCTTATCTGAGGGCATTGATAAAATATCTCCCTGCAGGTGTCCCTGAAGCATTTTTGCCCGCTTTACATTAGTATTCCATCCAACTGTATCTTTTAATCGGAGCGCCGATTTGTCCGCCTCAGATTGTAGAGTTAGATGGAGAGGTTCAAGATTCACCAGGATGCCCATCGCTGCAGTTGGAGTTGTGCTCATGGCTCCTGTGATGTATCTCAGTGTTAGACTCCTGGCCCTTTCAAGTATCTTCCTTGCCGTACATTGTTCTGATTTATTCCACCAGACTACCGCCGCATATGTTAGTCTTGGTTTCAGAATGGCATTATGAATCTACATAGCCATCTCTGGTTTCAAGCCCCAATTTCTGCCAATGGCCCTTTTACATTGCCATATGGCTGTTGTGTACTTTTTGTACTATCTCGCAAGTTGTACGTTCCAGTTAAGTTTCTTATCTAGAATAACCCCTAGATACTTTGCTTCCTCAGAAATATTGAGTTCGTGTCCTCCCAGCTTGAGGCCCATTGGTAGTGACCATTTATAATTTCTGGTGAACACCACTACTTCGGTCTTCTCTGGATTGACTGAAAGACCCGTTTCCAGGCACCAAGTATTAATACTATTTAGGACCCGTTGTGTGATGCTTACTAGGGGTTCCAGAAAAGACCCCCTGGTAATAGCTAGTACATCATTAGTGTATCTGACTGCTTCACATCCTATTCCGGTGATCCGAGTTACAAGCTCGTCAACGACTATGCACCAGAGGAGGAGAGAAAGTATACCCCCCTGTGGGCATCCGTGACTGACCGAGCCCATAATAGTTTTACCACCTTTGCTAACCGTAATGTATTTGTTCTTCAGCATGAAGCAAATCTAGTCGATTACTAGTGCCGGAACTCTTCTTTTCCGAAGAGCTTCCCTGATAATCTCTGTCTTGGTATTATTGAAAGACCCTTCGATGTCCGTAAAGATGCCTATAGCAAATCTTTTGGCTTCAAGTTAACTTTCAATCCAAGTGACGGCTTCGTTTAGAGCTGATTCTGTAGATCTTCCAGCACGGTATGCATGCTGTCCATTGTGAAGAGGCTTTAGAGATAGCGTCGTTTCACGTATAAATCTAACAACTAATCTTTCTGTTAGTTTCAGGAGGAAAGATGTGAGACTGATAGGACTGAAGTCCTTAGGCGATGTGTAGCCATTTCTGCCTGCCTTGGGTATGAAGACTACTCTGGTTCCTCGCCAAGCGGATGGGATGTGTCTCAGGGCGAGACTAGTCTTGACAAGTTCCACTAATGACCCAATAATGGGTTCGCCTGCCTTTTGTAAAAGGACTGGTAATATCCCATCAGGGCCCCGGGACTTGTAGGGGCTGAAGGATCCAATGACCCACATAACTCTGGCTGGAGTGATGACTTCAGAGGTCAGGCGACTGCCGGTTTCCGAAGGTGACCCGATCGCTCAACCTCCTGCCTCCGAACCGCTCGGCTCCGAGGTGTTCCCGACTACCTCTTCAGTACTAGTAAAGCCATAGAAGTTAGCCCTGATTAGGCAGCCAAGAGTCTCCTCGTCTGTGACTGAGTAGCTCCCATCCTGCTTTTTAACAGTTCCCAGAATAGCCTCCAGGTTCTTTGCTAGCAGTTTATCCAGCCTTGGTGCCTGATTATTACTAGTGACACTTTCGGAGAAAGACTCCCATGATTTTTGTTGTTCAAAGTCTTGCTGCTTCTCTATAAGCGTTTCTGGACTTGTTGTAATTGGCCCAGTCTTTCGCCCTTTTAGTTTTTCTTGCTCTACTGTAGAGCCTTCTGGTGTTATTTCTCATTTTTTGCAGATTGTCGTTCCACCATCTGGTCCTGCCATTATTACTTACAAGATGTGATCTGCAGTTTTCATGGTAGGCCGTAGTTAGTATGTTATTTAATTGTTTCGCAGTTTCCTCTAACCCAGCCACATCCTCGATCAAAGTCGGTAGCCGACCGAGTTGTGCCTTAGTATTTAGAATATCCAATTCGGTACTAACAAGATACTCCAGAAGGTTCACTCCCCCTGTTGTTTGAATCCGCACAGCCCCACACCTGATGGTGCGTGTTGGCATCACATCCCAACAATAGAGGTAAACCTCTTACCTCACAGAAGCTGACAAGTTTGCGCACTTCCGGAGTAGGACAGTCCGGCGCATCATGAGGTAAGTACGCCGATCCCACAACCAGTTTGAGATCTGGTCCGACCTCTATTGACACCACTGCCAGGTCCCTCGTGCACAGATCCATCAGTGGGAATGCTGAAACTCCTTTTACCAACACACACGCCCTTGGGTTGCTCGTACTGGTGTCCCTATAACAAAAACCAACATTACCCAGCCCTTTGTTGGCATCACATCCCAACAATAGAGGTAAACCTCTTACCTCACAGAAGCTGACAAGTTTGCGCACTTCCGGAGTAGGACAGTCCGGCGCATCATGAGGTAAGTACGCCGATCCCACAACCAGTTTGAGATCTGGTCCGACCTCTATTGACACCACTGCCAGGTCCCTCGTGCACAGATCCATCAGTGGGAATGCTGAAACTCCTTTTACCAACACACACGCCCTTGGGTTGCTCGTACTGGTGTCCCTATAACAAAAACCAACATTACCCAGCCCTTTGATACAGTCTTTGACAATCCAGAGTTCCTGGATTAGTGCTATGCCTGTGTGCACCACAGCCATGCTCTTTTGCAAAACAGCAGAAGCGCCTTTGCTATGATGCAAGTTAATCTGAATAAATTTGATTTGGGATGTAGCCATTGTGATTGTGACATCCCCCTTAAATACTTACTCGTGGTCTGCGGTCTCTTCAGAATCCCGTCTGGTCACTTTAAAGGTGACCCGTCGGAGATCGCAGAAGAGCCGATCTTTGAGGTACTCCAGCACCTTCGCCTGAGATTCAGAGATCTGCACGACCAGCAGATTTCTTTCACCAGTCGCGTTTTTCCCTTCCTCCCCGTCCTTTTCTTTCTCCGTGCTGTCGTGTCGCACTATTCACCAGAACGCCGTGTTGATGGTGGGATTGTATCTATGAAGTCTGTCAAGGACGACTTCTGGCTTCCTGAATTTACCAGGTATCCATGTCGTGGTCTTGAGAGTCTTCTGGATCAATCCCCCCCCCCCCCCCCCCACCTTGAGGTTCGCACCATCCCATGGCGCGAATCCAGGGATTACCCCGCTGAGCCAATCCTTTGCGGACTGGTCCACGGGGAGTATAGTTTTGGCGCCTCCCCTGACAAAGGTTGTCGAGATTTTCGGCCACTGTGCCCAAGGAATCTTATCGATTGCCTGTTTTAAGGGAGTTAGACTGCCTGGCTGTGGGTCCGCTCCTCTGCTTCTTCTGCCTCTCAGCCTCCCCCTCCGGCGGAGTGCCCTTGTGATCTTTCTTCCTTTTAGACACCCCCGGAGGCGCATGCTGAGCAGCAGAAGCCGCAGCGATTCTCTCCTTAGCCATGCGTCTTTTAGCCCCCCCCCCCACGCTGAGTCTTTTCTTCTACCTCGGCTCGGTACCCGTTCCTGCAGCGTTAGCTTTAGGATTGGTTCCCCTTGGGCTGCAATAAAGGGTTTGCCAAGGCTGCCCTCTTATCCAAGTATGGTTGAGGTACACCGCACCTCGCACGCCCGCAACACCACTTGATTGTTAATTTTTTCGGAGATAGGGATCTCCATGTCTAGATCTGTTTGCACTTTTAAACCCGTTTCTTTAATCTCGTCTTGCATTTTATAAATAACCCGCCCGGTACCCTGACCCTAGTGTTGATGGTCAAGAGAGCACCCCTGTGTTCCCACTTCCGGGTGCCGCCTTCCCCCGAGCCTGTCCCGGAGAAGTCTGTGGCCTCGATGTAGCCACCCCCCCCCCCCCCCCACGACACAGCAGGGCTCTAGTTCGGTCGCCAATCGGCACTACTATGCCCAGGGAGATTATGCGCCGGCTGGTGAGGCAGCCAGGGTCCTGTTGGCTAGATGACCCCGGGCCTCTGTACTATCTGGCGGCCTGGGAGTGCTAACCCAGTTTATATATTGTACCCTCAGCTAACCCGAGGAACAGACACGAGAAAGAAGACGACGGTCCCCTGGTGTTTCCAGAAATAGGTGCTCTTTGCATTGTGGTGTGATGTATGTCCCAGTGTCGTGTTGTGCTTTAGTTCGTGTTAAATGTAGTCGTGTGAAGTGTTAAAGAGACCCATTCAGCTGTACCGTACCTCTGAACGGGGAGCTGTTTCTGCGTTACCAGTGCGAGCCGCTGACCTTCACTCTTCATCCCCTACAAGTAGGGAGATGAGGAGCGGAGACCCGACCCAGAGAACCGCTATGGGGCCTTTCACTGGTAGAGCCCGTTTATAGGGATACCCATTCACTCCCAGAGCCCGTTTATGGGGATGTCACATAACAAACAGAGAGCCCGTTCATAGGGATCTTCACTCAAGCGGATGAGCTGGACCTGGGGTCCTCGATCATTGGCCCACACCAGTTTAAGCCTCCCCACCGCCCCCAGGCCCCACTACAAGGTCTTACAGCCCCTAGGGGAAGTGTCGATGCCATTGCGATGTAAAGATTTATATTTAAAATGCGAAACATTTATACAACAATCACGTACATTTTAGACATGTATACTCGGTTTTTTGCGCAGGGACGATAATTTTTAATTTTGAAAACATCTCTCTGAAACAAGTTGTTATTTCTGTTTCAAGCGACAATCTTCCAGAGAGACATTTCCTCAAAATTAAAAAATGAATGAAGAAAACGAGCACCCAAAATTGTCGGAACAAAGGAGAGCTTAACATCACCTTGAGATATCAAATAATAGTCAATAATGATATACCATCTATTTAGTTTCTATATTCAAATTTGTCAATGAGTCATAAGTAATTAGTTTTCCTTTCAATCGAAATTGTTCAAATAAATCCAGAACGGATATTCGCCTAGTATAATTGGAAAACAATTTAATTCGATATTTTTGTGAGTAGGCTACCCGAAAAAAGGTATAGGTGTCAATTATTCTATACATACTTGTTTTGCAATTCGAATGCATTCGAAGTTTTCGAGTCCGTTTAAGCTTTCGAATCCAATCGAGCGCGAAACTCGTCAAGCTCTATAGAGTTTGCTCGATTTGCATGGAAAGCTTGAATTAGCTTGAACAACCTAGCCGTACAGAGCAGCAGCTGTATTACAATAGAATGGCGTGGCTCTATCAATAATTCGAAACTTAGCAAAGTGTAGCACAATGGAATCACTGTGATGAAAATACGATATTTGAGTAATTATTTGTTCCTATTCTTGTAACAGAAAACATGTCTATAATATTTTAAACTAGTTTAATTATCCAATATATTAACGTTAAATTGAAAATATAACATGTGCATTATCAGACTAAATTCTGTTGGTCGAAAAGTAAAAACTGCTGCCCTGGTAGAAAATTAGTATGTAAAATATGGTCATATTTACCTTAAACAAATTAAAATATATAAATTAAAAGAAAACCTAAAAAAAATCACGAGCATTTTTGATATTTAAAAGAATTTTTTTATCAAACTCTCTAACAAAAAAATGTGTGTACTTATGTACACAAGTAAGATGTTTTATAATATTTTTGGACATTGTCGTAATATCGTCGCCTCCGTGTTAAAAGGTACCAACTCAGAATCTACTTGACAAGATACCAAATCGGAAGCCGCTTAGAAAAGGTATCATTTGGTGAACCAACATTTCTTATCCAAATTTAAGCTTGCACCACTGCTAAAAAATTAAAATCAGCTAACAAATTTTGGCTTGCCAAATGACACCTTTTCTAAACGGCTTCCAATTTGATATCTTTTCAAGTGGATTCTGAGTTGGTACCTTTTTACACGGAGGCGATGATATATGAAGATTTAGAAGGCTGCATGTAATAAAAATTTAAACGAGCATTAAATTGCTCTCTTAACTTCAAAATAATAAACTTTTTTATCAACTAATTTGTTCATTTGGGTATTTATACAGAAATAGAACCTTGTTTGCAAAACATTAGTAAGAAATAAATTAACACCAATTGAACCTCAAATTGCATTAAAATTTGTTTGTAATATACACTATACGAGGTCTGTCCCAAAAGTATCCGACCTACGTTCATATCTTCGCGCGAAGAGACTCAGGCGACCTCTGGAGGGTACGAACGTCACCAGCAACTCCTAACCTTCTCGTCAGTAGCCTGAGATACCGATGAAACGCTTTAGTTCCCGCGCAGCGTGTATTTGTTTACAACGACTTTTTTGCGTTCGTCGCAATTTGCTTATTGCTAAAAATGGCAGAACGAACCGAACAACGAATTTGCATAAAATTTTGCTTTAATCTCGGTAAAAGTTGTGCGGAAACTATTGAAATGTTGCAAAAGGCCTTTAAAGATGAGTGTATGGGCAAAACACGAATAAAAGAGTGGTATAGACGGTTCAAAAGTGACCGCACATCTGCTGACAGTGATCCTCGTTCATCAAGTCAATGTTGATTGTTTTTTTCGATTATGAGGGCGTTGTGCACCACGAATATGCCCCTACAGGCCAGACAATCAATGAAGAGTACTACGTTGAAGTTTTGAAAAGATTACGTAATGCAATCAGGAGAAAACGACCGCAACTTTGGGAAACCGTTGACTGGCTTCTTCATCACGACAATGCTCCAGCGCACGCATCAAACCTTGTGCAGTAGTATTTATTGAAACACAGTGTTGCGCAGCTCCGCCAGCCTCCATAGTCCTGATATAGCTCCCTGCGACTTTTGGCTGTTTCCTCGATTGAAAATGCCGCTTAAAGGACATCGATTCGACAATAAACAGACTGTTGAAACTAATGTGACGAATGCACTAAAGGCGATTCCGAAGTCTGACTTTCAAGAGTGCTTTAATAAGTGGAAACATCGATATGAGCGTCTTGTTCAATCAAATGGGGACTACTTTGAAGGATGCCACCCCCCGGATGACGAAGAATAAATCAAGCGCCGAGAAATCGAGGTAGGTCGGATACTTTTGGGACAGACCTCGTATGTATCATGCTTTATATATACAGCTATTTAATTTTCTCATAATGCTCACGACTCAAAATGTACAACTCCCCATTCGCCCTATATGCATAGAAAGGGCCTTAAATGCACTTGTCAAAAAAAGTACGGCGTGTAACAAGAGGGAGGGTAATTGCTAGCTCGGATAATAATTTTAGCACTTGTTTCCGTCTTGGGCGCCCTCGGCTCTCGCTAGAAATGGCCCATTCCACCCCGGCCCCCCCTAGTTGCACAATATACTATTATTGTTGCAATTACGGGAGTAATGACAATTTGCGGGAATAAAATATAGGAGGAAATAAAAATCTACTTTTGTCCCGCTTTTCAGTTCAATGAAGTGGCTATTATAGTTAAATCGTGAATAATAGTACATTATGGAATAAGGAAATAAAGTCGAAGAGTAGTCCCGAGGGCAGTAATCACCCGTGGGAATACTTGACTTTATTGCCGTGTTGCATATAGAACTTTATTCACGACTTAACTGTGTAGCCACTTTGTTGACCTGAAAAGCGGGACAAAAGTAGATTTTTATTCCCTGTGGCCACTTTATTGACTTAGAAAGAGGGACTTCAGGTTAGAACTAGAATTTATTTAAAATGTATATTAATGTAGAGAAAAATAATTTAATAAAAGCATTTGCGGTAAAAAAGTAAATTTGCGGGAAAAAGTAGATTTGCGGGATTCATATGGTACTTTTGTCCCGCTTTTAAGGTCAATAAAGTGGCCATTATAGTTGTGCCTGGAATAATATACTTTTTTTGGTTTTACGATGCGTTTTTGTTTTTTAAACGGATTTTTGATTTTTGAGTGTTAGTTTTTCAAGTTTCTTGGTATGTTAGAAATTATGTTATTGATTCGTTTACAATGCATTTGAAAGAGCTTAGAATTACCTATCTTTTGCAATACAACCCGAAATTATGAATAAGCTATTTCTCTTGTTTTGTTGTACAATGACACGTTATTTTTTGTTTATTAACGATGATTTCTTTGAAATATATGATGGAAAATTTTAGAAAAATATACTGAAGATTGTAAATTAAAAGAAAATTTCAAGATTCATCGACTTATTTCTGTTTTACAACGATTAATCTATTTTACGATATTCTGAAACCGATGATGATTTTGGTATGTTCTCTCTAAATTTTTTGGAGTGAAATTTTCGCTCTAAATGTAGAGTGAACGAGGTTTCCACTCTAAAAAAGAGTAAATTTTTACTCTTAAAGAGTGAATTTGGTCACTCCAGTCTAAAAAGTGAATTTTACAACTCTTATTTGAGAGTGACAAAGGATTCACTCTAACTTTCACACTAGTTTGAAGTGAAATTTGTATTATAAAACCTATAAATTAATCAAAGTTTCGAATTGCTACTTTTTACTCTTAAAACATTATTTACACTAGGAATCTTTAATTAAATTTTTAAGAAATTTCATTATTAATTGTACAAGAAAATGGGTTGAAAAATATACAACTATGTGGTTAAATAATTTAACTAGAGATGTGGTTTAATAATTTAACTAGAGATGGGGTTTAATAATTTAACTTTTGTGGTTAAATGATTTAACTTTAATTTACCTTTTTATTTAGATTAAAAATTTAACCAGATATAGTTTTTACAAATTCAAAGGGAATATTGAACCACTAAAAAAGTAGATATTATTACAGGAATCTGTATTACTGACATTTTTACTTT
Organism: Gastracanthus pulcherrimus; assembly: GCA_949152435.1. NCBI lineage: Eukaryota > Metazoa > Arthropoda > Insecta > Hymenoptera > Pteromalidae > Gastracanthus > Gastracanthus pulcherrimus. Next base: position 138,045,860 of record OX424575.1, on the reverse strand, counting down.
AAACAGTTATTCGAGATTTAAAAATTTTGTAAATTTTAATATGTCCTGCAAATTTGTGTACTGTATTCATCGTTGTTTTTGGCAATTTCAAAAGATTCTGATATTATTTGCAACCGGAATACAGTTTTAAATATTTTCCGTGGTAAGCAATGCGTATGGCGACCCAGATCCTGTAAACATTTTTCGACCTATTTTAAAAAAAATTAATGTTACCTCTTGAAAAATCAACTGAACATTTCTGGTAAAGGCATGAACGTCGTTTTTTATAAATATTTGTTTTAAAGAGAACAACATATAAATGATATGCCGGTGTGGTATAGGAATTGGTTACTATTTTACATTTCCTTAAATTGCAAAAGTTTTATTAATTTTTGAAATTTTAGTATTTAAAACGTCTTAAACTTTTTTAAAAATCCGTGAAATTGAGATAATGTAGCAAGAAAAATATTAGATACGTCGGCCAAATATTAAAATTACCATAATAATACTAAATTTCATATAAAATATTATTGTTATATCCTTTTATTAACAATAACTAATTTATTAGCTCTAAGTTATTACGGCTTAAACTGATACTAGTATTAAATAAAAGTTCATCAACGAATTCGAATACACAGGAGAAATCAGTGCACACGAATTAGTCAGATGCAACGGTGGGCATCCCCAGAACCTAAAGGACCAGAGTTCAAATCTATCCAACAATTTTTCTGAAGTTGTTTTGATTTATTTCTCAATTGCAACTTTTCCAGTAAACTGTATCCATTTATCAAAACATTTCTGAAACGCGAAACTACGTGAATGATTATTATTATTATGAAGATAATTATTTTTTCATTACGTGTATTCTTTCACTCTAAATGGAGTTAAAAAGTCACTTTTACAATAGAGTGAATTATTAACTCTCTAAAAGTGAATATTCATTCCAAAATAAGTGACTGTGTTTTCATGATCGTTTGGAGTAAGAATTCACTCCAAGAGGGTAAAAATCCACTCAAAAGAATTTATAGAGTTATAAATAACATGATCGCTTCAGTGTAAATACATTTAAAAGAGCATAACATTACCCATCTTCTTCGACACAAAATTTTTTAAAATCTCCCGTCTTTTGTTATACACAGTAAAATATAACTAATATATCTCAGAATCATACAATAAAAAATCTTTAAAATAAATTCAGCTGAAAAATATGACTTTCCACTATCTCTTGTCTGAGATACACACCCCACACACACATGTACACACACATGCACATACACACTCACACACGCACACATACGTACACACATACGCACAGTCGCACACGTACATACACGCTCTCTAAATTTGTTGGAGTGAATGCTCACTCAAAGCGATCGTGAAAACACAGTCACTTGTATTGGAGTGAATCTTCACTTTTAGAAAGAGTGAATAATTCACTCTTTTGTAAAAGTCACTTTTCACTCTATTTAGAGCGAAAGAATACTCATATAAAAAAATGAATTATTCAAGTTGTTTTACGTTTTAGAAATGTTTTGATGAACATTACAGTATACTAAAAAGATATAAAGTTGAGAAATAATTTTAAAATCTTCAGAAAAATTGATGATCGGATTTAAACCTCCATGTTTCAGGTTCTGCTGCTGATACTCTACCGGAGAGACCACCGTTGTATTTGAATTCGTGAGCATTGTTTCTACTATGTATTCAAATGCGTTGGTGAACTATAATTTAATACTAAAATCAGTTTTTAAACAATAATAACTTAGAGTTAATAAGTAGCTATTGTTAATAAAAAAAAATATATATATATATATATATATATATATATATATATATATATATATATATATAATATAATTATTATAACAATTATATTTTATATAAAATTCAATTTATTAGGTAATTTTAACATTTGACCAAAGAGTCTAACATTTGTCTTACTATATTTTCTTAATTTATGCATTTTTATGAAAAGTTTAAGATGTTGTAAATACTAAAATTTTAAAAATTAATAAAACTTTTGCAATTCAAGGTGATATAAAATACTGACCGACTCCTACCACACCGGTTTATCATTTATATATTTTTCTCTTTATTAAATAAATATTTTTGAAAACAACATTGTACGCCTTTACCAGAAATCATGGGTTGGTTTTTCAACATGTATCATTAATTTTCTTAAAAAATGGTTCGAAAAATGTTAAGAGGATGTTATAATTGAAAGGGTCGCTATACGCATTAGAAACTAAGAAAAAATATTTAAAACAGATTTCCGATTGCAAATAATACCGGAATCTTTTGAAATATTATCCAAACAATGCTAATAAAAATTTGTAGGACATGGAAAGTCATTTTTAACTAAAAAAATGGTTTAATCTCCAATAACTGTTTAAAATAAAGAAGTCGATAATACAGATCCTTGTGAAAGATTTTATTTTTGAATAAATAATGGTTTTTTTATTACCTTAGAATTTGTAAGAATATTATCTGGTCAAATTTTTAAGAGATTTTAACTAAAAAGTACCCTTTCACCTTTAGTTAAATTATTTAACCACATAATTGTATATTTTTCAACTTATTTTTTGAACATTTAATAATGAAATCACTTGAAAATTTAATTGAAGATTCCTCGTGTAATAATATTTTAACAGTAAAAACTCGGAATTTAAAACTTTAATTAATTTATAGATTTTATAATACTAATTTCACTCCAAACTAGTGTAAAAATTAGAGTGAATCCTTAGTTACTCCCTAATTTAGAGTGGTAAAATTCACTTTTTAGACTGGAGTGACCGCATCCACTCTTTTAGAGTTAATAGTCACTCTTTTAGAGTGACACCCACGTTTACTCTACAATTAGAGCAGAAATTTTACTCCAAAAAGTTTAGAAATCACGCACACCACGTGCAGATGCACACACACACACATACCATAGACACACGCACACATACCATACACACACGCACACACACGCAAACACACACACACACTTGTTATATACAAATTTTATATATAAAAAAAGCTAACAAATTTTAAATTAATTCGCAAAATTTAAAACTCAAACGAATAACTTATTCGATAACAAAATTCAAGTTTGAGGAAGCTAAGTGCCAAAGCATAGGCAGCTAATTCTTTTTTTTTTGCTTGCATATAACAGCTTCTTTGCTACTTTTACAAAAGATTTACTATTTTTTAATAAATAAAGGTGTAAATTGGTTTTTTGGTATCTAGAATGCTAGTCAATTTCTTCAAATATTTTTTTTAATTTATATGTTTTAAGTTATTTAAGGTTTTAAGGTTAAATATGATCATATTTTTATTTCTTACAATTTACAGCCAATCTATCAACCCTTATTTATTAAAAAAATTCGCTGCCAATTTATTCGCACGTAGCTTCCTACAAACTAATCAACTGTTCCAATATGAAATGAACATTGATTTACGGGAGCAGGTCTTGTTTAAACCCAAAAAAAGATTTTCTTTTATGAGTACTAAAAATTTTTTATATTTAAAAGCAATCATTCTAAAAATATTCATGCTATCAATACTTAATAATATCTTACATTTTACCGTTGTGAAACCTCAAAATCTTGATCCTACACGTCACAATAAATCACTCTTTTCAATACCATAAAACTTTGTGCCTCATCACACGATTCTAGGTGACATGATGAACAAAAATTTTTGGGGGGATGGGGAAAATGGAGGAGGGCAATTACTAGCTCGGGTGATGATTCTTCCATATTTTCACCCCATTTTATAATTCGAATTATCAATAATTCGAATTCTTTTCTATTATAATGGATTAATTTTATCAATGTTTACGCTTTACTTTGCACATATCATAACATTTTAAGATGTATTATTTGTAATATGCTGCCGCCTTTTAAATTAAAATACAATCTTATTTCGTACTTACGCTCCCCAACTTTAGCACTATTATACTTTCCCTCCTCCTTTCTTTGTCTATTTGCATCCCTCTTGTCCGCGCTCACGTCTTATCTCTTCAAACGGGGCTGCTCTGTGTTCGCGTTCATAGCGCGCTTTATACCACAGGTGGGTGTCGATGTCGATCTTTCCAAAGCGGATTCTCCTCCTTCTTCTCGGTATTCCGCGACTTAGTCCATCCGTCCGTCCATCCGTTCGTGCAGGCATTTACAGCTACACTCTGTGGCTTTTTTTCTACCAGACATTTATTGCGGAATTTCGCGTGCGCGGTGCGTTGTCGTACGTCGCCGACCGCGGATTCTCTTAAGTAAATGCTATTGCCCCTGTCGAAAAATGGGAAGATTTTTTTGAAGAGGGAATGCAACGGGCTTAATGTATTTACCGTGTAATTATGAGCGACGGTTTTAATTTAGCGTTTTGTTTTTTACACGGCGGTTTCGGGGTTCAGAGTTGCGAGCTGAGTCGCGAGTTTGCAAGATTTTTTGAGAAGCAAGTCGGAAGAGGATGATGAATATGCATGTACACGATGCGTTTCTGAGGGGTATTTATTCGAGAATGTTAACTGCAATTTAATTTCTTGGGCAAATATTTAAGACCCAAAAGTCAGAATAAAGATACGATTAACAAGCGCCTTTAAAGTTCTTCTTTTAATAATATTCACGAGAAGCTTTATATTATATATATGCACGCACACTTAGCGACCTGCATCCTTTTTTTCATCAAGTAATACAATACGCATGGCAAACGAAAGAGATGCAGCAGCTGGCATTTTATTCATCGGCTGTTAAACATAACGCAAAATTGCATTGTTTGCAAATTCACATAAATCATTGGAATTTTGCATAGGAAATATTAATCGAATCGATCACGCAGCTCAAGTTCAAAAGAGAAAGTCTCCAAGGAATTGCTTTGTATATATGTATATATATATATATAGAGATTTAAATTTATTCCAGTCGCGCGACGCCAATGACAAATTGGACATTCTATTTCTCCGCCTACGCACCCATGAGTAATCCGTCGAATTTTGTAGAAAAATCGACAAGGCGAATCTCAGCACGTATACACACTAAAAAAACTACTCGCGAAATACTGTCGCGAAATAGTGTATTGTATTATATGCACGAAATTTCGATGGATTTGTAGAAAGTGTCGTGAAATCGATTTTGCCTTGTCTCTAAAACTATACTTTTTTAGCTTATTGTTTATAATAGTTATGCGATTAACACTTTTGCTGCAGCAAGAAAAGCGACATTTTATAACAAGTTTTTTTATTGGTAATGAAAAGTTTATAAAATGCTTTAAAAATACAGATACAGCTGCCAAATCATTAGCACATAGCTTCCTCAAACTAAATTAATTGTTTCAATATGAAATACTTTGTTCTAGTAAATTAATTTCAAATTGCTATATTTATTTCTAATTAATAGCTCAAAGAAAGTGGGCTTATTATCATTGATGGTTCGTCAAAAGATACTTTTGTACTAAAATCACACAACGATAGGTAACAATCCTTATGACGGCAATTTTTTCTCTGAACGTAATTTATTACAATTATTTATTGATTCATTGGATTCCTAATCATCAAAAAATTTTTGAACTTTTTTCCATCATAGATTTCCGAAATATAACGTTTTAAACTAAACATGATTTTTTTTGTATATAAGAAAAGAAGGGAAAGAGCCTATCCAAAATTTGCGGTTGTAAAAGATAGGTAATTTTATGATCTTTTAAATGCATTTACACTAAATTGATCATAATATTTCTAACATACCTACAAACCGAAAATCTAAAACTCAAAAATTGTTATAAAACACAAGTTGATAAATCTTGAAATTTCTTTTAAATTTTGAATCTTCATTTTAGAACGAAAAAAATGAGACCTGATTGGTATAAGATGATTACGCCGTTTTCGAGATACAAACACTCAAAACAAAAAATCAAAAAACACATAACCGCAATATTTCATAAAATAAATTATCTAACGATCTGAAAAAACATACAAGTCATGAGATAGTAAAATGCTATCGCCGGAGAAATAAAATTGATTTTTATTACAAAATTTATCTTTCTCTACAAAAGGAAAAGGTCAAAACTCCAAAATTTTACTGAACAATATTCTCTATATTCTTAATCATCTAAGATTTTTTCAAAAATTGTCCGTAATATGTTTTCGAGATATAACCGTTTAAACAAATAATTACGTTTTCGTGTATAACAAAAGAAGAGAATATTTTATATTTATAACATAAATAGTAATACAAAGAGCTGTAAGTGGTCCAAGCTTTTTGGCTGTACTTTTTTAGTGAAAAAAGGTACCTCTACTTTAGATCAAACTCCGCAAGTTTTTACTTAGAAAAAATAATCCAACAGTAGGTAAAAGTAAAACGAAAAATCTTTAATTTCCGCTTGGATTCGTATAAAAATATTAATCCCTTGCAAAATTATCAACTATCAAACAGAGTAATAAGAAATGCATAGAAAATCAGCGATTTAAAAAAAATCAATTTTTCATGTATTTTTTTGTCACTTTCTTAGACAATTAATAACTTTGCAAGAGATTGATATTTTTCTATGAAATAAAGCGGAAATGATAGCTATTTCGTTCTACTTTTACCTACTTTTGCGGAGTTATAGTCAATAGGTATTTGGGGCATAATTGGCTATGTTTCGATAACAGGGGCTAGTTGGGCAAAACGGAGGGTGCTGGGGTTCATTTTTTGGCACCAGAAAACAGCTCTCAAAGCCTCATCAAAATTCGCGACCGGTACTTCGTACACTCTCCTTGTTAGACACCGAACCTAATCATTTCACACCTCCCGTTCATTTTGTTGAGTGTGAAACATCACCTAAACGATCGGACGAAGTTGCATTGGACACGGGGTTCCCTAGCAGTCACCCATCCAAGTAGTAACCGCGCTCAACGCTGCTTAACTTCGCCGATCACCCGAGCTGTAGCTCCGCCACCCCGCCACAGCGTCGATAAATTTGTTATTTAATAAGTTTTTTTTTTGCAAAAAAATTTACTCTGAATTATAATTGAAGAAGTTCTAAACAGTTAAAAATTGTCCACTTTATCAACAGTGTTGGTAAAGTAGCCACCTATCTGTTTTAATAGTAAAATCGTATAGTAAGTGCTTCAGAAAGTCAAAACTAGCCAAGCAGTGGCTTCCTTTAAGTATTATTTAACTAGGTGGTGGAATTTATTTTGGAATTATTAGTTGGCCTAGGAACTTTGAAGACGCATTTGCCGCTTTTAACCAAAATTAGCAAATTTCGCACTAAAAATATAGTCTATGAAAAAAACTAGCACATGTATCTTAAGTTGACTTTCTGTTGATTTTACAAAGACAAAAATGTAAGAAAAAGTAAGCATATTGTAAACAAACGTAATGGAAACAAACGTGGAGAGGCATATACAAACCAATTCACGTGTACAAAATATAAACTTTAAGTTACTTAAGAAGCATTGACACTTAGAAAATATATATTTTTGAATATTTGACATTATGGATGTCTCTTTAGTGAGCGAAATTTTTAGTGTGACAATGTAATCTAAAGTAATAATTGTAAGAAAACATAAAGAAACGTAAGAAAATGTATGAAAATATAATATAAAAGGTCCAAAATCCAACACTTTTTTACGTTTTATTACATTTTATAATTTCCACAGGGGCAAAAATAGACTTTTTTACGAGTCCAGAAAACTTTTTATGTTTAAAAACAATCATTCTCAAAATTGTTATGCTATCAAAACACAATAAATGTAGCCTATTATGACACACTGCTAAAAATGGCTCCCTTTATGAAACACTCGTAAAATATTACATTGTATTCAATTTTTACAGTAATAAGCATACGAAAAAAATATACATATTATTATTTTACATTTAACTTTACAATAAAATTAAGATAATTTCGAAATACATTTTCAATAAAATGAAAAAAATATTTTTGCTAAGCGCTCTTGAAAACGGATGTAAAATAACCGAAGAGGTGACTTGGAATGGCTGAATGATGCAGATTACTATTTCAATAATTGTATTGCCGTTACGCTGTTTTATGATATAACAAATAGTTCATATGATAGATAAGCTACCAAGTAATCGATTAAAATCGCTATAAATCATTTTAGTCCTAGTATAATAATAAATAAATATATGTTTCATAATGGGTTCCTTATTTATATTAGGCACCTATTTATGAAACACAAGAAATACTTATTTTAAAGTTGAATTTTCATATAAAAATTAAAAGTAATTATTATCAATTGTTGTATTTTTACGTATTTGTGTTTTTTTCTATAAAAATTTTAAGTAAGAACTGATTTTGTTAATACGATTTATCGAACCTGGCCTAGAAAACGTCGCCCTAACGAATTTGCTAACACATTTCCATACAAGGTTATAATTTTTTAATTTTTATCCCTGTATTATTCCACTTTTTATTTATATTGATAATGTCACCAAAAAATTGCGAATAAATAGTATAAAAATATCAATTTAATCATGTTTCATAATAGGGATATGCATTCTGAAACATAAGTTCCAGGCAAAAATAGTGTTTCATAATGGGAGCCGAACATCGCTTAGTATTTTGTTTATTCAATAAACAAATTTTGCACTAATTTAAAATCTAAAAAAAGATATTAAAGGTATATAGATATTCATATAAGGACTTGAAAAAAAATGCTCGAAAATCGTTTCATAATACTATACTTTAATACCTTAAATTTTACCATTGTAAAACCTCCAAATCTTGACTCTACACGTCACAATAAATGACTATTTTGAATACAATATATATTAATGAAACTTTGTTCCTCACAGGATTCTAGATGACATGATGAACGAAATTCTTTTTCGGCGGTTATACGACTCCTTTCGACATGTATTACAATATGAGCAGAGCACTTTTTCGTTAAAATTATTTTTATGATTTTTTTTAGATTCAATCGATTTTTTGAAAAACAATTTTAATATTTAAAGAGAAATTGATTGGATATACGAAAAAGAATAATAAAAAAAATGATCGAAAAAGTGTTCCGCTCATTTTGTAAAACATGTCAAAAGGAGTTGAATAATCGCCGAAAAAAAAATTTCGTTCATCATGTCACCTAGAATCGTGTGAGGAACAAAGTTTCATTAATATATATTGTATTAAAAATAGTGATTTATTGTGACATGTAGGATCAAGATTTTGAGGTTTTACAACGGTAAAATTTAAGATATTAATTGCATACAGACTTTCGGAATGATTGATTTTAAAAGTTTTCTGAACACATAAAAGAAAAATCTTATTTTTGGTTTTACCCAGGTCTACTATAACTTCTCTAATATTATAACACATAAACAAATCATTGTATTAATGTTTATTTTTAAGGTCGATTTTCATAAAAGAACTACCTTAAATAACACATAAAAGAAGTCTCTGTTGGGCTAGTCCTGACTTTTTTCAGCGCTTACTATACGATTTTACCATAAGCACTGATAGGTGGCCACTTTACCAACACTGTTTGGTAATGTGACCAGTTTTTAACTGCTTAGAACGTCTTTAATTTAAATTAAGAGAGTTAAATTTTTGCAAAGAAAACTCATGAGGTATTAGAGTTAAAGGATCAAATAACATGTCTCAATAGTTTCCAAAGCCCCAAAACCCGATATAATATATCTACTGGGAATCGAAAGTTCCTTAAGGTGGCCACATTAACTGCACCCCCTTAAATCTCCCATATAAATCCAATGTAAAATGTATATTCTGACCAGCCATTGGCGTAGTTCACGCGATGTCCGCTAATGTTACATTCCAACTTTAAACCCACAATACAGTTTATAATTCATTTTCTAAAGTACACTTATCTAAGAATTAAATAAAAATGAATAAGAACATCATATTATTTTAATATAAGAAGTATATAATTGTTTATTTATTATTTTATAAAGAACAGAGTATTTCCTATTTCTACAAAACTATGATAACAATAAATTGTATATTTTTGGAAAACTATTGTTAATTACTTGCAAGTAATTGACGTACATATTTTGTGAAACAATGAAATGTACCTATGTACTATGAAGGACTTTTATTATTGTAAAGGCTATTTTGTACACGAAAGTCAAGTCGTCGTAGTCTTGTTTTGGGGATAAGTATAGATTTATAAAATTAATAAACTGTTAAAAAGAAAAATGAAGGTTTCTTAGTTGGCAATAAAATTCATAAATTAAAATACTGCAAGGTTCTTCCTAAAAATTTGCCATGATTCTCTTCTATAGCTAAATTTTTCAAAGGTAATCCTATACAAACGATATCGTAACAGTACCATCAAAATATCTAGCGTGGTCCAAAGTCATATCGCCCACCATCTACGCTATCTCGCAAACGCAGAAATCGGAATCTCTGAATCGACCGCTCCACTTCTTCGGTCCTCTACCCTCCTCTCTCGTGAGCCCACGATGACGACTATAGGTACAACGACTCGGAGAGATTCGTTTTACAGATGCCGCGAACGCGCGTGCAGCAACACTGCCTGAATACAAATTGCAGGACAAGCGGCGCGGCGTGAGATGCCGGCGAGATTTGACAAGAACTGCCTTTTTATCTTCCCTGGCTGTCGTCGTTTCAATTCTTTGCTTTTTTGCGATGTGGTAGCGAATTCTCACTGATTGCTCGTATAAATAAAAATTGTACACGCTGCGGCCGCGATGCTTCGATGCGCACACATTATTCGGAAATTAAGATAACGGGGAGGGCGATGGGGGTATTCTTATTTATAGGGGATGTTAAAGAGCATTTGGTTTTATGGTATTTTTTATGGAATTTTTTAGACGTGGTTGACTGGGGAACACGATACGAGCGTATATATTCTCTTTATATAAGGTATTTTTAAGTTTGCGAAGTTTCTTCACCCTTGTTTTGAGGATATTAAATTGAATTTTAACATCAAGTTACTTTACGAAGTTAAATTATTGAAAGTTTAAAATTGATTATTAACAGAGAGGATTTTTATGATATTAATTCATAAATAATTTAGTGCAGAAATAAGTATTATACGAATATTTAAAACCACGTGGGAAGTTTATATTGGTCGTATATATTTTACAAATTACTAATATAACAAGTACGGATAAATAAACAAATTTATGTTTATTTTCTCTTGAAAATGTCATGAAATAATAAGACAGGTAACAATTCTAGCATTCCTATAGTTACACTCTTATACATTTTATAATTATTTAAAAAAAGAAAATATGCAGAAATATCACTTTTTATGTCAGCTTAAACTCCTTTAATCCCCGTAAAAAAATAAAACCTTCTCAAAGCAAAATACTCAACTTCTCGAACAGAAAAATCAAGAGTAACTCGATCTGACAAAACATTCGATTAGTAGGGGTAAAATGAAATAGCCCGGCCATCCAAGCTTCACTTGTATTCATTTATCCCGAAAGAAGCAAGCGAAATACCGGTCGCCGTAGCCGCATTCGGCCTTGCACACTACTCCGAAAAAAGACAAGCCAAAAGCGACTCGAAAGAGAAAAAGTCATCAGCGGTTTTGGACGGCCTCGAGGACTCCGAATAATCCTCCGGCATCAGAGGTGACTGAGCTCTCTCTCTCTCTCTCTCTCTCTCTCTCCTTCCATCCTTCGTCCTGTCGCGATTTCGAGAGTTCAAGTCTCTACCTCTCCTTATTATCTATCTCTGCGCGCGCGAGCGTGCTGCAGCCCGTAAATGGCGAGCAGAAGTCCTTGGGGCGCCCACGCCCTGTCTCTGTCTCTCTTTCGCTATTTTTCCCTTTCCAGTTCGTTCCTTTCGCTCGGCCGCGACTCTCATTTTTTTGTATATATGCGAGTGGACGCGGCGACGCACGTCGTTCAGCGGGATTTCCGATTCGGGAAGCCGTGTTTTTGGATGTTTGATTTATCGAACTGACGCTGTCAGCGGGATAGAAAGGGGATAAAGTCTTTTTTGAGTGATCGAGGTGCGATTCTAATGTGGAAGATGCTGGAACGAGATTTAGGACTTTGATGTTATGGATTTTTAAGTCTTCGTGGAATAATCTTCTTCAGACTTACGATTCTAGTCTTTTTCTCTTCTGGGAATGCCAAAATAAAATGTATATGTTCGCTTTTATATATAGACAGAGAACCCTGCTACTGTTATGAATTCTAACACAAATAAGGATATACGCTTTTACTAACTTCTTCCTTTATTCTATATTTAAAAGTTTTATTTTATTTTCATTAGAATACACCTTATCCTACTGTCTACGTTGTAAATACTAATTCTTATTCTTTTTTTCAATTTAGCATTTCTTCGCTTCGAAATGGCCTTTTTGTATTAATGATTTTTCTTTCTTAAAGATAGTATACTATAAGGAATTTGAGACGCATTCTTATTCCGAATTTGTATGTACTATGACTTATTATCCTATTACCATATATACGCACCTTTTAAGCCATTTTTAGTTCTTAACAAGATTTAACATGGTATATGGATCGGTAAAAATATTTTTATACCTTGATTTCCTTTTAAAAATAATCATTTTAATACTTTGAAAGTTTAGTTGAAAGTTTTTATATTTATGATTGATGAGTTATACAAGAACAAAATATCTTATAATTTAGTTTGTAAGTTTACTCGCAAGTTGAAGTATTTTTAGTCCGTTGACGTCACCCTGCCCTTTTATGAAAACAAATTAAATTTTCGAAATTTACATTATATTATAAAAAGTAGTATTGACTTGCAAACTGGTCTTGCTATTTCTGTTTAAAGCTTTCTCTTAAAACTTCTGATTCGCGTAGGCAAAACTTAGTTAAAAAGAAAAAAGATTATAGGCAAAAAGAATTAATTTGTAATTCTTGCTGCTCAGATCTCGCAAGTGGGTGGCACGTTATTCCTACGAGAAAACTACTTTCTAAATAATAATAACAATAAAAACAAGCTGCGATCCATCGATCATGCCGAGGAGGAACCGAAAGGATTAAGAATATGTCGAAATTGTCTCGCAAGAATCTTCACCGTCCGATTTTTTGTTGTTGAAGAGAAGAATACCAAACAGAGCTATTCGCGAACCATTCAGCGAAAAACTGAGAATTTCTTAATTACTTTTGTCATGAACCCCACAAAAACACCTGGTTAAAATATCAAAGCAGCGAAAAACCGTGTTAATCATTACAATCATAATTAGTAGGGATGCGGCGGCAATTTGGGTTTTTAAACTAAATTATTAAAGAAGCCTATTTATAAAATTTCAGACGTATAGGCCTTTACTAAAACATGTTAGACGACTTCATATATTCAAACGAAAATAGACGTTACATGGCACTAATTTTGGAGACCAGTGAAGCAACAAAATAAACAATAAATATATCTCTCCCAGTGCATATATATTTGTAAACTCTATATCTACAAATACCAGTTAAATTTTTTTCAGAAATTTTAGCGGGAATAATTTAGTATGTGTTCTTTCTTATTACCGTCTGGCACCCAGTTTGGGACACAGAGTGTCGCCGAGGATGGGTCACTTTAAATTTTGCATTTTTTAATTTATCCTGCTTTATCGTAACATGAGGGAAACAATTAGGCCATAAGGTTATTATAAACGTACTACATCATTGTATCAACTTCGCGAAGGCGTGTATCATTATGCTATTCATGCACAGGAGAGAGAGAGAGAGCGAGAGAGAGAGAGAGAGAGAGTGAGAGAGAGAGAGCGAGAGAGAGAGAGAGCGAGAGAGAGAGAGTGAGAGAGAGAGAGCGAGAGAGAGAGAGAGCGAGAGAGAGAGAGAGAGAGAGAGAGAGAGACAATAGTTTAGCGACTTGCATCAGAGGGGCACGCAAAAAGGGTTAAATAAAAAAGAAATTTTTACGAGTCCAAGAAACTTTTTATATTTAAACGCAATTATTATGAAAGTTTTTGTGCTATAAATACTTAGTAATATCTGTAATTTTACCGTTGTAAAACCTCAAAATCTTGATCCTACTCGTCACAATAAATCACTATTTTCAATTCCATATTAAAAGTAAACATTCTGAAAATTTTTTCAATATATAGATTTAATAATCTGTATAATTTTACTGTTGTAAAGCCTTAAAATCTTTATCTTACACGTTAAAATAAATTACTATTCTTAATACCTTATTTATTCAAGGGAATTTGGGGCGTGCGCTATTATTCGTCATACAATAAATAAAAATTATTTTTCTGACGGTTAAATGACGCCGTTTAATATGTACTAAAACTTTAATCATGCACTTTTTCGTGACATAATTTTTAAAATTTTTCTTTAGACAAAAATTCAATTTTCTTTTTAATTTATTAATAAAATTAAAAAAAAATTTAGTCATTGTAAAAAAGAATTAAATGAAAATTTTTCACAAACAAGTGCACTGTTAAAGTTTTAGTACATATGAAAAGACGTCATTTAACCGTCGAAATTTTTTTTTATTTATCGTATGACGTGTAATAGTGCTCGCCTTTTTTTTTTTTATTAATTTAAGCTTTATTAACCTCATACGAGGTTTTTTAGCATTACATAGATTAGATATACAGTCTGATTACAAAGTATAGCGTGTTTATGTATAACATTATAAGTTTAACTTACAGTTACAAAAGAATTTGTACAGAGTTTTGTATACAGAAGGTCGCGTATCAACAAGTATAGATGAGCTCTTATTAGGTAGGTAGATATGTAATTTACTGAGGTCGCTTACAAGGTTTTGTCGTTGTGTTTCATAAAGTGGGCATTGCCAAAGTATGTGATCGAGGTCTTGTATGTTTGTATTGCATGTACAGTTAGGATCACTAATTATGCTGATGCGAGCCAGAGATGCAGCGAGATTATAATGGTTAGCTCGACATCTGTTTATCATGACAATATTTGCCCGATTAAAATTACTTTTTTCAAACCAGGGTTTATTTTTTAGAGTGTAAAAATTTTGAAAATAGTCTACACCTTTTTTTTTGCCCATTTCAGTAATCATTTTTTCTGTATTGCATTTGGAAGTTTGTTTAAATTTCTGGCGTAAGTCAGAGGAAGGAATGTGGAAATCTTTACAAAAAGGATTATTTGTAGCTGCTTTAGCAAGTTGGTCAGCCCGTTCATTTCCATTGATTCCTATATGTGCAGGGATCCAAACTAGCTTAACTTTAAAATGGTTGGTATTTTTTTTTGTAAATTCACAAATTTTTCTTTTGATTTCATAAATATAGTGATTTAATTTAATGTTAAGTTTTGAGGATTTTATTGTTTGTAATGCACTTAAGGAATCAGTGAAAACGATTACATTTGTGTTTGTGCAATTTGTAGCCAGGTCTAGTGCATCATTTAATGCAATGCATTCGGCTGTGAAAATTGACGCATTATTGTTAATACTTCTTTGAATAGAAGTGTTTAAGTCAAAAGAAAAGCAAGCTGCTCCTACTGATATACGAGTACCATTGATTGATTTGCTACCATCTGTAAAAATTGCAATCGCGTCATTTTTTTTAATGAATTTTTCAAGTAACCTATTTGGATCAGCAGTTTGTCGTAGAGTTTTTCCGAATTCAGTGTCTACTTCAAGGTTAGATATAACAATATCGTATTCTGTGAGATAGAGATTATAGTGTCGTTGAATTTTGATTTCATCTTTTAAGGTGTATATTTGATCAATACAGCATAGGAGCATTATTTTTTTCTTTCTTTTTTTAAATATGTGAAAAGAGCTATTTATAGCTTTATTTACAGGTAGACTTGAATTTGAAATTGTTTTGCATAAGTAGTTTAAGCATACATTTTTAGTTCTTTCGTGTATAGATACAAGTTTTGATTCAGCAAGGAGGATATTGGTAGGGGTACTGATGCGATAGCCCAAAGCTAACCTTATGGTAGCATACTGTATCTTCTCAAGCGCATTAGTGAGCCTCTTTTTCACTGGTAAATATACAAAGCCGGCATAATCAATCAAAGATCTAACATACGATTTATATATAATAAGAAGCGTACTCGGGTCAGCACCCCACCAAACTCCTCTTACATATTTCATGATATTTAGTACATTTCTACATTTATTTACAGTTTTTTCTGTTTGTTGTTTAAAAGAAAGCTGATAATCGAAAAGAATTCCGAGATAACGAACAGTCTCTGCAGATTTGATACATGTATTGTCAATTTTTATTTCCATGCTACCTGGCTTAATACCTAGATTATTGAAATGCATTAAGACTGTTTTGTGAGGGGCGAGCTCTAGTCCAATTTCTTCTAAATTTTGATTAATAATTTTAAGAGCTTTTTCCATAATTTTTTTGCATGATTTAAGAGATTTCTTTTTAATAAGCAGCTTGATGTCATCAGCGTATTTAGACACAATTATACTTTTGGGTAGATTTTTTAATATTTCTGAGATGTATAAATTGAAAAGAAGGGGACTGAGAGCTCCCCCTTGTGGAACGCCTTTATATATGGTTCTATAAGTATTTTCGGTAAATTGTGTATATATGTGTCTTTCGTAGTTTAGAAATTTGACTAGTTTTATGATTTCAAGGGGGCAGTTAAACTTAGCTAGTATGTCGAGTAAAATCTCACACTTCACATTATCGTAAGCACTGGTAATATCTAAGAAGGACGCCAATATGTGTTGTTTATGTTTAAAGCCTTCATTGATTTTAAGGGTTAATTGGACTAGGTTATCGACACAGGATTGACCTTTACGAAAACCTGATTGTGACGCGGGTAAAAGATTGTTTTTTTCGAGCCACCATTGTAGACGATTTTTTACGAGGATTTCAAAGAGCTTGCAGGAACATGAGGTAAGACTAATGGGGCGATAGTTTTCCCCATCAGGCTTCTTAATAAAATGCACATAAGAGTTTTTCCAATCTAGGGGGTAGTCACCTGTGCCGTACATCTCGTTAAAAATGTCTAATAGAATAAGTCTATAATTCATTGGCAGATTTTTGAGTATTTGATAATCGACACCATCAAGGCCGGGGGAAGAGCTAGTTTTTCTTGAATCTAGGGCGATATTGGGTTCGGAAAATTGAAAATGACCGCTGAGAAAATCGTTGATAGTGCACTTAGGAAGCCAATTGGGGTCTGATGGGGCCCAGGAAGGGCTAAGTTTATCAAGCTAATAGTGCACGCCTTAAAGTACCTTCAGTAAATAAGGTATCAACAATGGTAATTTATTCTGACGTGTAGGATCAAGATTTTGCAGTTTTACATCGGTAAAATTAAAGATTTCACTAAGTGTTTATACTGAAAAAGTTTTCAGAATGTTTGTTTTTTATTTTAATTTTAAGAATTTAATATTTCTATAATTTTAATTTTAATATTTCTATAAACTTACAAAAAAAGATTTATTGTGATGTGTAGGATCAACATTTTAAGATTTTACAACGGTAAAATTTAAGATATTGTAGCATCAAAATTTTCAGAATGATTGCTTTTAAACATAAAAAGTTTCCTGGAACCCAGGTTTAACTCAGGCCTGCTCTATTAAAGTAATAAGGAAAATCGTGCGTTATACTAATATTTAGATTATATGACAAGAAATCATATGTTATGTAGTTTATTTTTATATAGTTACTATGAAAATATAATATTATCATTAAAAGCGAGCAATAAACATAAGTAACAGTAAAACACGATTAAACAAACAGCAATTAAAACATGATTAAACGAAAGTGTCCCATGTCGAAGTACAATGTCCCAAATTAGACGACACTTATACCTGTCTTGTATGTTGAATTGCAATTATTATAATTCCTTAATTATAATCTAACTTTTATATACTGTTTCCTTGTATTAAAACTTGTAAATAATATAAATAAAAAAATACTTGTAAAGTTAAATTTTATTAACCAACAAAGATTTTGTACACGAAAAGCCTCAAGTTCTCGAAACCGGGCGACTCTCTCCTACTGTTATAAGTTGTTTTTAATTAAACTCTTTCGCTATACGCGTACCCTACAAGCATCCTGCATTATATTCTCAAAGCGATCATTGTTAACAAATGGTTAATAGTATATTACGCATCTAGGGTGTAAAGAATAGCCTTTGGCTTGGGTGTCATTGTACAAGTGCTATGGACTAGCCAATACTTTTCCTCCCTAGATGCGTAATGTACTACTTCCTCACATCAGCACCGAAAATACACATTTCTCTCCAGGCGCCCGGGAGGAAAAGTGGTACTTTCGGTGCAGGTATGGGAAAATAGTATATTGTGCACTAGGGGAGTAAGAGAGCCATTTCTAGCAAGGGTGAGATAATTTTAACACGAGTCGTAGTTGGGGGCGCCGAAGGCTCCCGAGACGGAGACGAGTGCTAAAATCATCACCCGAACTAGAAATTACCCTCTCCCTTGTTATACACCGTACTTTTTTCGACAAGTGCATGTAAGACCCTTTTTTAAGCATATAGGGCGAATGGGGAGTTGCACATTTTAAGTCGTGCGCCATTTACTTACAGAATTAAATTATAATTTCATCTTTAAAATAATAAATTACCATAATTTTCAAAATATTCCAAAATTTTCAATATTTTCTACAAATTTGAAAAATTTTATTTAGGACCGGGAGATAATGGTCATTACCTCTCGCTCCGGCGAAAACGCTCGAAATGCTCAACTTGCCATTCGCTTTAGATGCACGGAAAGGGGCCTATTATATGCACATGTTAAGAAAAATACAATAAATGCCTTTATTCCATTTTCCGAAAATAATACGCATAGCACACAAAATATGTGTTCTCGAAAAACAATGGATAAAATGCGATTGGTGATTCACATGCAGCAGCGTGAGAAATTTTTTTTAATGTTATCGTAGAAGTTTAATTAGTTGCCATTAAAGACTCTCCATTAAATACCATAAATACAAGTGCGTTTACCAGCTAGCAGCGGCTACTAAAGCGTTAAACGACTGCGAATCAGTCATAATTGCGGGTCGACACTGCCGCAGCTGTGTACGTGTACCACGCTCGCGACTGTATCATTCGTAATTACTCACATGTCGCATCGCTGCAGCCGCAGAAATGCCTTTTTTACTCGTTATAAGTCGCGGTACGAGAGAAGAGCAATATTATCGTACTGTCGACGTATGAACACATTAATCAATGAACATTTTACTCTGTTGAATAATAAAAGAATTTTCGTCAGGTTTATGCTATAATTTTAATTTTATTAAAAACTTATTTCAAAACGAATATTTTCATTTCTTCAATATTTGAATAATAGTATATTACATATACGAAATTAAACTATATGTAGGTATCTGCATTATTATAACATTATTGATTTTCTTTTAAACGCTTTTATATTTAACTTGATTTGTTTGCCTGCCTACTAAGATCAAATTTTAAATTAATCTTTTATATGCTACCAGGCACACATACCCTCATTTGCGCGGTTCTTTTTCTCTTTTTCTTAGATATCATTAAGTTTTATAAAATTAAATACGCATTCAGTAGACGTCCCTAAGTTTTCAAAAATATGCCATGCCTTTTTATTAATCAAACTGACAAAAATGACGAAGAAAGTGGCTATCTGTATTTTCGCTCGGACGGAAAAATTTAGCAAAATGTGTTCAACATCAATAATTATGCTTATAAATATTTAACGAAACCAGTTCAAAGCCGATAATTGCTTATAAATTTTCAGAAAAATGTGTTTAAAATCGATATTTACTTACAGATTTTGAACTCATTTATACTCATTTTGAACTCATTATAAATAGAATTCTATAAGGTAAATGCACCAGTACCTGGACAAATAAAAAATCGGGACCTATAGTGGAACACGGATGAAAAATGACTGTTTTCATAAAAAATACAGACATAAATCGTTATAGTAAAATTTGTTATCTATTGTCTAGGGTATCAACTATTCAAATAAACATGAATTATTCCAAATCTGCGGCAGAAATGATATTCAACACTTTTACTAAAAATGTGTTTTGAGCAGGATCCGAGAGTAACGAAGGGCGCTACTGAATCGTGCAGATTTGACTGAATCGCGAGGATTGAGTTTTGCATTCAAAAGAAATATTTTACTCTACCAGTATCAAAATAATGTTTTTATCAATAGATGACACGCTCACGAAAACGATTAAAGTTGTATTTAGTGAAAACAATAATTATTTTCTGTACAACTAGGTGTCCTAGTTCTGGTCCCATATTTTTGCGTGGGAGCCGTAGTGGGACACTCAAAATATACAAATTATAATTAGATTCAGTGATTGAAAACTACTTTAGAGCTTACTAAACAAGATATTAAATAACAATCAATAATGTCAAGTGGAATGAATTTAGGAAATAGTGGATTTTGGAAATCTATAACTTTTGCTTGGGGGGTGTAATCCTATAACCTCAAAAAGTGAGGTTACAGGTATCTGTTTATCAATTTTTGTGATTTTTAATTTGCCAATTCTTACCAAACTACAAAAGCATGTAAATCAATTAGTATTATCGAATGAATTGAGAAAATGAGCTTATTTCTATTTGTTTGCAGAATGGTAACGAATAAATCTACTTAATAACTGTCCCAGTATTGGTGCCAAATGCCTGTCCCAGTACTGGGTTAACTTGAAACATCGTGTCCCACTACTGCAGCCAGGAACTATTTTATTAAAACAACTATTTATTCGCATAGAAAAGGTTTAAAAAAAAATTGTTTTCAATCGTTAGGAAATCTCCCGAGCTACACAATAATACTAAAATATTTTTTTAATTTTGATATCAGATTTCAGAATTCAAGTCTTTCTAAACGGGTATCCCAAAAGTGTCCCATAGTACTAGTGCATTTACCTTACTCTAAATTCAACTATCCCAGCGACAACAATTTCTAAAATGTAATAACATTCAAGTGAAACCCTAAACTCTGAACCCAACTAACCCAGGCACAGCAATGTTCAGTTACAGGAACGTTGAAAAAAAAGAAAAACGTAAAACTAAACTATCCTTAGTGTAAACCATACAACCTTAGACATAGCCAGTTCAAAATATAAAGACATTTAAATAAAATCGTCAATTATTTTTTGTCATTCAGGAACAATTTTCGCGTTTTTTCGTGCCTCTAAAGCGGGCGCAAAGCAGCAGTTTGCTGGCCGGCGGGCGAAAACAATTGGTTTGCCCGCTCAAAACAAAAAAATTTGTCCAGCGGGCGAAAAGAAGGTACTTTTCACCCGCTACTGAAAAAATTGCAGAAAATTTTGTAAATTTTGGAAAATTTTTTAAATTTTAGAAAATTTTAGAAACTTTGAAAAATTTTGGAAAATTTTGAAATTTTTTGTTAATTTGTTCACGTTTACACCGATTTGAAGAACAGCCGCAATAAACATCCACTCTAGAGACATACAAAAAAAGCAAAATCAATACATATATGACAAAAGTACGGTGTGGGCCTTGGGGGAAAAGTATTTTTTTGTCCTTGTGTTTTACCCTAGGTACACAATATACTATTACGGCCCGCCTGACCGGGGCAGTAAAGACTTTCGAGCTCACTACAGCGTACGTGCATGCGTGCTTGCGTGCGTGTTATAGCGTACGGTAAAGACTTTTAATTATTAATTTTTTTTTTTATTTAAAGCAATTTGAATCTTTACTTTAGATTATATTGCTATCATGTGTACTGTACATGTGTATATACGCAATTTAGTGTGTTTTACACATAGAGAGGGATTAACTTATATCCATTTGTTTTTTAATATTTTGCAAGTTTTCCAAACATATTTAGGATTTGAGTAAACATTAAGCTGTTCAGCGAATTCAACAAAATTTAATTTCTTTTTTTTGATAAAAGTTCTTTTTGCTATGGCAATATGTTTTTTTAAATTGACGGCATCGTTTTCAGAGCGAGAGTATCTCCATTTTTTAAAAGCCGCAGTTCTTTGTCTTTTTACCCTATTGCACTCTGCATCCCACCAAGAGACGGGGTTTCTATGTTGAGAGTTATTTACAATTTTCTTTTTTGGCGAGTTTTCGATTATTGAGTTAGTTATAATATTTGTAAAAGTTTTGTATTTTTCGGCCGCGGTTAGATTCTCAAATTCGGAGATTAGTAATTTATAATAATTATCGTTGAGTTGATCAAAAACTTTATCCCAATCAGTTTGTTTCGATTTGAGATTAAGGGATTTTGTATGGTATATACT
This sequence comes from Gastracanthus pulcherrimus, assembly GCA_949152435.1. Classification (NCBI taxonomy): domain Eukaryota; kingdom Metazoa; phylum Arthropoda; class Insecta; order Hymenoptera; family Pteromalidae; genus Gastracanthus; species Gastracanthus pulcherrimus. The sequence continues at coordinate 138,023,809 of OX424575.1, read as the reverse complement.
TTTTTGTGTAAGTAAGTCTATAAAAAGGGGAAAATGATCCGAGCCCCAAGTGTCATCATTTGCACTAACATGTAGAGCGTCCGCGATGTTAATAGTGGAAAAGATAAGATCAAGGTTTGAAGTTTTGCCATTAGAAGTATTTATATGCGTAACAGTATTTGCATTATGAAGGAATAGATCTGATTTATTTATACTTTCAAGGAGTCGGTCTCCGTTAGTGTCATTTTTATCGCAATTCCAACTAGTGTGGTGAGAATTAAAGTCACCAACGAGGATTGTGTTTTTATTACCATTTGCAAAATTAACAATTTCGTCCCAAGAGGACTGCGAAAGAATTTCACCTGGCTTTTTGAAGCTTTTGTCGTTACTGCGTGAGGAGAGTAAAGGAGCTTGTGAGTTCTCATCTAATTTGCCTGTAAGATCGACAGGACTTTGGCTTAAAGAATCGTCGGAAACAGTAGAGGGAGGCGGAGACCTCTTAGTAGCTTTGGTAGTCTTGTTGGTCGTGATTGGATAAAGAGAAGCATTGGCAATTATTTGATTTTCCATTTGATTAGCAGCGAGTTGAGCAGCACTGTTTTCATTTATATTGGGTTTAGAGATATTCCTTGGGCAAATTTTGGCCGTATGTCCACTTTGTTTACAAACAAAGCAGCTAGTTGAGTCGGTACTTAGATAAATGCAGTAAGGAGTGCCTTCGTAGGAAATTTGCAAAGACTCCGGTAATAAGGCCACATCTGCTTCTTGAATGTACGCTTGACGACGAAATGAGAGAATGTGAGCGCAACCAGGTTTGGTTGTGCCCGCTCGAATATCACTAATGGCCGATATTAAAGTGATACCTTTGCTTTTCAGTGCGTCGATTAAAATCTGATTTTCAATAATTGGAGAGACATTTGAAATCACAACTCTTTTATTTCTAGAGATAAGCGGTCTAATGCTTAGAAAGTGATCTTTGATTTTAATCCTCCAGAAATCTTTGACATATGTGTAATTTCCTTAATGTCAATTAACTGTTCAAAACCATCGATATAATCATCGATAGTGAGACCTTCAATGGAATCGAGAGTGATAGCTTGTTCTTGTTTAGGACGAGTACTTTTATCTATTACGTGAGCGTACGTTTGAGTTAACGGTGACTGAGAAGAACCGGGGGCTGCTAATGCAGTTTGAAAGCTATAATTCAATGGCACTTTGTCACTGCACTATAGACTTACTGAAAAACTATGTGTACACGTGTGCGTGTAAACATTTGCTTGGTCTGTAAACACCGATGACGAATCACGTCTGCTCGGGACGGTGTCTTGAACCGAACTCTAATTATTAAATTAAAATTAATTAAATTATCTTATTTTTCATTTATCTGAAAAACTTTAATGTAAGATAATAATTATTTCATATGTGTATGTATGTATATCTCTATGTGTGTATATATGGGTGTGTATGTGTGTGTATAGATCAATGTATGTGTAGGTATACATATTTCATTTCTTAATAGAACAGGACGATAGTTGCACCGTGTCGAAAAACGGCAACATCTGGTTCCGCTTGATAGACACATAAAGCCGCGAAAATCAATATATGTGTCACAAAAAATACAGTGTGCACCGTGGGCGAGAGGCTTTCTCCGCCCTTGTGTGTTTGCAGTACTCGTCTTCGGCTCGCAAAACGCACTCGCCTTCGGTTAGTGCTTGCTCGCCTCCGACTCGTACAGCAAACTCACGCGCGCGGTAAAAGCCTATTTCTTGCCCTCGGTATACGATATACTATTATTTGAACGTTTTTCTATTAATCAAAAATTGCTTTGCCTGAGGTAAATGAGTGTAGGGTGTAGTGTTTTATTAACGATTCTATTTAAATGCTTTTGTATTTGGAAATTGCTGTGTGAATTTGCATGAAATCTATTTTAATGTGTACTTTGAAATCACCAGAAATCACTAAAACACGTTTCCGTGAAATCATCAATGAAATCGCATTGAAATTGCATGAAATGTGCAATCACTGAACACTTTTTTTCCGTGAATAGCCCCTCGGGTAATATACGCGCCGTATTCGTGGACAATGTTCACATACACATCAAAAGTCTCGAAGCGGCCTTGATTGTTGGACTTCGTATCCGAGAGTCCCGGGTAATATACGCGCCCTACTCGAGGACGATGTACACGTAGACATGAAAAGACCCAAAGCGCACAATCTACTCATGATTTTTATAAGTGCTAAACATCTGGACCTCATCTTTAAGGATCCCGGGCAATATAAACACCGTAATCAAGGACCACGCGCGCGTGACATCAAAAGTCCCGAAGCGCACTATCTACACTTCATTTTTTCTCCGTGCGAAACACCTGGACCTCACCGGGTAGTATACACGTCTCCCTCAAATAGAATGTCCACGTAAACATAAAAAGCTCCAAAGCGCGCTATCTAGACTTCATTTTTCTCCGTGCGTAATACCTGGACATCTCATCTGAGAGGCCCGGATCGTATATAGGCTTTACACGAAGAGAATGTTCACGCGGAGACATCAAAAGCCTCAGAGCGCACAATCTAGACTTGATTTTTACCTATGCGTAAGACCTGGACCTCATCTCCAAGAGCAACTGAGAGTGTATACTAGGGTAATTCAAAATTACAAAAAGTTTACAAATATCAAAAGTAAGCCTTTAAAAAGTTGGTATTTGTAAAAATAATAAGTTTCCTGCAAACTGGATGCTTAACGTTAACATTTAACGGTGGCTACCTCGAATTGAAAGTTTTTTAAAGAGCACTTATGTAATTTTTCAGTAAAATCGCGAATAAAATAACTAAATTATTCATGCTAGAAAAAATGTTGGCAATTAATTATACTACTAGAATTGAAAATCAGTTGCATTATAACAAAAATTTTGTTGTCGAGATAACAGTCGTATAAGTCACAATTTTGCCTTAAAACCGGGTATGTTTGGATATTTTTAATAACCTCAATCTATGATGAATGTTCAAAAACCAAAATTATTTTGAATCTTTGTTCCAAATAGTATCAACAGAAAAATTGGCACACCATTGGATATCAAAATATGGAAGCTATAGCAGTATCTGTAATGCATTGCTTTACTAAAATTCTAAATGGGATCTTTTATAGTTTGATGTAATTTACTTCTTGTAGTATACGTCATAGGTACCTGTACCCAATTTTGTATAAAAGCTGACATGAAGACCTTTAATTTGCGTTGTAGCGGTACTTCTAAGGATTGTCTGGTCAAAAGTTATGCTCAATTGAAATTTACAGAAAAAATTAGGAGGTACTCGTAGATGGAACATTGCAAATACGAGCCGAACTTTCTTCAATATTTTGCAATTTCCCATTTGCCACCTAATTCTTTATATAAATTTAAATTGAGCATAACTTTTGATCAGAATGTCCTTAGAAATGCCGCGATATACATATATATATGGGTTATTCCACGTCAATTGGGAAAGTAAAAAATGTTATAGCTCTGAAACTTTAAGAACAAGATGAATTTCATAGCCAAAATTTGTAAAAGAAATTTCATACCCTTGGTGGCTCAGGATTTATGTCAAGCTGAAAAACATGATTGATTGCATTTTTTAAATTTTTCTCATAATGTATGTACTTTTATCTCAAGAACTATGAAAGATAAAGTACTTTAGTTCGTGTGTTTTGGAAAGAGAATTTGATACAGAATATGATAGTATTTTTTACATCATCAAATTTGATGATTTTGATTGGTCCAAATTTCTGCCAAGGTACCGATGAAATTTTAAGCTGAGCACCAGAAGCAATTTTATTGAAAAAAGTTTCAATGATAGTTTTAGATGTATATTTTAAAATAAAACAAAATTTAGAATGGTACTATAACTCAGTTAGGAGAAAAAATTTCATATTTAGCTATTTATTTCATAATTTCAACTTTACATCTATAGGCTTAAAGAAATCTGACTAAATTTACATGCATTCTATGTAGAATATTCATACTAAAGGAAAGATTTTTCCTGGAATAAAAGAAACTTTTGTTTTTGATTTTTCAGAGTTATCCATTTATATATAAAAATATACGTTATTTTCTGAAGTATCGGGAATAAACATATATATATTGCTGTATTTAACTTTAGTTATATATATATATATGGCAGTGAAACGATATGTTAAGGAAGAATGGCAATTAATTTGTACTTTATTGTACTTTATTTGCCATTCTTCCTTAACATATCTTTTCACTGCTACGTAATCTTCCTAGTTTGGTCTTTCAGATTAAACCTCCTCTTTCTTTACCTCCGTCTTTCTGCTTCTTACTTCAATTTTTTCCATGCACCTTTCTCCATGGCGTGCCACTCTCCATTGATCCAGGTCCTAGTATTCTCTACCTTGATTTCCATTTTCACACCATTCTTTTTCACCCACTCTCTCATCTCTTCCGTCTTCTTTACCATCTGGTATCTTTTTGCTCTCTCTTCTTCCGACAACCATTCGTCTACAAACAAAATGCCTTCCTTCCTCAACCCTTCTCTTTCCTTTCATAGTTCCTCTGCCGTCTTCAAGTCTGAGAATAGGATTCTCGCAGCTTTCCCTTCCTCACCTCTCCCAATCACCTTCCAACCTCTCCCTACGTACCTGGCTTCTATCTATTCCTCTATCGTTATATTATTTCTCCATAATTTTCCTTTTTTCAAAAGCATGAGTTTGCTTTTATGCCTCTACTTTCCTCTTTCACCTTTACTTCCCAGTCTACTCTTCACACCCATACTTTCTCTTTTCATTACAGGGTCTTTACTTGCCTTTGCTACCGAGTATTTTACCTTAAAACTTTTCTCCTCTTCCTCTTCTCTGATTTCATCTGCTTCCTTCTCGTAACCACCGTCTGAGTCTTCATCATATATGTCTTCTTTCTCTTCTCTATCCTCACTGTATATCTTGAATTTTTTCTCCAGCTTGATCACGCTCTCCATCCATTCTGCCTGCTCCTTTATCTCTTCCAACCTGTCCTTTTCTATCTCTATTCTGAACTTTTTTCAAGAGCAAGATTACCTTCCAATGTTCTTACTCTCCTCCTTAATTCTCCTAACTCCTCTTTGATCTTGCTTTCCATTTTTTTTCTTTTATCTACCTTTTTCTTTCCTTGCCTGTGTGTAGGTTTTGTTGTTTCAGGACATGTGGCTTTGTTTTCTCCTAACCTCTTCGACTCCTGCTCCTTCCCACTTTAGGGTTTGTTTACATTCCCTTGCTAGACCTTCAATTACATGACTGCTCTCTTCGCTCAAATAAAAATCCCTACGTTCATACTAAAAGTACTACTATAATGAGTATCTCCATAAATTTTTAGCCCAATCCATCCATGAGTAGACTTGGAATCTTACGGACAGTGCTTAAAGTCTTCGAAAACAGTCTGGTTTGCCATGGAGGCATAGAGGGTCCAACGAAGTTAAAAAATATACAAATTGGTAGGTTTTTATGTATACTTTCAGGAAAAAAAACCCCTTATTAGAATAAATATCAAAATAAAAATTCCTAATCAATTTTTTTGTTTCACATTTTAAAGGTGGTGTGCCCCCTTAATAAACATTACTAGGCAGGTCAAAAACGCTAAATCAGAGGATACCGTACCGTACCCTTTCCTATATTCCACATCTGAAAACCAAAAAAAAACGAACTAAGAAGAGTGGGTCATAGGAATGATGAACCTACACCGGATCGGTCTTGTAGATCCAACGAGGAGTCTCATCTACAAATGTTACACAGGTTACGGAGTGCGGGTAGTAAGTAGGCGTAATGAACCTTTACCGGATTTACCACCTAATCCAACGTGGCGTGTCATCCACAAAATTAAGTCATGAATTATCTCTTCTTAGTAGAACTTTATGCCCGAGTGGAGATCGTCGAGCGCGAGGACCGGCGAAGCCGGCATCGAGTGCTGCACGATCCCACTAGACTGTCAAGTTCTATGCCCGAGGTACATATATTTATTTTCATCATATTAAGCATAAAGTACGCAACCAAGTGACCATATAGGATAATAAGGAATGCGGGAGAAGTAAGAGAAACATGCCGTCGATTATGGTTAATATGCAACTGTGAGAGAGAAGGACGGATGATGAAGTGAGGCGAGGGTGGAATTGGAGTAGGGTTTGGGACGTCGGGCACGGGGGGTTGGGAGAAAAATTAAATATATTTTTTTAAAGTAGTGACGTAATCAAATATAGAGTCAAAACTAATATCATTGCATGTTCTAAAATAATAGTGAATATGTGTCATATAAAAGGATGTATATTTTATAAAGTGTTCGTTATATATTGTTATAAACTTGATCGTTCTTCGACACTCGATGGTTGAATACATCCAATGGGATTTTCAACCGTGTTGTGTGGAATGCAGCGAGCAGTATAGATAAGTTACCTAGATTTAAGTTTATTATAGATTTAATTTCTCTTTGACCTGAAGAAGGGTGTAAGAGACACCTCAAAAAACGTTGTCATGTAACTAATCAAGTTATATACATTTATACATATATATATCGTCTGCAAAGGTGCTACTAGTCCCTCCTTAACATAAAAAAACCTCTGCCAATTCCTTGGCACTTAGCTTCCTCAAATTAAAGAAAATGTTTCAGTATGAACTCTTTCGTATTAATAAATAATTTTAAAATGCTATATCTTTTTTTATTAATAGCTTACAAAAGGTATCTCTTATTAACAGTCTTTCAGTAAAAAACTTGTTCTTTTATTAATATGTGTTTGAAATAAATATCTTGTAAGTACATACATAAATAATTTACCTTATCAATTTCAGAAAATCGTAAAATAGAAAAATCGGCATAAAACATAAACTAGCCCTATTTGGTAAAAAATGACCGTGCTATTCTTGAGATATAAGCGATCAAACAAAAATTAAAAGAAAAACAGACTTTTCAGGTTTTAAATGCTCATAATATCTCGTATAAGTATTTATTATTTAAATTTTTCCGCATAGATAATTCTTATGTCCACCAAATACTACAAGGGGGATTGGAATTAACTGAAATTTTAGTACGTTGCAAAAATTAAAAAAAACTTCTTTTGCGTATTTGCAATATTTCAAATCTTTGATAACTCTGACATTTACATTCATATACTCTGGATATATATTTTGAAAATTCGTCGTTAGATAACTTTGAAAAGTCAAATACCGTATTTTTTAAAGCAATTAACGCTAATTTTAATATTTTGGTACAAACCATTGGAGAAATTTATGCATTCTTTTATAATAGTAAATAATTGACTTTGCCTCTAAAACTAGTAAAAATATATGTACAAAAACCTAGAGTTTTCAATATTTATGTGACTATTTGGTATAAGGTTTTACTGAAAAATGTGTTTTGAACGGGGGACGGAACTGACATTCCGTCCCTAATTATATTACTGATTTATTTAAAGAGAAGTTAACAAACACATTATCTGTTCTGTTTCCAAGAAAGTTGACAACATTATACGTATATTAGTCAGTTAGATATTTGTTTTCCCCCATACATCCATATACGAGCTCTGGACGTTATGTGAGCAAGGTATGGTAGAATCACCCTCATACTAAAACTGTTCGGGATTACTTTTTCGTTAAAATTTTTTTTATTATTATATGTCAGAAAACGAACCAATTAAAAAACAGATTCTTTGTTCTAATAAATTAATTTTAAATTGCTATATCTCTTTCTAATTATAATAGGTTAAAAAAGGTGTGCTTTTTTATCATTGATGGTTTGAAAAAAGAGCATGCATGCATGCATTTGCAGGAAAAAGGAGATTTGCGGGGAGAAAGTGGATTTGCGAGAAAAAAGTAAGAAAACATTTTCCCGCAAATGCATTTCTTTTATTTCCCGAAAATGCTTTCTCTCTTTTTTTTCAATTTCGAGATATTTCTTTCTCTTTCCGTGGGATCCACTCTTCATATCAATAAAGTGGCCACAGTTAATTCGGAAATAAAGTTCTATATGCAACACGGGAATAAAGTCGACTATTCTCTTGTTACATAATGTACTATTATGCCCATCTCAACGAAAATGGCCACTTTTTGCCCTGAAAAGCGAGACCAAAATTACACTTTTTATCCGCAAAAATGATTAGCGGAAAAAAAGTGACTTCACTAGAAACTAGTCCAAATTCCTTTATTTCATCAAGTTCTACCAATAACACTGATTTTTGATTGTCTTTTAACAATATTGTCTTTTAACCGTCCATTAGTCCCACTTTCCAAGTCAAAAAGTGGCCACAGTTGAGATGAGCATAAAGTACTATACGTAACTCGAGAAAAAAGTCGATTTTTTCCTCGGGTGATACTGTAGCAGTAAACTCACCCACGGGAAAAATATTCGACTTTTTGCCCTTGTTACATAGTGTACTATTATTCCCGCAAATTTACTGTATTTCCTCTTGTACGGGAATTACGTGTCATTTTCGACCCGAAACACATTCCATAAATCCGTTTACCCAAATAGACGAAATAAGAATAATAATAAGATCCTGGAAAAAATGATTTATATATATATAACCATATATAGTTATATATAATTTTTTATATGCAATTATTTATAATCAAATATGATTATGTACAATTATGAATTTTGATCTTATATAATTATGTATAACTATATATAACTCGAAATAAAAGTAAAATCACTAGAATTGTATATGTCTAGGTAGGGTTATATAACAGCATAATATATAGTTATATATGAGTATATAACCGTATATAAAATCTATAAATAAGTATATAGAAATGGTTATAATATAAGTCATTTTTCCCGGTGACCTGAGGTGGCCTCGAAGCAATACCGAATTAATTAACACATTGAATAACTAATCCAAGTAATTCGAAGCATCCGACTCTCTCCAAATCCGCCTAACCCCCTCGGCAATAACAATCTTCAACAAAGCTCTATCCCACATCTGCGCAAATACAACCAAAGCAAAGCTCGTTCCTATCCACACCGCAGTCCGAACCACCAACAACAGCAGCGGCAGTAGCAGCGGCAGTAGCAGCAGCAGCAGCAGCGACGGCAGCGGCAATACCTTGGGCAATGGACAGAGCCTGGCAGCCCGCGCTCATAGATGCGAAGGATTCCTCGGAAGGCGCGGCTGCACACGCACATTCTCCCCCTACCGCGCGCAGCTACGGGGCCGCGGCCAGTAACCTCCTCCCGTGCAACTCCAACTCGCGGAATGCATTTCTCTACACGCGCGCACCGCCGAATGCCACCCGCGAGCCGTATCTCGGTCTCTCGCGCTGTTATATTATATATAAGCGAGAGGACGATGAGAGGACCGTTGCGGCCGCAGTGTAGACATGCAGTGCTGTTGCGCCGTTACGCTTTCGTCGCCCCCTTTTCGATATTGCACCGAGGACTTTACGGTGTGGGTGTATAGGTAGGTTCCATTAATTTGGAAAGTCAATTGAATGGAACGTACTTGCGACGTACCACTAACAAAGGTTATGGATGTTGTTTTGACGTGCCCCGCTAAGTGCTTTTTTCCAATCTAGGATAATTTTCTTATTTATTATTTTACATCATAGAATAAAAATAAAAAATTAAAGTTCGAGAGCCAAGCTTTTTAATGCTCCCCTTTATGGTGATGCTAAACCCACTCGTCACGGACAATTACGAGGAGCTACTGTTTTCATTTACTTTCCAATTTTGTGTAAATATCTCTCTAGAACGTTATTGTCTTAACCAAAAACTACAATCTATCATAGAGATATTTTTTTTAAATTGAGAATTTAATGAGAAAAGTGGTTCCCCGTATTGGCCGATAACACGAGGGTTTAGCATCACCTTATAATTATGTATGAGCATTAATTACTACTTATCCAACGATTGAAGATTAGCAGACGGCGGAACTCCTGACCTCCAAATTTCAACCTAAGTTTTTAATAAGAAAATATTTATATTTTGTAAATGTTGAGTCATTAAACAAGGGTAGTAAGCTCATGATTAAGTTTCAAAAATGAAAATTCAAAAATATTTATTCAAAATACTAAAATTTTGAATGCCAAACTGACCCTGCCTGTCAAGATTGCTCCACTCTCCCCTACATAGACATGAGATTTCGGGCAAGAGCGGGAGATTGGCTTTGTACTTCACTGTAGTTATATGTCCATCAGTTGATAATATTGCCGGTGAACCGCTCTATGAAAGAATTATTAGGATGGTAGACAGGTTTGTGAGTAGTGTGGTAGGATTGGGGAAATGATTTGAAGGGTCATATGAGCTGTTTGACGATGCTTGATGAGACTTGGAGCTCTATGCTGGAAAGGATTTGGTATTAAATCGTTAATGTTTGTGGTGAATTATGTATTCCATGTGTATAATATTCATATGGGAAAATCTTATGAGTATAGTAAATATTCTACGAAAACTTATTAGAACTAAGTATTATATGTATACGAAATAAGAAATTATTGCATTTAAACTATATGTAAGAATGGAGCGAAAGAAACGATTTATCCCAGATAGATTTCTAATAGTACATGAAAGAAAGTTGTCGAGTGCAATGCATATAATATTAGCACCCATTTCATTTGTCATTAAAATTAGTTCAAAATTAATACATTTAAAAAAGACGCACTAAAAAGTATGAAATAAGCGATAAAGAGTAGGAATAATCGATATAACCTTTTTGAAGTCAGCGCCGAATTTCACCGAGTTACGATGGTCTGGCTTTAAAGGCATTATAAGTATATTTATTCAGACCCAATCCAGTATAAGTTCTAAATCATATCCATAAGGAAGATTGTATAAGTCAGTTTGAAATTCGACGCCGATTTCGAAAAGGTTTTTATCGATTATTCATACTTTTTATTGATTATTTCAGACTTTTTAGTGCGTTCTTTTCAAAGACGTTTATTATTTAAATTTTTTTATTTTATACTCTTTAGTTGTATCGGCTAAATTTCATTTTAATTATCCAAGTCCAAAACTTTATCCAAATCGGTTCAGTAGTTTCGAAATAATCCGCGGACGAACGTAACAGAACGCCAGTACTGACGTAGTACTGGCTCGATACTATCTCAGTGGTGCAATGGGACTTCTATGGGATCATCCTCTTTCCTTAAAAAAAAGTTCATTCAAAGTGGTCCACTAGTTTTGGAGTAATGCGCGAACAAACATAGAAAAAAATACAGGTCGAATTGAGAACCTCTTCCTTTTTCGAAGTCGGTTAAATATATACTGCATTTCTCTTATATTATACCTATCCTTACTTTCTTACTCATGAATTTGCAATTAGGTTCTGCTAGCATCTACCTCAATATAGTATCTTGAAAGCAAGAAAATGATAGAAATAAGTTGACACAAAAATTGCTATAAATTTATTGTTTACATTTGGATATTAGGATATGACATTAGAAGCTCTTCCTATAATATGTAAAAAATACTAGCTAATTGAACGGAATTTTTGCACTATTAGTCTTTTGTGCATGTTTCTATGCATGAACACCTCTCTTCATATATTTCTGCGCATAAATACTCCGTAAGTCAGACATGTTATATTGGCTCGATCCCATGTCAGATTCCAATTAACCGAGCTGGCTGAAAATTTAAGCTTATAATTTATAGTTGGTCTAGTAAGCATTATTAGAAATCGTTATGCGACAAAAAAAATTTCATGTTCCACTTTACAACATATTGCATATATTCTATTTTTCTGATTTTATATCATTTCATAATTTAGACGTGATGTATTAAAATTGCAGCAGCAACATCTGACGTCTGCAAAAACCCACATTAATATATCTTTTGAGCGAAGTCCATCAATCACGAGAACATCGTGCGCGTATCAGCACTACTTCCATATACAAAAGACTTCTTCGAACGAGTTTTCGCTTCTATATGCCTCATCTGAATCGGTCACAAAGCCAGTTTCTCACTAGGCGAGTTGCAGATAGCGAAACGATAACTACTACGTGGACTGCTGTACTTCTGCAACGCGCGGGCTCTCACAGGAAAATATATGTACTGGAAAAATGTGGTAGCCAGTTACTCGATTAAAGAAATAAACGTGAAGACTTAATTATCAGTAACGTATTAATGACAAATTGAAATTAAATTAAGATATTGCATTTCTAACAATGGTGAATTCTCATATTTTATGTGATATCATTAAGTGGCGATATGCAAGAATGTTTAAATTTTAATAAATTTTATTAAATCATAAAAATTAAAATCTTAAACTATTTATTAACTGCATGGTGTGAGATTTGTGTTTTTTATCTGTGTTGGTAATACTAAATTGCATTAATACTTAAGTTTTGCTTACAACAACGGAAAATGGAAAGACTTACTATGTACTTACTGTATATAGGGATACATATGGTGCGTGTAGATTTGTATAAATCGATGACCGAGTGATTCACAGATGCGACTCTGAAATTTATAGCGTTATAAAAAAATATTTCTTAACTCTGTGGTATCAGACCTAAAAGAAATTTCCTATACATTGCTGATTCAACGCATAAATTCCTAAACTCGGTGAGTCGCCGTACTAAAGAATGTTTATGCTTTTGTCGTAGCAATTTCAACACTATATTGAAAACCCACAGAAAATGCCCAATAAGTTAGTCATACTTTCTCACATAAAAAGACTCTTTAAAAATATTAAATATTATACAAGTTTTATGTTCTAAATTATATAAGTACAAATTTTGTAATTGATAAAGATTTATTTACATAAAAAAGCATAATATTAAATCTACACTCAAAAAATGTACCCTTTTGCTACAAAACTATTTTCTTTTAAATCAAATTTTTTGTGGCAAATAGAATTCTATTTTACGTTAAGAGAAAATACGTATTTTAAAAATACTCATTTTTTACGCATAAAAGAATATTTCATTGGCGTGTTTAACGATTTAACATAAGGTGGGTGCAGGTAATGTGACCTTGCGATAATGTGGTCACCTATACCAAATTTCGCTGTATGCGTTATTCCAGGATACCACAACTCCTATAGTACATAATATGGTTGATTCTCAAAAAGTTGATCATTTTAGGTCTCACCTATTTTACAAAGTACCAGGACATTATGATAATCTAAACAAATATAATAAAGCCGGACTAACATTAGCAACGTTATCCCAACTTTTCAGAATGTCAAATACTATCTATATTAAGTAAAAAATCAAAAATTAGTCAAAATTGTATGTTGTATTTTGAGCACTAGTTGCGTAATATACTATTTCCCTACATAGGTAAAGATGCTTTTTTATCCCGCTCATCTACCCTGGTAGAAATCTAAGCTGGTTTCTAGCCAGATATTAGCTAGATTTTCTAAATCTGCTTTAATTCTGGTTAAGAAATTAGCTACAAATCAGTTAAAAACGACATGTTTTTTAGCTAATTTCTAGCTAGATTCTGCAATATATTAAATTCTAGTTAATATAAAATTGATAAACTAAGTAATTTATGTATTAATTAATAATGGAAATAATTACAGTTTTATAATAATCAAAGTATTACGCAATTCTAATCATACTACATTAAGTATTTTACTAAATTAAAGTTAAAAATGTACCTTAAATGTCTACTAGTAATGGAGGTTAGGTTATTTGTATACATAACGACGCGTGCATTTAAAAAGTATTATTTACACAAAAAGTACTAAAGCCCCGAGTAAAATTTAAGTGTCTTTATTAAAGAAACTTATGTTATAAATAATAGAATGCATGTAGTCATATAATTATTGTTATTTTAATAATAACAATAAAAACAGAAAAATGTAACTTATGACGAAATTTGGAGAATTGGTAAACAAATATTTGTAGTTTTACAACGAAGTTTTATTACAAAATTTTATTTCCGACATTAATATTACTATTACATAATATTTACAAACACTGTTGATATTTTAGTCATTTTTTAACTGTTTAGAACTTTTTCGGTTGTAACTCAGAGGTTCATTTTTTAGCAGAAGACTAATGAGGTATTACAGCTAAAATTCAAATAACAAGTCCCAATAGTTTCCGAAGCTTTAAAACTAGATATATATTTACGGAGAAACGAAAGCTCATCAAGATGGTCACATTACCTATACCGACCTTATATTTTTTGCGTCCTCATAGAGGAAGTTCTGTGATAGTAAAAAAAAGTTTTGCTTAAAACATGTTAGGAACATGTTTTGAGACAGAAGGAGTCAAAATAAATTATTTTTAGAAAAAGTCTATATGGATGTGTGTGTGTGTGTGTGTGTGCGTGCGTGCGTGCATTCGTGCGTGCGTGCCTGCGTCCGTGCGTGCGTGTGCGTATATGTGCGTGTGTGTCGGCAGATATGGATGAAGATTACTGTTAACATTCACGGTCAAAGTTATTGTTTAAGGGCTCAATGATTTTGTTCTTTTAATGGAAGGCTGATGTAAAAAAACATTTATTGTTTCTCGATGTCTTTTTGTTTTCTTAGCAGTCTTTCAATTTTTGAGTTTTAGTTTTTCGTGTTTTTTTTATATGTTTGAAATAATATAATCGATTCATCTTTTATGTATTTGAAAGAGAACAAAATTACCTATCTTTTTCGACCCGAAATTGTAAATAAATTACTTTCTTTTTTCTGTTAGACACGAAAACGTCGTGTTTTGTTTAACCGATGATATCTGGGAAATATTACATGGAAAATGTTCGAAAAAATCTTAGGTGATTGTGAATATGGATAAGAATATATTGTTTAACTTTCAACCCTCTATCCTTTTTCTTTTTCGAAAAAAAAAATTATTGTAAAAGAAATTGCTTTTCTTTGGCGAAGGATAACTTAAGTAAAATGTCATTATTCCTTCTAAAAATTTCCCAAAAGGTAGCTTTTTAATATCTCTTGAAACTGTTAGAAGCCTAAATGATAACGACCTTACATTCAGAGTTGTTTGAGGTTATGATTTTTTAAATTCTTTTTCATCGTTTATATCTCGAGAACGGCGCGGTCATTTTTTACAAACCTGGGCTTATTTTTTCCGTTTCTCAATAAAGATTCTGAATTGAAAAGAAATTTTGAGATTATCAATCCGTTTTTGTTTTACATTGATTTCTTTATTTTACGATAGTTTACGATAATCTGAAATCGATAAGGTAAATTATTTTTGTATTTTAGAAATAATATGATTGTTTAATTCTATCTTTTTTTGTATTTAATGGCCATGTGTCCCCTCTTCTTTGGGACTACGATATGACACCATGCATATGAGATTTTGAATTTTATATTTGTATTTTATATACTTGCTTGTTGTTTTGCGCGATGTCGGTCGTGCGAAACCCATCACCTGCTTACGAGCGTCTCCGACACTTTTGAGGAGGCTATATAGGCGCACACGTCCTGCATCAAAGCACATTGCGTAGTCGGAGATCTTTTCCAGATTAAGAACTCGAAGAAAAAATTCTCGAGAACTTTCATCGGAAATCGAATCCTCGACTGCTTGAGCGTCTTGTATCGGTAAGCAAGCGTCTTACCCACTGAGCCAAAGGGGGCTCTATGATTTTAGATTTAAAAATCCACTCTAATTAAAGTGATTTATTTCACTCCAACAGGTTTAGCGTGTAATTAAATCGTTCATACGTATCATTTTTACTCTGATATATAAGAAATAAAACATAAAAATACTGATAACGTTAATTTATTAATCTTCAAATACCTTTTCAATCAATATTTCAAAATATCAATGGAAAAACCCCTTTATAAATTATTGTGTGCTCTTTCAAATGCAAAATGAAGCAATCATAGAGCCCCACTTGGCTCAGTGGGTAAGACGCTTACCTACCGATACAAGACGCTCAAGCAGTCGAAGTTCGATTCCCGATGAAAATTGTAGAGAATTTTTTCTTCGAGATTTTCATCTGGAATAGTTCTCCAACTACGCAGTGTGCTTTGATGCAGGACGTATGCACCCGTATAGTCTCCTCAAAAGTGTCAGAGACGCTAGTAAGCAGGTGATAGGTTTAGCTCGACCGACATCGCACAACATAACAAACAAATATACGAGGTCTGTCCCAAAAGTATCCGACCTACGTGCATATCTTCGCGCGGAGAGACTCAGGCGACCTCTGGAGGGTACGAACGCCACCAGCCACTCCTAACCTTCTCGTCAGTAGCCTGAGATACCGATGAAACGCCTTAGTTCCCGCGCAGCGTGTATTTGTTTACAACGACTTTTTTGTGTTCGTCGCAATTTGCTTATTGCTAAAAATGGCAGAACGAACCGAACAGCGAATTTGCATAAAATTTTGCTTTAATCTCGGTAAAAGTTGTGTGGAAACTATTGAAATGTTGCAAAAGGCCTTTAAAGATGAGTGTATGGGCAAAACACAAATAAAAGAGTGGTATAGGCGGTTCAAAAGTGGCCGCACATCTGTTGACAGTGATCCTCGTTCTGGTCGACCTTCGACGGGAACATCGTCGGATAATGTCGAGCGTGTGCGTGTAGCAGTTGAACAAGATCGTCGTTTGACTGTGAGAGAACTGGAAGATGAACTTGGAATACCAAAAAGTACTGTTTGGCGAATTTTAACCGAGAATTTGGGAAACCGGTGACTGGCTTCTTCATCACGACAATGCTCCAGCGCACGCATCAAACCTTGTGCAGCAGCATTTATTGAAACACAGTGTTGCGCAGCTCCGCCAGCCTCCATACAGTCCTGATATAGCTCCCTGTGACTCTTGGCTGTTTCCTCGATTGAAAATGCCGCTTAAAGGACATCGATTCGACAATAAACAGACTGTTGAAACTAATGCGACGAGTGCACTAAAGGCGATTTCGAAGTCTGACTTTCAAGAGTGCTTTAATAAGTGGAAACATCGATATGAGCGTCTTGTTCAATCAAATGGGGACTACTTTGAAGGATGCCACCCCCCGGATGACGAAGAATAAATCAAGCGCCGAGAAATCGAGGTAGGTCGGATACTTTTGGGATAGACCTCGTATAAGGTACCAATATAAAATACAAAATCACACATGCATTATGACATATCGGAGTCCCAAAAAAGACGGGACACATGGACATTAAATACAAAGACAGGTAGAATTAAACAATGATATTATTTCTAAAATACAAAAATAATTTACCTTATCGATTTCAGAATATCGTAAACTATCGTAAAATAAAGAAATCACTGTAAAACAAAAATAGATTAATGAAACTCATAATTTCTGTTCAATTCAGAATCTTCATTAAAAAACAAAAAAAATAAGCCCTGGTTTGAGGAAAATTACCGCGCCGTTCTCGAAATATAAACGATCAAAAGAATTAATAAAAAACATAACCTCAAATAACTCTGAATATTAAGGTCGTTATAATATAAACTTAGCTAGTGAAGAGCTACCTTTCTGGTAATTTTCTGAAGGAATAATGACATTTTACTCAACTTATCCTTCGCCAAGAAACAAACGATTTTTTTACAAAATTATTCTTTTCTCTAAAAAGGAAAAGGATAAAGGATTAAAAGTTTAACAAAATATTCTTATCCATATTCCAATCACCACAAATTTTTTCAAACAATTTCCATGATATATTTCCCAGATATCACCGTTTAAACAAAACATGATGTTTTCGTATATAACAGAAAAAAAGAAAGCTCATTTAAAATAAATGCTTATTTAGAATTTCGGATTGGAAAATATAGGTAATTTTATGCTCTTTCAAATGCATAGAAAATTAATCGATAATATAATTTCAAACATACCAAAAAACATTAATTTTGACCGTGAATGTTCAGCGTAATTGTCATCCACATCCGCCCACACACACACAACCACGCATATATACACACACGCAGACACACATACTCACACACGCACACAAGCACGCATGCATGCACGCATACACACACACACAGACAGACATCTTTTAAAACTCTATTTTTGGCCTCACGAATCTTAAAAATATAAAAATACATTAAAATCTCTGATTAAAAAAATGCATAATATTTATGAAGAAAATACTCGAGAAAAAACTTTATAAACTATCTTAAATTAAACACAAACAATATTAATGGATCTATAGGTGTACCGGTACCAAATGTACAGACTTTTGTCCATCAAATAATTTGTAATCAGTAGCTACTGTTTTTACATCACAAATGTTGTGGGTCATTCTTCCAATTTTAGGTAAATGACCCATATCTAAAAAAAACATGGTATTTTTATTATATAATTTTATCAAAAATGTTTAATAAATTTTTATTATATAATTTTATCAAAAAATGTTTAATAAATTTTTATTAAAAATATTTTTTAAATTTTTTATTTAAAATATTTATTAAATTTTTATTTAAAATATTTATTAAATTTTTATTTAAAATATTTATTAAACTTTTATTTAAAATATTTATTAAATTTTTATTTAAAATATTTATTAAATTTTTATTTAAAATATTTATTAAATTTTTATTTAAAATATTTATTAAATTTTTATTTAAAATATTTATTAAATTTTTATTTAAAATATTTATTAAATTTTTATTTAAAATATTTATTAAATTTTTATTTAAAATATTTATTAAATTTTTATTTAAAATATTTATTAAATTTTTATTTAAAATATTTATTAAATTTTTATTTAAAATATTTATTAAATTTTTATTTAAAATATTTATTAAATTTTTATTTAAAATATTTATTAAATTTTTATTTAAAATATTTATTAAATTTTTATTTAAAATATTTATTAAATTTTTATTAAAAATATTTAATGGCATTTACGAAAACTTTGTTTGACAGACACCAGTAACTCAGCTTTAAAAATCGACGAGCGTCCTCGTCTATATATGACCGATTTCATCTCAAATCATGCAGGCCGACAGCACCTATCTCTCCGAATCAGCTCAAATTATAGTATATTATTCTACTCGGAAAATAAGCGTATACGTATTTTTTGATTTTTCGATAGCATCAAAATTGCATGTGTTATGCTTTTTATCAAAAATGACTCCTCAAATTTCGTTTCTCAAAAATCGAAAACTTTTTTCTTTTTAAATCGTTCTAATTCGTCTTTTTATGGATATTTGAAAATAATTCTGTACATATTCGATGCTGTTGGTGATACTCTTTCGATCTGCCAAGTTCAAAATTTTTTTTATAAAAAATCAAGGATGATATGGCATTTTTTATAAACAATGAAAAATGCTTTTTTCTCAAAAAAGCCATCTTTTTTATTATTCAATTTTTTTTATAGATAGCTATTCTCAATACCTATATGGTCATATACATGACATTTGGAATATTTTTGTTTTTTAAGAGATATAAACGAAATAAGAAAAAAAATTTATGTACCCCTAAGTATAATGATTATACGTATCTTTTAAACTGCGTGTCAAATAACGTTTTATTTGTTTTTCTTTTTTTTCATTTTGTTGAACAGTCACAACATCACATTTATTAGGGCTTTGACGTGTACAGTTAAAGTCATCGTTTAGAAAATATTCCATGGCAATTTTTGTAGACTTTTCGTCCAAGGATGACCAGTATACGCGTCAGGTTCAGAATATATTCCCATAGTTGTTACAAGCATTCTTGCTTTGTCAATCATATAAACTGTTACTTCGGGAAATGCTGATAAAATACTAGATTTTGTTAATGACGAAGGAAGCAACATTAAAATTCTAATTTTCTCATTGATACTGTCACAATTTTCAAGCGCTACTCGCAAGTTATTGAGCCATTCATTGCAGAAGCATTGAGTCAAATCATCATGTGATTCATCAATGCAAACATTGTATGCTTCTGACAATTTTGAGCTAGTTGCAGATGAGAATGAAGATACTAGTTCTGATTTTTTTCTAATAATGTATGTTTGTACAGATGAATCATCAATACCTCTCTTCCTTTTAAGTGCCGAAACATTACCAGAAGAACTTGAAATTAAGGTTTCGTTTAAATGCTCAATCCGCTCTGGGGTGCTAGCTCGAAAATCATGGTCTTCAGTATCACTGTCCAAGTCAGTATAATTGTCTGAATGAATCGCATCAATTATTTCCTTTGGTTCAATATTTTTAACGCGTTCGTAACAATTGAAGCATACATAATCCGAACTCTGCACTGCTTTGTTAGGAAAACTTTGTCGAAGAAGTTCTGCTAAATTCTCCAATTTTCTAAATTTAACAGTGGCATCATATACGTTTTTTTTGTATGATCCAAAAAAGTTTGGACACTTGCGCCTCTTTGTTGAATAAATTTCAGCCATAATTCAAGAGAAATCTTAGTATGTATAAGTAATACTATATATATTAAGATAACTAGACCAGGTTCCTTAAATAAGCTAAAATAACTAACATTATCTACGTGATAGCAAAAGATGAGTTTTAGCCACCTTGCGGAGAATTCTAGTACCATGCGTTATACTCCTCTATGGTGTACACACACACATATATAAATAATCGTACACGTATTCGCCTAATGCACAGATTCTTGCTCTGCTATATACGTATAATCATTATACTTAGGGGTACATAAAAATTTGTTCTTATTTCGTTTATATCGCTTAAAAAACAAAAATATTCCAAATGTTATGCATATGACCATATAGGTATTGAGACTAGCTATCTATAAAAAAAATTGAGTAAAAAAAAAGATGGCTTTTTTGAGAAAAAAGCATTTTTCATTGTTTATAAAAAATGCCATATCATCCTTGATTTTTTATAAAAAAATCTTTGAACTTGGCAGATCGAAAGAGTATCACCAACAGCATCGAATATGTACAGAATTATTTTCAAATATCCATAAAAAGACGAATTAGAACGATTTAAAAAGAAAAAAGTTTTCGATTTTTGAGAAACGAAATTTGAGGAGTCATTTTTGAAAAAAAGCATAGCACATTCAATTTTGATGCTATCGAAAAATCAAAAATACGTATACGCTTATTTTCCGAGTAGAATAATATACTATAATTTGAGCTGATTCGGAGAGATAGGTGCTGTCGGCCTGTATGATTTGAGATGAAATCGGTCATATACTGTATTTAAAACTATCAACTATACGCACACGCAAATATACTTCAACTATATAAAACAATCAGTGCGGGTGCTTGCAAAACTGGTCCTCAGGCAAAAAACGCCATACCAGTGAATTTTCGTTGCGCAATAACGAGAACAACAACAACTCGCTTTGTCAAACGCACGTTTGATTCAGGTTCGATTGGCTCTAGTAGTTCGCGTTGTATAAGGTACAGAAATTACCTTTGCGGGCAGCTGCTACAGTTGCGAAATCGACGCACGTCTAGGAATGTTTTTCGTGGCCCACGCATTTACACACATGTACCTGTACACATGCGCATGAGATCTAGGAGCCAGAGGCAGATTTTGCAACGTTCTGGACTGGATTTTTGCGTTGTTACGTAAGAGATTACTTTGTACCGCGCGTTTTGATGGCGAATTGATTTTTAATGTGTGGCGGGTTTTGAGACTGACTTTTGAACTACATTTTTGTAATAATAGTGGCGGCTCTTGGAAATAGGTTTATACAACCTTTTACTTTCGATAATTATCTTTCATCTGTCTAAGAATATCCTTGATATTTATGTGCTTCCGTTTTATAAAAGTTGATTGTTATTTTGTTATTGGCGAAAGTAAATAGCTTTCTAATATTGTTTTTTACTTTAAATTAATTGTTGTGTAACGATTTATGCATATACTAACTATATAAGCAAATTCGCAGACGAATAATTCAGAAGTTTTTTATGTTACAGTTTTTTATATTTATATATGCAGCATCAAGAATTACATTTCTTATAGATGCTAAACGATGATTTAAAAAAAGAAAAAACTAATACGATATAAGTCTTTTGAATCTCAAGGTTGAACAGAACCATTTTAATATTTGCATAATCTTTCTACTTTTTGATATACGGATTTCATGACATATATATTTTTACTGACCGTATCTAAATTTAAATAATGCTTTATTTATTTCGCCCCTATAAACGTGAGTTTATTATAATAATTCTTTTCTTCTACATATCAAGATTTTGTATAAATAAAATTTAAATATTATATTGAATTGGTTTATTTTTTTAAAAAGGTAGCCATACCTTTGTTGACTAAAAACAAAATAATCTTTTATCAGACAGAAGTTGTGAAGGCTGCGTATCTTTGCCGATTCCAGCGTTATAACAAATATTTTAACATACGAATATTTTTTACATAAAAACTGCATGTATACCAGACACTAAACTATTGATTTTAATATGAGAACAGAAAAATGTAAACAGATTTAATTAATTCTTTCATTAACTTGTCGATTAAAACTATTACAATAAAAAATGTAAATTAATTAATTGAATTAAAAAGTTATAATTAAACTCTTCTAAAATACATTCTAATTTTTTGTTCTTACGAGAAGCTGATTTTGCGCGCGCGATGAGCCCGCATGGACATTTCTCTTGCTGGGCTATAGTGGGGTTGAATCTTTTTATTATAATAAATATTATATGTATAAATTCTTATACTTTAATACAATATTACTTACTTCACGTAATCATCGGTACATTTCATTTGTTTACATGTATTATCAAATTGATCGACTAAAGTATTGTTAGACATTTTCTTGGCCTACTGTAAATTGGTCGAGAATGACTGAGAAAGAGAGAGATTTTAAGAGACACGTAATTGAAGTTTAATATAAGCTTCTTAATAGTTCTTTATGTGTTCGTTTATAACTAAAAATATTGAAACACGTATTTTTATTTTTTGGTCAAAAAAGTGTCTTCTGTAATTAAGTTGACCAAAACCCGCTAATTGAAAACGTATGTGTAGGTACTTCACTACATCTGTCAGTAACATTAAACTATAAGAGAAGTTCTACTCTGATGTGATGTATATGTGATGTTCACGGAATGTGACTGTTCCCTATGACGAGGGTAGGTGAAAGTGGGGCTAAGGTGGACACTTTTCTTTTGTGATTTCATTATTTTCTTATTGTTACAGAATTAAAAAATTATATGCCATTTAAGCATCATTGCAACTTTGTAAATCAATTAATTGATATTTCGATGTTCAAACTATAGACCCTAATTTTATGCTCATTAAATTGGAGACACGTATAAAAATAGTATTAATACTTCAAATATCTTCATACATTTTGTAAAACACATAATATGTTATTATATAGACTTCGTAAGAACCGTTATCCATTTAAAAAACTTAGAAAACAAAAAGCTGCTCCAATTAATATTAATATCTATTGTAACAGTTAAAATATAAATGTTTTGAACAAACGTCTAAGCATTAACTTATAGTTTATATGGGCAAATCCGCCGAACTTTTAACTTTCTGCATACAAATTGAAATAAAAATTGAAGGCACATAGTTGAAAATTCGTGGGCACACTTTTAAAGCCGTTTATGAACAGAATGATATGGTCTCTATTTATACTAAATTGGTTATTTTTTGTCGATAAACCATTTTTAAGCGAGCTAAATATTTAAAATTTATAAGTTATTACGCAAAAGCCGCTTAGATTTTATGTTTATGTAAAATAAGGTATAATCACACATGGGACCGAACTATTTTTTAGATAAAATTGTATATGTGCCATGGTAAAAACTGAATTTTTTCTATGCTTCACGTTTTTAAAAATTGTGTATTATACATTTTAGTTTAGTATATTAACCCATTTCTTCCCAAGCGGCCATTTTATAGTCAATTGGTTTTTTGCCTAAAAAATTGTCGAAAAAAAAATAATAATAACCAATAGCTCTTTTCTGAAGTAAAATTGTCCGCTCTTTCCGATTCTGAAGTTAGAATTTTGAAATTTCCGTTAGAAAATTTAAAAATGGCGGTTTTAGGCAAAAAACCAATTGACTATAAAATGGCCGCTTGGGAATAAACGGGTTAAGGTGTCAGGTCTGGGTTAAACCGAAAAATAGACTTTTTTTACGAGTCCACAAAACTTTTTATGTTTAAAAGCAATCATTCTGAAAATTTTTAAACTATCAAAACACAATACTATCTTAAATCTTACCGTTGTAAAATCTCAAAATCTTAATCCTACACGTCACAATAAATCATTATTTTCAATGCCATATTTATTAAAGGAATTTTATCCTCACACGATTCGAGGTGAGACGATGAACGATATTTTTTTTCGACGGTTATTCGACTCCTCTTGACATGTATTACAAAAAGAGTAGAGCACTTTTGCGTTAATTTTTTTTTTATTATTTTTTTTTGTATTTTAATCAATTTTTTGAAAAATATTAAAAGATTATTTTCAAAAAATTGATTGAAACTCCGTAAAAAATAATAAAAAAAATTAACGTAAAAATGCTGCGATCTTTTTGTAATAGATGTCAAAAGGAGTCGAATAACCGTCGAAAAAGAAATTTTCGATCATCGTCTCACCTCGAATCGTGTGAGGATTAAAGTTTCTTTAATAAATATGATATTGAAAATAATGATTTATTGTGACATATAGGATTAAGATTTTGAGGTTTTACAACGGTAAGATTTAAGATAGTATTGTGTTTTGATAGTTTACAAATTTTCAGAATGATTGCTTTTAAACATAAAAAGTTTTGTGGACTCGTCAAAAAAAGTCTATTTTTGGGTTTAACTCAGGCCTGCCCCCTTAAGGGGCATATAAATGCGACATAGATCAATTATTTTGTTCTTTAAATATCAAAAATAAATATTGAATTTCAAATCGATGATTTACAACACGGTGTAACTGTTAAATTAATAACTTTTCTTTACTTAGAAGATTTTTAGAATTCCGAGACACATTTTTAAAATGCCATAACTTTTTTTTAGAACGAGGCATACAAATGAGATTAAACTCAGATCTGTAGTTTAGATTTTATTTTCTTAACAGATCCTCCAGTGATTTTATCAAAAATTGTAAATAAAATAAGATTTGGTTAAAAATTGAAAATTTTTTGCCGATTTGGATTAATTGTGGGGTATATACAATCTAAATAATGAAATCTGACTTATATTTCTCAGCATTTGTCATTTAATTTTAATAAAATTTTTTAATAAGATGATAAAATTAGAATTATAAAAACCTTACGAACGGAGTCGAAAAATCAAGAAATGTCTGTGAAAGTCGTTTAATTTAACTATAATTTTACGAAAGTTGTTCCAAAGATTTTCATTTTATATATATATATATATTTTTTCAATAAGTATAGCCGGTATTAGATAACGTATTAGACTATGGATATTCTAAGTTGCTTTATCTAAGTTGGCTGTTCTAACTTAGCCCTACTCCTTCCTATGAATATATGTGATCACTGATTACTGATGATAAAATTAATATATTTACAATTTACATACATGTATATTAGAAGAGCACTTCTTTCCACAATGATAAAAAATTTATGATTGATCACAACTAATTACATATAGCAAACAACCGATACGTTCAGGCGTGTACCATCACAGATATGCCACTTCAGTGCAGTGCATGATTTCTATCAAAATAGGCCTTGTGGGCATTTTCTGTAATAATTTAAATGGTTTGATGCAAATACAATTTGTTTACCTGCCAAATATGTACTGGATTAGTAAAATCGCTGCTTAAATCGTATTCGGAGCTGACAAAATTAAGGAAATTTAAGAAAATTTTACTACGTAATAGTGCTCTCATTTTGATATGTAAGCTATATAGTAATGTCTGATTTTCTCTATACGTTCCCAAATTTGTCCAACAAAAGTTATGAAAAATAAACCCTAGCACCCGTTATTTGTTCCAAAGGGCCCCTATTATAGAGTTATAAGGTTATACCTATATATAACTTAACTAACTTTGGAATCGAGGTAGGAACCTTTAAATCTCAACGTCCAGCGCCTGCCTTGCAGGAGAGTTATTTTTATCACATTTGTCAACTTTTGAAAGGGTTACAAGAAGGAAAATCGAAACTTTGAAAACTTTGGACCACCATAATGTAACATGTATTATATTAATGTAGGTCTTTTCTACCGTCGTGAAAAATCAAATTAACAATAACTCACTTTCTTACCTTTGGGGCCGAAAACAGCTCTTATGAACCCTCCTCCATTGCGATAAAAAATATATACAACAATGAAATGAGGTGTATTTTTTTAGAGTATAATTTTCTAATACAGCTTTCTACGCAGGTTGGTTAATAATAATGGTTAAGAAATTAATAAAATTTTATATTTTAAGGATTTTCTTTAATAAAAATTTGTATGTATTGTACATATATCATAATAGATTTAGAAACCGAATTACGCTTCGTATTTACTCTTGCCCCCATCTTTCATAGTCATTAAATAATTTTTGTTTTAAAGTTGTATTTAAATATAGTCGAGTCGCGGGGACTAAGAAGGCTCGGGATCAAAATTCTCGGGGACTGCAATGTGTATTTAGTATAGAAGCGTTTCAGTCCCCGAGAAATCTGCGTGTATAAGAGCATTACAATTCCCACGTAATTTCAGTCCCCGGGTTCTCAGTACCCGCGACTCGACTGTATATATGTAAATGGAGCTAACCCTTAAATTGAAATAAAATATGCAAAAATGTTGAGTGCAAATGTAAGGGATGATATCATTAATGGATTTTTCAAAACTTTCTGTAATGTTGCAATGTTATTAAAGTTGTTTTATCTAACTATTTAATATGTAGGAAGGCTTTATAATCTTTCCCAATTCCAGACTTCTAGTATTTAACAGATTGTGATAGAGGCTCCCTAAACGAAAGCGATACATAACCCGATATCGGAGAATAAGTCCATGATATTCGACTCACTAATTTTGAACATCATTCAAAATAAAATCTTAGTAATTGATACGTATGCACAGTATTTCATAGCGTAATTTTTTTTGCATAAACCAATTTTGTAACTTGTTTAATTTTTTAAATATTGAGTTGAAACAATTACGTTTTTCACCAAGAACTAACAAATTTAGAAAGTTATAAATTTGATTACCGTATAAGAAATTTGTTTTACAATATTCTCTACACATCAATTATTGTTAAAATTATATACCTACAGTGGTCCAACTTAGCGAACTGGATACTACTTATCCGCCAAACCCGCGATTCTTGGTATATTTTCATAAGAATAATAAAACTTCTAG
The DNA here is from genome assembly GCA_949152435.1 of Gastracanthus pulcherrimus. Taxonomy (NCBI): domain Eukaryota; kingdom Metazoa; phylum Arthropoda; class Insecta; order Hymenoptera; family Pteromalidae; genus Gastracanthus; species Gastracanthus pulcherrimus. Next base: position 137,996,782 of record OX424575.1, on the reverse strand, counting down.
AAGGTAGAATATTTTAATATAAAGAAAACTACAAAATTGCACCTTCCTATTTAAAATACGCAATAACACGCAAATTAAAAAATGGACATATTATTAAATTTACATAATCATTTAGCTATAATCATATACTTATAACTGTGAACTATAAAGTAGATTTTCTAAAAATTGTCAAATACAAATTGCATAAAAAAATCTACAAATTAGCCTTATTTACTCCCAATCCATAACCTTTGAGTTTGTTGATACGACAATCAGAATCAGATTGCAGAATTTTTCGAGCGTATAGGTAAGGTTTATAAACAAACATCGAAAGTCGCTCAGCTGTTAGATCTTAACGTCGCGAATACAGCTCTGCTGGTCCGCTAATAGCAGGCTGAGGAGTAAATCCAACAATACTTTAGTCGCGAATATAGCTCTGATTACGCTCCAATAGCAGGCCGAGAAATACGTCTAACAATACTTTAGGACTCCATGTCGACATTAATTTTCATGGTTCTTTTATAAGTGGATAAGGATTGGTTATTAGATATTTAAATAGAGATGATTTTAAAGTATAATTTATTTATATAATAGTTAATTCATGTTGTACCTATTAACGTCTATTAGCTTTGATATTTTTCTATATTACTTAAGAACCAAAGATTTATTATCATATGTTTCTTTGGGCGTTGAGAAATTTACAATAGAAAATGCTTTAAAATAATCCAACAATCATAATTTTTACTCTATCCTTCTGTCATACCCCCGCAGCTCACACTTGACAGAATCCCTGTAACACCCTCTGCTACAGCTCTCACCCCTTCCATCCCCAGTAGGGAATATGCATGCAATTTGTCTATATCGTATTCTGATAGATCATAGTACATTTCCATGATGAACTTTTTAAATTTTTGCAATACATCAAAAGCTAAAGTAGATACAACAGTGTGACGTCACAAAGAAATTTAAAAAAGCTATAATTTTTTACAATTTTAATTTATTTGAAAATTCAAACGGATTTGAAAGTCGGCTTAGGGTCTCTATCGATATCGCAGATACCGTCAAGGAAAAACTTTTTATGCAAGTTCCCTATTGCGAAAGCCCAATCGATACTTTCCGTGCATCAGCTCTGCCAGCTTTTAAAAACACATGTACGAAAAAGGCGAGGCATCCGCGGACAATGCACAACACGACGATCGCGACGTATATAGCGCAAGTAGCCGCCGCGCAGCGCAGAGCAGAGCTACAGCAGCAGATCGGCGACCGTGACCCGGTTCTTCCTCCGTGCGCGAGGGAATATAATAATCATCGTGCGCGCATTGCTCTCGTCTTGGACTATAGTATATAGGAGATGCTGCTTCTGCTGCTGTGCGCTGTCGCCCACGCGCGAGTGTCGTGGGTTGGACGTGAGCACGGTCGTAGCAACTATAGGCCTGTATCAGCTGTGCGCAGGCTGAATGCTTGAGAGCGCGGACGAGCGTGGGGTAAATTGAGTGTTGCTTGGGTTTATGTAGATGTGTGTAGATTTCTTTTTATTCTTACGTTCAGAGAACGATACTTTTCAGGCACGAGGAATCTTTTGGAAGTAAAGTAATTTCAGCTCAAAATAGACAGCTAAATGGAATTTTACTTAAAGTAAATTAAGCTTTTGTTTCCTTGTGATACTGGACTAACAGGATGCATCGACAAAACTTTCCGAAGTCACAGCGGTCAAAGGAAATCACAATTTAAAAGTCTAATATGAAAATGCTATAATAAATACCGCTGCCAATTCATTGGCACTTAGCTTCCTCAAACTAAATTAATTGTTCTAATATAAAATTTTTTGTTGTAATAAATTAATTTTAAATTGCTATATCTCTTTTTAATTAGAATCTCAAAAAATGTGTGCTGATTTATCATTGATTGTTTATCAAAAGATAGTTTTTTTATTAAAAGTACACATTTAGTTTAAATTACATTTTTTCACGTCTCCTTACAGATACTGTTGTAGGCGCGTTGGGTTAATAATTATTAAAAATTTTCTTTTTTAAAGAGAAAGCTTTCTATTATTTTGCTTCCTCATAGAGGAAGCTTTGTGATGGTAAAAAAAAGTTTTGCTAAAAACATGTTAGGAACACATTCTGAGACATTAGGAGTCAAAATACACTATTTTTAGAAAAAGTCTGTGTATGTGCGTGTTTGTATGAGTGTGTGAGTGTGTTTGAGTGCGTGTGTGTACGTGTGTGTGAGTGAGTATGAGTGAGTGTGTGCATGTGTGTGCGTGTGTATGTACCAAAAAAAGCATGTTATGAGCTAAAATTTTTCAGATATATTAGGTATATCACATACTAGGATTTGATTAGATTTTGGAGCTGTGCTCCGCACATGCATCGTGCACGCCACAAATTTCCTTTAATAAGTATTGAGTTTACAATGGTAATTTATTGTAACGCATAGGATCCAAGATTTTGGGTTTTACGCCAGTAAATATAAAGGTATTTTCAAGTATTTATAGTGAAACTATTTTCAGAATGATTGCTTTTAAAAGAAAAAATTTTTGTGAACGGATAACATTTTTTTCTTTATTTTGGCGGTAAAAAGTGGTTTGATCGTTTAATGAATTTTTCACGTGCAGACTGTTGAAAATCATTTCAAGTTTTACGATTTTCTGAGACTGGCAATACTTATAATTTAAAGCGAATTTCTATTATAAAATTTCCAAACTCGTTTTTTCAGGACCTCTTTATTAGAAAGCACCCTGTTATAGCAGTTGATAGCGGTTCTTTAAATGTTGAGATATTAGTTTTGACTTTATATGTGATATTAGACCATGCATAGATACCAAAATCACTAAAAATTTAATTTAACAAAAAAATCCAGATTTAAGTGGTTATTCCGGTAAACCATAGATGTGTATATATATATATATATATATATATATATATATATATATATATATATATATATATATGTAAGGTGTATGTAAGTAATGTGGTAATGCAGGTAATGTGGCCACCTACGCGAAATACATGATATCTCGCTGTATGAGATATTCTGGTGCGCCGTAACTCCTACGTTATATGTATTGTGACAATAGGTGTTACGGGGCGCGGTGACCCCTGTACTAGCGCCCTCTAATTATAAGATAGTGTCATAGTATCGCGCGAAAGCATCAAAACTCTGATTTCTTAGCAGTGCATGCATGTAAAGAAACCATTTTTGTCAACGTGATATGAGCGAAAAAAAACCTTAGGGTACATAAAATTATATTTTTATTTACGTACTCTAAGGTGTATGTACCAGTTTTTGCCGTAAAGCTTATTTTCGATTCGAAAATTGTTACTTTCGTTGACTTTTATCGGTTGGTAAAGTGGCCATACGAATGCATTGCAAGGCAAAAGGCAATCGACGCCGATAAAAACGGCGGTTCCTTCTTCAAAATTCCTATGCCTACTAATCCCAAAATATCGACATCCAGGCGTACGCTACGCCGCAAATTTCGTTGACACCATGTAGTTAAATAATGCGTAAAGGAAGTCTCTGCTAGCTAGTCTTGACTTTTTGAAGGACATACTATACGACTTTACCATAAGAACTGATAGATGGCCACTTTACCAACAATGTTTACCTACTTAGAACTACTTTAATTTAAATTGCAAAAAGCTCATGAGATATTATAGTTAAAGGTTCAAATAACATGTCTCAATACTTTCCGAAGCCCCAAAACCTGATTTACATCTACTGGGAATCGAAAGTACCTTAAGTTAACCACATTACCTACACCTCCCTTATATTCTAAATCGTTGTTCGATTCACCGGTATAAATTAATAATTAAGACATTGCTTTGAGGTAACTTATATCATAAAATGGCAAATCGCTTTACCAGGAATGCAACTCTTTCCCCTATTTCCTCTTTTTTTTAAAAGTCTCTCCTATTCTCCACTATTATCAGAAAATTCCTCTATTTCCCCCTATTTTCAACCCTATTGTCACACATTTTATATTAATGTCTTTGCTTACTCTGGTAGCACCGTCAAAATCGCGTTAAGGGGGAGTAAGATTTCTTAGGATTTACTTTAACGATTTATTAATTATTCTAAAAGAGTATGAGGTCCTTGAGGCATTTAGATGAAACGAGATATTTAGGGTTTTGTATTTGCACTTCTGCGTTCACTTGGTTGGGAAACATATTTATTATGTGACACCAAGTGGCTGGGTAACCAAATAAAACGCCTGTTACTCAAACTTAAGGGAGTGTCAAAGTCAATTTTTATCCCTCCTACCTTACCGACCCGAGAATTATAAAATATTGGCTTTAATTAAAAGAATAAGTATAATTATGAAAAAATAAGAGGTCATTGCCCTCCGTAATACAATTATCTATCACTGTGCGAAGTTTCAAACAAAAACTTTAAAACTTCTACGAATGGCTTTCGAACGAAATTTGAAGGTTCGAGTCTAGACTAATAGACTAATATAAATTTCGTTCGAATGGCATTCGTAGAGGTTTTGAAGTTTTTATTTGAAACTTCGTACAGTGGTAGATAATTGTATTATGGAGGGCAATGATGTCTTGGTTTTTCATAATTTAGTTTATTTATTAATTGTAATCAATTGTTAAAGAATTTTAGGTTAGGAATTTCGGCGGGAAATTTGAATGGTTTGACACCCCCTTAATAATAAAACGAAAACCCTTAAATGCAACTAACCCAAAGTGATTTGATTTTCATCAAATTTTTAGCTTGAAAATTATATTTTAAATTATGGACATTCAATAAGGTCAAAGTGTTTTTTTAACAAAAACAGTTTTTCTGCAGTTTATGATTTTCTTCGTTCAAAACTTTCTAGATGTAGTAGATATTGTTGAAACTTGTTAAAACTAATTGGACATATTTTTTTAGCATTATAAAGAAAACATAAACAAATAATAAAGCCAACTATCCAGAGCTGAGGATATTTGCTATATAATAATATGTCGAAACCCTGAAACAAACTTCCCTAACTGCAACAATTTGGAGTTATTTTTATAAAAAGTTTAAATAATAAAATATTATATTTTAAAGTTTTATATTTTAAACTTTTTATTATTGCAAAATGCTAAGTTTGGTTTAGGGTCTAGGATTTAAGGTTTGGGGTTATTAACAGTATTTTATTTAAATTGTTTTCTATTGCAAATTGATTCGTTTAGGGTAGTTGGATTTCGAGGCGATTAGGGATTAGTAGATTAGATTATTAAGACATATTTGGCATTGTGTGTCCCATATGCCTATAAATTCCAAACATATCAAGGATTCTTAATTGTTCTTTCTACTGCTAGATGGACATCTCATTTACGTGCAACAGCTATACTTTAGATTGGTAGATATACACGAGCAAGAGTGCCTAGCCTTTAATGTATTTCGACTATAATTTTTTATTCATTATGTGTATAAGGAAGGGTATTCGTCCTTACTGAGAAGACCTACGGATACCTCTACGGAACTATTTTTCCCTCTTTTAAGTACAATAATTTATTTCCCTTTTACTCATTCAGCACGGTAGAGACTGGAAAAACATACAGTACACCTTACTAAAGAAATAATGTCAAAAACTTTAACGTAGCTCATGGTGACAAATAGATTCTCAATTTTGTAGATTATTAGGGATTAGTATTTCGTTATTTAAAGTTTTAATTATTCCAAATTCGGTGCTTCGTGTTTCAACCGGCTAAAAGGACTTAAAACGGCTAAAACGCGTTTGTTCCCGAGGGCGTGGGTTCTAATTCCCATTGGGATGATTTCTTCGGTGATGAATTTTACAATTTGTCGTTCCGAACTAATCACTGATGGAAATCGAATCTGTGCTCGATACTTTGAGAGGGTGGTAGCCCTTAAAATATGCAAAATTAAAAATGTCAGTGCACCAAAAATGTGAAAAGAGTTCAACCCTTATAGAAATAAATAAATAAATAAAAAAATTAATAATAAAATTTATCCATTTTGGGTAGTTTGGTTAAGAGCTGAGGGTGAAGGGATGCGGGTTATTTATTTAAGGCTAGCGTACACCTGGAGAGGTAAAAAAAATCGACATTTTTTTCCTCAAAAACTAAGTATTCCTTGAAGCTCACTTTATACGTTAGAAAGCTTGAAATTGCATTTTAAAGCTTCCTATAAGTTTTTTGAATATTTTTATACTATTTAAGTACATTGTCTACATGCCATTTGTCTCTTTTAAAAACGTATTTCTCAGAATTTTATTTTTGGCCTTAAAATTACTTCTTGCGCAAAAGCGCGCGATAAAATCATTTGAAATTTTACAGGATTATTGCTTTTTACATTATAAACATATTGTCAGCGCGATTATTCATATAATACCGGTATACAGTACCCGTAATTCTCAGCATGAACTTATGAAATATTATTATGTACATGAATTTTCTAATAATCGGTTATTAGAAAAAAGTAGTCGTCGAATAAATTTTCGAATCCCGGTTATTCGAATAAATTATTCGTTGAATAAATTTTCGAATACTTTTTGGAACCACTCATATGGGCCTTATTTTTTCATGTAAGACATTTAAAAATTCAAACGTTCTTATTTCGTTAAGTATTTCGCAAGATATGAAAAGTATTCGCCGAGATTTTGAGGGCGAATACTTGCCAAACTACGTTTTATATAATAGTCTTTCGGATAGTAAAATTTAGTTTTTTGTTTTACTTATTTACAAATATTTCTTTTTATTAGAAATTGCTGTTCATTCGAGCATTTTAAAACATTTAAATCGAACTATATATTATTTTTATTTCATTAATTAAGCTGATCTGTTATGCATAAAAATTACACCTTTTTCCAGAATAATTTTCCCCTATTCCTCTATTTAACAAAAATAGGGAATTGCATCCCTGCTTTACACATTAAGAAATATTATCTGCATCAATATAGAAAGCGTTTTATTCAAATCTGATTAAATAACGCAATTGATCACATCCTAAAAATCATTTCAGCATTACTGAACTCACACCCCATCACGTTGGAATAAATTTTTTTCACACTCGGTGAGCTTCCCTTTGAACCTCAAACCACGCCGCCGTCGATGAAATGCAATTACGGCCCCCACGACCATCCTTAATAACATAAAATCTCCCAAACAAACGAGCTCAAGCGCGCAGCATCGCATCGCCATCGTATCGAACGCGCCGCAGACATGCAAACCGCACATATCGACTGCTGAGCATCACTTTCTCATACCGCTGTTGCTGCTGCTGCTGCTGCTGCTGCAGAGCTTTTTCGCCTTTGCGCCTTCGGCTAGTGCATATATGCCTCGAAGCGGCAGTTCCTCCTTTTTTAGACGATCGCCGCCGTGCATTTATGACGCTACGCTCGCGGCGCACACCGGCAATTTAGCCGCGCCGCGTCGCCCGGGTGTAATATAAGGCGGCAGGGGGAGAATTTCGGCCCGCTAAACGCCGAGCGGCGGGGTTACGCCCATCGTATACGCGGAGAGAAAGAGTGCCGAGAGATGCGTATCTTGGTCTTGTCCGCGCGCGGTGTGCGATCATCGAAGCTGCGCGCATCTGCTGTAATTTTGCATTTTATGCACGCTGCGAAGAGACGGGGGTATGGTCTGCAAGGCACAGTCCAAGTCGAAATGAGGAATTTTTAGAAAAATCGGGTTCATGCGCTTTGATAGATATAACATAGTTACGATAAGAATGCTTTGTGTTATTGCCTATTGCAATATGATTTATTCTGAATACTAGGATAACGTATTCCTCGATTGTTTAAAGTGCTTGCTAAATCTTTCAGGAAATATTCTTCAGAACATTTTTATAATTAATAAAAGTTAGAGGATTTATTGTACATATCTTATATTAGTGAATACTAGTAGTGATCGTTAAAAAATAAGACTAATTATTTCAAGTTTTTTTTTATTTGCAATGGGTACAGCAACGTCAGCATTTTTTAAAACGGATTTAAAAGTGCGTCCTTTTATCTATATTGACTTAGGTTGAAATTACTCTTAAAAAAAACAATTTTACTAGTTCAAAAACTTCAAAATATCTTAAAATTGGCATACAGGATTTTCGTCATATACCAGAAATACCGGCGCCAAGAATTATTGAACAAAACAAAAATTTTATTGAATATAACCAGAATTCCATTTTAAATATTTTACTCAAAATTTATAGGAAATACGGATAACATTTTTAAAAGGGGATAATGGCGTAAAGATTAATTATATAAGATTTTGTTGCAAAATACTTTATAAATTTTAATAATTAAGGACTGCGATTTTAATCTGAATATCCAAGCGTGATGCAGATCTTAATTATAACCAGAAAATAACGGTTGACTGATTATCGTATGTTACAAAGAATTTTTATTGGTTATTCACTTTTTATTTAGACTGTACAACAGCAGAAAAACCTTAAGGGCATGGTAAAGAGCCTCTGCGAAAGTACGTTGTTTTGATGTTCAAGGGGTATCCCTAAGCACCTCTCTCCGAGTATAAACTTTTGTTTTTATTATTTTTTAATAGGTGCTATAAAAAAGTACTACGCGTATGTACATGATAGAATGTATGCGCGTATTTTCGTATAATGTAAAAGGGTAAAAGTTTCATGGCCGAGGACCACAACAAGTTTTTGGTTAAGTATATTTTTAATAGTCGAGAATATTTTACTTATAATTTTAGACTTCAGTTTTATTTTTATTAGACTATTTTTATTCATGCATTATATTATAGGTATGAAAATCGAGTGCTAGTACTTAAAATAGCAATTGATTTTGAAACAAAATTAAAACAATTCGAAAAAAAAGAATTCAATATAAACCACGTATAATTTAAAAAAAATCACTTTCCACCTCATCAAAAAGACAACTCGCTCGAGTTACAGTACACCACCCAGTACAAACCGACCAATGGACCAAAACAACCTCCGGCAAAATCAATATAAATATATATATTCCCGACTGCACAGGCGTGTAAACGAGCTCCGCATCTACCTGAGCGTAATAACACACACAACGCGTCATTAAGTAATTTAATTACGCGCGAGGAAAATTCGCGAAAAAAGAGGCATTCAGCTTGTAAATAGCCCTCCGCCCGGATTCTCGATTCTCCTCCCCCATTACGCGCAAGAGGAGCAGACGGTGCCGCAGCAACCGCGCCGTCGACGCAATTTTTTTAATGAATCCTTCGAGAGCGAAGCTCTCCGCGCACTCGATTCTCGGAGCTACGTTTCGCTTTCGTCAATCCCGTGCCTCTCGCGCTTCTTCGTTTCTCTTGCTCTCTTTCTCTCTTTCTTCGTTCTCTTCTCCCTGTGCGCGAGAGATAATGACTTTTGCTCGGCACGCATGTGCTCCTTAATTACCGGACTTTTTAACAATCTTCCCCTGTAATTTACGAGCTGCGCTCTTGAAAATTCTTGGCTCATTCTTTTTCGTCGCTGCTGCTGCTGCTGCTGCTGCTGCCCTTCTTCCTCTCTATCCTTTGCCGCTTGCTTCAAGCACCGATTCGATGCTGCTGCTGTCGCTTCCATGAACGTCCATGCGGCGTCGATATCTTATTTTATTTTTTGCTTTCTTGCAGAGGAGATGCTTTGTAATCATGAAAGAATTCTTCCAAAATAGATGACGTGAAAGTTGTTTAACAATTTATAATTTTATCAGAAATTTTTTATGAGAAATCTTGTAAAACAATTGCCCACATTTTCATTACAACTATAAAATAATTTGAGGTTTGAGCCAACATTAAGGTATACTGTGGTTGAAATACAAAAAAAAATATAAATTTTTCATACAACAAGCACACTGTTAAAATTAAAGTGCACAGAAAAACACGTTTTTTCTTGTTTTTAAATGCATCGACTTTTTTTGCTAATTTTTTTATACTGTATGCTGTTTCTGGATATAATATTCATAATTCTTTTATTTTTCATGTCAATTTTCGCGCAAGTGATTTTATTACAAATTCTGTTTTTCATCGAAAACGCTTATGGATATTTCTGAGTATAGCATACAATTTGACCTAGGACAATTTCGATATTTGATAATTTAAAAAAAAACGATGATTTTCATATGTAGGGGGGGGGGCTGGGGTATAACGGGCCACTAGCCATATATTCTGTAGAAGAGGGACGAATTTCTTTGTTCTGTGTCTTAATCTACTCGTGGTCATAGTGTGAGTTAATTTCCTTTGTATGGATATAATTCGCAAAGCAAAAAAATTTTTACAGCGCAGTGAAGTTTTAAATTGAAAAATCAGGTTATATGAAAAACGACAATAATTTTTCAAATCGCGTACCGTGTATATTTTTGATTGATTTTAAAAACCATACAATTAGGGGTGTGAGAGTACTCGAAGTAGTCGAGTAGACCCGAGTTTTTTCTACGAGTTCGAGTATAGTACTCGATATTTTTGAGTACTTAAAAACAGCGAGCTACTCGAAAAAAGTCGAACTACTCGGACTGATCGAGGTACTAGAGATGATCGAATTACTCGAAAAAATCGAGTTAGTTGAAATAAGCGAGCTACTCGAAAAAATTGATCTACTCGAAATTATCGAGCTTTTCGAAATATTAGATATACTCGAAAACAAAAATCACGGGTCATCATATGCTATTCTTGAAATACAATTTTATATTATTATCTACGTGTATATACAGTCGCGTTATGCAAATACAGTGTGTCATGTTAAAAACATTACCTTACGTTATTTTAGTCAAAAGTATTTTTAATCATGAATTTTCCCTATAATTATGTATCTCACAACTGCAACATACTTTTCTTCTTTATTTATAAAAAGCGCTCAAAGAACAGTACTGACACTAATATTTACAATGACAAGCAGTCTAAATAAAAGCGACCAAAGCAGTAGGGTGGGTTTCGATTATCAGAACATCTATTTTCCTACGGAATCTCCATTAAGAATTTTAAAATGCAAAACAGACATAGTCAAAATTCAAACGTAGTATTTACAGATAGTTCATAGTTCAGAACAGTAAAATGTCTCGTAATTAAGACTCTATATTATGAACTTCGAAAGTTAATGAAAAAGTAATTCTATAATTGAAATTTTGAATGGAGATACCAGAGGACAATGGATGTTCTAATAATTGAAACCCACCCAATCATCACCCACCCCACACCAATCGTCGTACCTAATATAGACCACCAGAACGCACTATTACGCACACCTCGAGATGCTCCTTTCGTGCTAATCGATATCTCGATTCAATACAAGGCTTCAATTCAAAATTATCGAATTGGATTTAAAATCCCGGCTTCGATAATGCTGTTTTATTATTCTAATCAATGATCGACACCCAGACCTAACCTAAAATGATTGGTTTATTGGTATTTTGTTGTTTCGTCATATTGAGAAGGTGGCATCAGTCATGGCATATTTATTTATTAAAGATCGTCTTGGGTGTCAACGATTGTGGCTTTTGTTTAATTCTAAACTTGCGATCAACGCCAAAGTGATTATTTCGACGATTACATGATTTAGTTTCATTTTAGTTTTTTAATCAGTGAGTGTTTGTGAGTTAGATACAAATTTGAGGGGAACGTTTCTTCAATCATTTGTGGAAACCCTGCATCTATAATTAACTTTGTATCGTGTACATGTGCAAAAAAACATCTGGTAGCTATCCTATGTAAGTTTGAAGCCGGCGGCGAATTATTTATTAAAGGTGGAACTCCGCTTTTGCAAGCTTCTCGTCTCTTTTGAAAATCCTTCATCACCAGGTATGCAAATTTAAAAACACCCAACCTTAAGGTGATCCTGTGTAGTAAAATTGACGAAAAACTCGTTTTTTTTTATTTCATTCTCTGATACTTTGTACATTTTTAGAACAGAACTTGATTTTGTATGGGCATTATTGGCCATAGAAATCACTTTAATGATCTTAATAGTTATTTATACGTATTTTTCGTCCGACCTTTATTGCACACAATCCAGCGTGTTCCTACAGTACCCGAATCCTAACCCGTGCAAAAATATACTCTATACTATGCAGACAAACTTCAGAAAACATAGAAATTATTTAAAAAAATTTTGATCGATATTCTGCGGTAGAAAAATTGTTTTAAAATCGTCAGAAATTTATTTACTTTTTTTACAAAAGTGCGGTTTTCTCAATTTATGGTTTTTCAATATTCAGCAAGTATTATGCGCATAGGATTACAATGAATCAATTTGAAACTTTAAGGATATCATATTCAACTTATTCGCATTACAACCATGAACTCCGATTTTTCAAAAAAATGTATTAAAAGAGTTTTGCCCATAGATAGAGTTAAAAATGTGTTTTTTAAGTTATTTTTACAATGAAAATTCAATATAATTTTATTTTTCTTTATAATTGTGTTTTTAAAAATTTGGAGTTCACAGTTCTGTGTGGTACAGGTGTTAGATATTACATCTTTTTTGTTTAAATGCTATACTTGCATTCCCATGCGCAAGGATAATTTTTAAAAAGCATTAATTTTCATTGAAAATTGCTGATTCTTCCAACATAACTGTGGGTATGCTGTCTAAAAATTTATGAAAATTTATAAAAAAACTTTCTTTTTAGATACCATAAATCGGGGTGACTTTGGACACCGAAGTGACTTTGTGCGAAATTAAAAAATACTATCTTATGTATTATATACTCGCAAAGTCGCAAAGAAAAAATTTAGCGTGGATCTATTTTGAAGGTTAGGTTCTCTAGAAACAAATTATACGACTAAAGAAATTTTTAATCGTAATTATTATTTATTCCTTTCTCTCTTCTCATGTGAAAAGTCTCACTTGGTTACCACATGGAGATCATGGAAATATGGATTCAACATGATTATAGGAACTACGTGGGCTTTTGGAAAGATTTCCCAGTGGGATCCCAATTGAAAACACATGGTTTCATATGAATTTTACATGGTTCCCACATGATCAACTAAAAAATATAAATATTAATCAAATAGGCTAGATGATGTTTACGTGGTCCCTGTGAGTGTTCCACGAGGTTCCCATATGAGTTTCACATGGGTCTACAGATATTGTAAATATGCACTTATGAAAAAAACTTTAAGTTTCAGAAAGTTCTTAAAAGCTATAAAATTCATAAAATGAGTGCCTATATAGGTGTTATCATGCGCATGATAACACCAAAACTGGGGAACTAAGCTAAAGAATTCCTATTTTTAAAAATTCTATTTAATAGAACATAGAAAAATATTAGCTTTAGTAGTCTATATGTGTCCAACTGGGATCCGTCTGGGAAATCTTTCCAAAAGTCCACGTGGTTCCTACGTGGTTCCCATAAGATACCATATGGGAACCATGTGGGAAACTTGTGGAATCCATATGATTTCCATGTGGTAACCATGTGGGACTTTTCACGTGGATTACTAAATTAAGTTTTTTTTTACTTTTTTAAAACTTTACTACCCCTACATTAATTCAAACTTTCCGCTGTTCCACCATTCGTATATTTTTATTGGTAAAACAACTATTAAATTCAGTTTCCTTAACATACAAACTATTTCTTAAATCAATTTTAATTAATCTATATACCATAATTTTAGCTTAGATACAAATTATTAATCATATTTCTTAAAGTCACCCTCCATACGAGGTGACTTTAACCACCATGTTTTTGAATTTTCATACTACGACGCAAAAAAGAACTTTTTTATTTTTGGAATATGTTCTATACACTCTAAACCCAAAAGTGTAAAATCTGGAAATAAAAAGATTAAAATGCAGCTTTTAATTCATGAAAAGTATTGATTTGAAGATTTTATTCTCTATGTGGTTTCATTTTATAATTTTACACTTTTGACAAAGATTAAAACGTACATTTTAAACTTTGTAAAGTGTAAAGAGTTTTCGTATATCTTGAAAAGATTAATTTTATGAATTCACACTTTTAAAAAAGATTAAAATGTACATTTTAAACTTTCTATAAAGTGTAAAAATTATCGTATTTCTTAAAAAGATTAATTCCAACAATTTACACTTTTGTGGGTTCTGCAGAAAGATTAAAATCATCTATTTATACTTTTGCGGATGATTACGCTCGAAAATCTCGTGACAGGAAAAAAATCAAGCTATATATATGCTGTCTAGGATGCTTAAAGCTCTCGGAGAAGATGTCTAGGTACAAAAATACAAATATTTTCCTGTCGCCCTAGTAAAAATCTTATCAAGCTAAACTCGAAAATCTCAATAACCGCAATACATTTATTCACAGACAGGCCGAACTTGTTGAATACCCTATAACCTCAAAACACGTATACGCAGATAGATCCAGCTTCAATCCTGAATGCTCCATAACCTGCAAACATTTATAGATCGAAACAGACCAATTATAAATCTACTTATTCCATAATCTCGAAACTCTAATACATACAGGCCAAATTTAAATCTAAACACCTTAACACTCTTAAACACAAACAGGCCAAGCTTTAACTTAAATACCTTATAACCTCAAAACTTTTATACACAGACAAACCAATCTTAAATCAAAGTACCTCATAACCTCGAAATTCTGATACATGAACCGGCCGAGCTTTAACCCAAATACCCTATAACCTCAAAACTGCTATATACACACACACGATTAAACCAATCTTAAATCCAACCCAACCCTCACACACAGATAGGCCAAGCTTACACCTCAATATCCCATAACCTCCAAATTTGTATACACAAACAGACCAAGCTTTAACCTAAATACCCCATAAGCTCAAAACTGCTATACACACACGATTAAGCCAATCTTAAATCCATCCCTCACACACAGATAGGCCAAGCTTACACCTCAATATCCCATATCCCATAACCTCCAAATTTGTATACACAAACAGGCCAAGCTTTAATCTAAAAACCCCATAACCTCAAAATTGTTATTTACAGGCCCATTTTAAATCGAAATACCCGTGTTTTAGTAATTACTGGCAAGTTTTTTTTAAACTTTATAGAAAGTTTAAAATGTACATTTTAATCTTTGTCAAAAGTGTGAATTGATGGAATCAATATTTTTAAGAAATGCGATAACTTTTTACACTTTACAAAGTTTAAAATGTACATTTTAATCTTTTTTAAAAGTGTGAATTCATAAAATTAATCTTTTCAAGATATACGAAAACTTTTTACACTTTACAAAGTTTAAAATGTACGTTTTAATCTTTGTCAAAAGTGTAAAATTATAAAATTAAACCACATAGAGAATACAATCTTCAAATCAATACTTTTCATGAATTAAAAGCTGCATTTTAATCTTTTTACTTCCAGATTTTACACTTTTGGGTTTAAAGTGTAGGCTGCTATCATAACGTGAGATTTTTTTTATGTCGGTAGATATGATAAAATAATAGAGATACATACACGAATTTCCAAAGTGACTAAAAGTCATCCCAGTTTACGGTAACAAATATAACCACCAATCTAAAAAAATTTATCATATAACTAGAAAATTTTTCAAAATTTACTATAGTACCACCTTAAATGCAGCATAAAATTTTTCGTCCTATAGTGTGCATAAAGCGTGATTTCACACATTCTTTTTAGTACATAAATTACGATTTCATACATACATAGACTACTTATGTTAGCAACTCGGACGTTGATATTTATTGCGTGGTTACGCCCCACGCAAAATCAAATTTTTTACGCAGGCTATTAGGTCAAAAAATAATATAAGCTACATGTGCATGTTTTTTTTTAATTCGCGCGATTGCTGAACGCTGTCTCGTGCCCATTGCCCAAAGTTCCACTTTGCCCACTATAGCTGCTTAAAATACTATTATTAGCCTTCTATGCAGAGCGCATATTATAAATTATCACCTCTGGTGGAAATATTTTTGTAAATAACTATTCAAATTTGAGAAGACTACTCTTATTTTATATTGTATTAAACAAAAATGAACAAACTTAAATAATTAATAACAATTTTTGACAAAGGCTAATTTTGAAAAAAAAATTATCCTAGAAATTCTGAGAATTGTTAACAACTGTCAATATATGTCTGTAAACATTGCAAATTGTAATGGCAAACATTTTGCTAGCATTTCTATAGAAATTTAAATAAAAATAGTCAATTTCACACAAAAATTAATGTCAATTTATAATTTTAATTGAAAAAAGTCTGGTGCAAATAAATGTTAATTGTTAAATTTTTTAGACTGATTATAAACTAATTTTACTGTCCAAATACATTAAATTTTTTTATTAAATATATAGAGAGAATATCTGTTAAATAAAATCCATAACAAACATATTAAGAATTATATATAAAAACAGTTTGAAAGATTTAGCAAAATATTTATAATTTACCTTAGGTGAATTGTTATAAAATGTTACAATCTGTATAGAAAATCATTTCTAATATTAATCTTATTTATTCTAAGTAAAAAAATGATTTTTGCGTTAATGCGATACTAAGAAATTCTGTGTTAAACTGTTATAAAGTATCGATAAATTAAAAAGTTTTTTCCAAATTCTTCAATTTTGGATGGAGTTGATTAAATTTATATGTCCGATGGTCCAAAATTGGGGATGTTCAGAATAAACTTAAAAAATAATTTACAGATTTTAATACTTTTCCTGAAATATATACAATTTTTCACATTTTCTTCTTATCTTACAAGAATTAATATTTTTTAACAGATTTATTTCCATCGGGGACTTTGCGATTAAATTTAAAATTATCTAGTATCAGCGACGAAATAATGCGATTTTGATCAAGTAAATACACTTTTTGAAAATAATACAAAATTATAACTATACCTTCCAAATAAATCAAGCAATTGTTTTTTTAGTACATCAAAGCTTTCGAGTACCGCTCGAGTACAGCTCGATCGCCTCGAGTAGCTCGATATTTTCGAGTAGTTCGCTGATTCCGAGTAGCTCGATCGTCTCCAGTAGCTCCATCATTCCGAGTAGCTCGATCGTTTCGAGTAGCTCGATCACTCCGAGTAGCTCGAGCATTTCGAGTAGCTCGAGCATCCCGAGTAGCTCGATCGCTCCGAGTTTCTCGACTCGACTCGGTACTCGACTCGACTCGGTACTCGACTTGAGCTCGACGAGCCGAGTTTTTGGTCGAGTAGCTCAAATTTTCGAGTACTCGCACACCCCTACATACAATGCTTCTTTTTAAGGATATGTTTAAAGCTTCATTTTGTTTTTTGTAACTTTTTATTTCATTAAGATTGCAAAAAGTTATGGTAAGAAACGTTAATAATTGCAAATGGGGCATAACGGGCCACTTTCGTTGGGGTATAATTTGCCACCATTTTTATTACATAAAAACATTTTATTAGATTGTAGAAGAGTAGACATATCGTTCAGTGGTCTAACAGAAAGAGGTTGACATGTTTATTTATAATTCAAATGGTAGCAGATATAAAATAGGAATTTTAAGTCGTTTAGAAAGAAACAAACGCGAGTTTCAAAACTTAAAACTCCTAAGTAGTATAGCATATCAGGTGCTTAGTTTTTTCTCTACAGTGATCACGGTTGCAGGCAGTCTATAAATATGCAAGTGGAAATTTATAATAATGACTGTTTCTTAGTACACTTGACTTGAAGTTCTTCTGTCAAGAACAGTTAAAATTTTTTTTTTTAATTACTGTAAGTTTATTGGGTATAAGATAAAACACTCGCTTACGCTAACCTCATTAGAGGATTTCAAAAAAATTCAAACCTTTCTTGACATAAGAACTTCACATCGAGTAAACATATTAAAGAGATTTTAATCGATTTTGCACGACGCAACAACGAATGATACAAGAACTGACGACAAATCTAAATTAAGCATAGCATATTTCAAAGTGCGATTGCTAAAATAATGGACGCAAAAACTACAGAGAAGACTTAATTGACTCCTTTGTCGGTGAACTGATGCACAGTAGTACTCAGAGTTATCCTGATATATGCATAAAGCAAATTAGGCGACTATATCATCGAAGCAACCATTGATGTGCTGCATCTAAGTACTGAATATAAAACGAAATTAAGTTTAAAAAGCCGTGAACTCCATCATCAGTAACAAGTGCAAATTAACAGTTAATTATAGTATAATTTTATTAATTAGACACTCTTGTCTACTGAAAAAAATGTCGATGTAAATAGCATCGATGATCGAGTATACCCAGACACTCGATTAGTAAGTTTAGTGTAAATAAAAAGAAGTTATTTTTATAAATAAAATTAAAATTTGTTATTTTATGTCAGTAAGATGAAGCAATAAAAAGAATTACTTTTCTAACTAATTTATAGAAGTCAGCATTCTTCTGCATGCCTTATTTCTTAATAATTGCCAATTACATCAAATATTAAACTTGTTAATATTTCGATTAATAACGGATTTCACCTGTCTGGAAGATGATGTTTAATTGATAATTTTGCTAAACAATTAAACTATTAACATTTGAATAAGTATTGCACTATATTACTAACAAACATAACATTACTAATCTTTCTTAACTATTTCTGTCAATATAGCTTCCTGAAAGAACAAGCTCTGTGATATCGTATAGCGGGGTGTCTATGATCTTTGATCATTTACACGCTGCTGTGCACTAGTTTCTCAACTTTAACTGGAACGAATGTTTAAAAAATATGTTTGTTTTCAATAACTATTAGTCACATTGATATAAGTATAAACGTTAATTTTTTTAACCAGACATTCAAAGTTAATGTTCAATTTAAGTTAAATTTTTGTGATGGAAAATTTATTCTGGCAAAATCTGTATCAGACTTATATTTGTACTAATATGCATACTAAGTTATTGTTACATACGTATACATTACGTACCTACTTAGTCAAGAAAAACGTTATGCCCATCTGAACCAAAATGGCCACTTCTTTCCCTGAAAAGCGAGACCAAAATTACACTTTCTTCCCGCAAATGTGGGAGCAAAGTAATTTTCTTCCCTCAGATGAAAAGCGGGACAAAAGTAGCATATGATTCTCGTAAATCTACTTTTTCCCGCAACTTTACTTTTTTCCCGCAAATGCATTTTTTTTAAATTATTCTTCTCTATATTAATATATATTTTCAATAAGCTTTATTCCCGACTTAACTGTGGCCACTATGTTGACTTAAAAAGAGGGATTTCCAGTAAGAACTAAAGTTCTATATGCAACACGGGAATATAGTCGAGTATTCTCTCGGGTGATTACTGCCCTCGCTATCTCTCTATCTCTCTGTCGACAAGTTGAGAGAATATTGTGATGCATACAGTCACAAAATTATTATGGGAGATTTTAATACAGATATGAAAAGTTACTGCTGAACTGTCATTTCAAATTGTCCAACACGGGGCTACATGTCATACCGAAACGTCACACACATGGATTGGCGTGATCCTTGTAGACAGTAATGACGTAGTGACGGAACTTATAAACCGCGATGCAACTTGGCCTAGCAAACATAACATCATTGATGTCGCAATAAATGTACATGTGCCGACTCTGTGAGAGGAACCTTTCTCGTACAGATATTATAGGAGCATCGATCTGTCAGAACGGCAGTCTTTGTTATCGAGTTGTGACTGGGCTATTTTGAATGCGCGTGATGTCGACCTCTATTCAGCGCTGGATTGCCTTAATAATAACTTATTAAACCCAATAAACAACCTAGCGCCTATAAAATGAGTTAAACCTCGTAAAGATACTCCTGGGTTGACGTCGACATTTAACTTACATTTAAAAACGAGACGCGACGTACAGACGTTTCAAGAGATTAGGTGATGTGCGATTTTATGAGGAATTCCTAAAGTTGCGTAACGAATCTTTGATTAAGACGAAACAAGTGCGTATTGCTTATTATCAACGTATACTGCTGGGAAATCAGTAGAGCGATATATGGAAAGATTTGCGCAATTTGGGACTTATCCCTAAAACCAAGGGAGGGTTGCAAGGGTTCACAGCGAAGGAACTTAATACTCACTTCGTGAAAGTCTCCATCACTGCTGATGAAAATAACGAAATTATGGATGACATAATGAAATCGGCCATTGATGACCTCTTTAAATTTTAGTCAGTCGGCATCGTAGATGTCGTACTCGCGATTTCTCATCTTTCCTCGCAAGCGAGGATGACATCCCGCAGTGTGTAGTTGCAAAGGCATTGCCAGTAATCGGACAATACGTAGTGAATCTGTTCAACTCCTGTCTGGAAAAAAAATATTTTCAAACCTATGGAAGGAGGCACGAGTAGTGCCACTTGGCAAGTGTACCCCAGCGTCAGTGTCGAGCTTTCAATCGATTGCAGTGCTGTGCTTTCTTTCTAAAGTTTTGGAAAAAATCGTACGTGATCAGATAGTGGGACATATGAAAAAGACAAAACAACTTGACCCTATGGAGTCCGGGTACAAGCAGAATAAATTGACGCAAACTGCTCTACTAAGACTAATTGAAGACGTACGAACAGGGATTAACAAAAGACTGGTTACTCTTTTATTATCGTTTGACTTCAGGAAGGCTTTTGACACGCTCTCGACAGCCAAACTTTTAGCAAAGCGAGGTATGCCGGAAATGGGTGTTATACTTGATTCTAAACTCACGTGGTAGCCTCACATGGACATGGTTACACGGAGAGAAATGTTTGAGTAAAAATTACTATACTTTTTACTGAGCCGGGGACAAACTCGACATATAAGGAAATTTACTATGTATCTATGAAAATTTACTATATATTTATGAGTTTATGATATACAGCAGTATTAAAAAATGCTATGTAGTATAGTAAAAACTCTGGATATACTTTTTGGTAATATGTATAGTAAAATTTAAGCAAGTTTGTTGTAAATATATGCAGATAAGTTAGCAAATAGTATGGAAACAAAGAAGGAATCACCGGGACCGTTAATTACCGCGTCTAATGACCGTCCTAATTAGCTGTTGGCGCGAGAAAATTTCCGGTCGTCGTGAAAACACGTGCTCGCTCTTCTCATATGACAATGTTATCAGATGGTTTGTATTATATTCGAAAAACATGGATATAATGTTTGTTTAATAATAAATAATAAGATAAAAAACTAAGTTACTATTTATGTATAACCTATCATTGATAAAAAAAGTACTTGCAAAGGCTTATTATATTTTGCGTGTATCGTTCTTGCATTTAAAAAATGCGCTAGTTTATATATATTTTACCGCTAGGAGGTGTCTCGTAAAGTTTGGTCGCAAGTGGCGAGATTTCCATACGATTGCTATATAAGAGAGTTTTAAATCTTTAAATCCAATTATAACTGCGATTGCGATCATGCGTTATTAGGTATCGATATATGTAAATAGCTTGCGATATATGTAAATTAGGCTTACCCGACTTCAACTGTAAAAATGCGACTTTAGACTTCGAATAAGTAAATATAGTTTAACCGGTAAATCAACACGTAAAAAGTTTCTCCGACACTCGATAACAAAGTCGGAGAAGAATGCACCAAAAATTCAAAATGAAAATAAAATTTTGAAAATTAAAAAAAAATTGTATCAATAAAATTTGATACACAGTATTGTAAAATTTGCTATTCAGTATAGCAAAATTTGCTGATTTCAAATTTTACTATACTGTATACTCAAATTTAATAAAATACGAGTTTGTCTCCACGTTACTATACGGTATAGTAATTTTTCGTGAAAATTATAGCAATATTTACAGATACATTTCTCTCCGTGTACAAAGAAGATTAATAGAGTATTATATAATTTGAAGTTCTTTAAAAAGTATACCACTCAGGATCTGCGCAAACATCTGGTCATGGCTCTAGTTTTTTCCCACATTGATTATTGTTCTGTTGTCTATTTAGATGCTTCTCTCGAACAACGTATCCGGCTACAAAGACTGCAAAATTCATGTATGCGCTACGCTTCAGGTGCTAGGATGGATGAGCACGTCACCCCTTACATGCTGCAATTAGAGTGAACAAAAGTTGACATAAGAAACAGGATTTTCATAGCTTAATTAATGTATAAAATACTAAATATTAAGGAACCAGAGTATTTGGAACCATTCTTCAGAAAGAATAAATCGAATCGGCCTGATAGGGGTGATGTAAGGGAGCTCTCTCTTCCATACATGCGTACTGAAACTTGAAGAAGATCTTCCCAAGTACAAGGCGCGCATCTGTGGAATTCACTCTTTTTTGCAATTCGCGCGTTACCATCATATAAAGCGTTTAAGGTGGCAGTCAAACAACATTTTGCAAACATTGACTAGATCGTGATGTCCTATGTTTGATATGTATGATTGTAATTTATAGCAGTGTATGGATGAGTGATTGAAACGGAATGAAAGTGTAAATGTAAATATTGTATGCAAATTTTAATACTGACAAGATAAATCTTTACATACATCAAATTGTAATTTTAAAAAGAACCTGATGAACTTATGTGATATTGAAACGGAATAAAAGTGTAAATGTAAATATTGTATACAAATTTTAATATTAACATGATAGATCTTTACATAGGCCGACTTGCAATTTTAAAGAAAGAACCCGACGAACTTATGTGATATTAATAAATTGACGACGAACTTTATGTGATTATTTTTACGACAATCGATATATGATATTGATTTTATTATATTTTTGTTTTTTATTTTTGTCAAAATCGAAACTTTTTTTTCTAATGTGCACCATTTTATTTAAATTTGATTTAAAATAAATCCCTACGTACTACCACGCCTACTAATATGTACTTTCAGAAAAACTTTGTTTTTTTGTTCTAGGGTTCATCATGTACGAGAATACTGTCCTCTCGTTTGAACGTCAACAGAAAAGTAACGGCCTACTGCGGGCTCCCGTAGCCGCATTTTTGAAAAAAGAAATTTTTTTACACTTCATTAATTGTACAATAAAGTTTTTTAAACGAATTTTTCATTTCGCTTATTATTTAACCACAAAATATCGTCAAAAATAGGTGTACCTAGAGTGGTGTTACCCCTTATCTGTGAACCCAAATTTTAACTCTATTAAATTTTATTCCTTATAATTTGTATTGGAAAAGAAAACATAAAAAATATATTGATTAACTGAAAAATGCTCTACAGTCTTCTTTTATTTTTAAAATATTTAATATAAATTATTTTTTACAAGTTATGGGAGTAAATGCATATTGTTTTGATAAAAGCAAGAGTATTTAAAAAAAAAATTTACGCATACCCATTAATCAAAAATTATTTTAAAAAATTCAAGAAAATTTTTCAAGTATAAATAAACTTAGGTCAAAGTATAGCATTTAAAAAGAAACTTAAAAAGTTTTACATATCAAGTTACTTTTTTTTTCAATAGTTAATAATAAATTTAGTAACACTATAATTTTTGATTAAATTTCTTTATGAAATAAATTTTTTTCGTAATTTTGTTCGAGTTTATGAACAACAGATTCATTTATTACAAAAATATCATAAAAATGAAAAAACAGTAAAAACAAAAAGAAATCGATCAATCTTAAATTTTTTTTTTCAAATCTTCATCAAATAATGAAAATAGAGCTTTGAACGGCCAAAAGTGACCGCATAATACTCAAGAAAAAATCTATTAAAAATTTTTTGAAAAAAATGAATATCATCATAATGAAAAAAAGAACGTTATAAAAAAATGAATCGATAAATCTTAAATATTCTTCTTTATTTTAAACCTTCATCAAAAAACATAAACAATGATCATAGAATGGCCAAAAATTACCGCATAATATTAAAATAAATATCAAAAATGAAAGAAATTATAAACAATAACGAATAGATAAATCCTAAAAATTATTCTTGATTTCAAATCTTTATCAAAACATCGCTAAGAGCGAAATGCTGTGCTTTTCGTATAAGGCACTCGCCAGTCTTTTAAATGTGCACTTTTAGGTTTCAATAACGGATTTTTGAACTTTTCTTTGGATACTGAAAAATTTAGATTCAGGTGGAGTGGATGTATAAAGTTTGTAGCAAACGTATGAAAATGAAAAAAAAGCTATATAAAATAATTTAATAGTAATTTAATTTAGATTATAATTAGATTATATTATCTTTATATTTAAGTGTTTGTTGGTAATATATTCAACTTTTGATTATCAGGATAAAAATCGCTTATATTTTAGGAATGTTCATGAAGGAAGAAGCATGAAATTTTATCTATCATATTTACTAGTTATATTGAATTTCGAAATTTTCGTTTTAAATTATTATTTAACGGCCCCAAAAATTAAAAATTATCCTTGAAGAATTTAATGAGAGCTATTTCGTCGTCAGGTGGCGATAGTGTACACATGGGAGTAAAATGCTTCTGCACAAGCGCAAGCATGCCTTTTGTATATCTATATATACGCAGCGTCTGCGCAGTAACATTTTACCTCCATGTGAACACTATCGCCACCTAGCCACGGAATAGCCCCCATTGCTACGCTGAAAAGTTGTTTTATTGGAGCTAATTCATTATATAATATGTAAGTGTATTTTTCATTATAAAATAATTTTAATCAGATATTTTGTAGAATTTTCCGTTGTTGGCAGTCAAGAAATCTAATATATGAATATATGTATACGATTATATATGTATACGAAAAACGTACTTACTAATTTTGTTCATTAAGAGATTACAATGTTGGTGGTTGTTGGGATTGCACATCTTACGAAATAAACTAATTTTTTTTAGACTCGTCAATTGAACAACCTAAAGAAAAATTAATTAATTTCATTGATGTACAACTATGAAAATGCTGTAATGAAAAAATGTCGATCTTGACTTTTGATTTTCTTTAATTTATGATTATGCAATCAATTTAAATTTATTATATAATGTTTTTTTGTTATCTAAAAACGTGTATGCTGCAAAGTTTACATAATAAGATTTTGAAGTTTACAGTAGTAAAATTACAGATATTATCAAATATTTATAGTAACAAAAATTTAAAAATGGTTAATTTCAAAGGAAAATATTTTATTACCTTATGTAAGAAAAAATAATTATTTTGAGTTTTACTCAGATTTGACCCCTAAGTATAGTATATGAATTTAAAAAAAAGTGTTTTTAAGAATAATAATTTAATTCATTAGAATATATAAATAAATATTATTTTTTTCTAGAATTTCTTTTTTAAGGAAAGTACATTACATAATTATAGAGTAAAGTAGGTGATTCCTACATGAGTTGCGTATACTATTAATCCTAACTGAGTTCATAAAATTTTGTATACTTATTGTACTTTACCATATTGGTGCGGGAATATACTATTTTGTGTTATTTAGTGTATAAAATTAAATTTTGCGTACTCAGTTATGAATAATTATTTTTTTTTGTATATATTGATCATAAGTTGTTATTAATTGTATTACTCTAATATCTGAATAATAAAAATTTATATCAAATATTAGATATTAAATTTATAGCAAGTAGAAAATACGAAAGCAGTCTAGCATCAAATTGTTTTAAATTTGCTTATGTTTTTGTTGATTGGCTATTGGAGTATTAATGAAAAATATAGAAAGACGTTTAATTAATAATAATTTTTTTTTATTTTTAATATTTAATATTTTTTTAGATAATCTAGAAAATGATGAAATTCATTTTAATGACAGATAACGAGGAAGAGCGATTGAAAGGTGAAGGAAGAGGAGGGATTGAAAGAGGAGGAAGAGAAGGGGTTGAAAAAGGAGGAAGAGGAGGTAGAGAAAGAAGAGGAAGGAATAGAAGACAAAGAGGTGGTATACATATATACCATTATTATAATAAATAAAAAAAATAAATAATTTAATAATAAAATAAAACAGATTAATATTTTAACAATTATATATTTAATATTTATTCATTATTTATATTAACCTGTGAATGCGTATTAGATAATTATTTTTATGATAGTAATTTATAGACAATTTTTTAGGCCGTTGGGATCAATTCTAGGGCTTGATATGCTAGGAGAAACGGCTATTTTTTTGATTATTGAATGTTTTCGGATTTTACCTAAAGTTAGTTCTTGAATTCTCATTTGGTCAAATGAAACTCTTTCAGTATAAGGCCGATAAAGGGTCTAGGGAATATAAATTCGAACTTGTACAATTTTTTCAGGCAGTTTGAATTAATTCTACGGCTTGATATGCTAGGAGAAACGGCCATTTTTTGATTATTTAATGTTTTCGGATTTTACCTAAGGTTAGTTCTTGAATTCTCATTTGGTCAAATGAAACTCTTTCAGTATAAGACTCAAAAAGGGTCGAGAAAATATAAATTCGAACTTGTACAATATTTTCATGCAGCTTGGATTAATTCTACGGTCTAATATGCTGGTAAAAACAACCATTTTTTTGGTTATTGAATTTTCTTGTATTTTATCTAAGGTCAGTGTTTCAATCTTCATTCGGTCAAATGAAACTCTTTCAGTATAAGGCCGAAAAAGGGTCGAGGGAATATAAATTCGAACTTGTAAAATTTTTTCAGACAGTTCGGATTAATTTTACGGCTTGATATGCTAGGAGAAACGGCCATTTTTATGGTTATTGAATGTTTTCGAATTTTACCTAAGGTTAGTGCTTGAATTTTCATTTGGTCAAATGAAACTCTTTCAGTATAAGGCTCAAAAAGGGTCGAGGAAATATAAATTCGAACTTGTACAATATTTTCATGCAGTTTGGATTAATTCTACGGTCTAATGTGCTGGTAGAAACGACCATTTTTTTGGTTATTGAATTTTCTTGTATTTTATCTAAGGTCAGTGTTTCAATCTTCATTCGGTCAAATGAAACTCTTTCAGTATAAGGCCGAAAAAGGGTCGAGGGAATATAAATTCGAACTTGTACAATTTTTTCAGACAGTTCGAATTAATTCTACGGCTTGATATGCTAGGAGAAACGGCCATTTTTTTTGGTTATTGAATGTTTTCGGATTTTACCTAAGGTTAGTGCTTGAATTTTCATTTGGTCAAATGAAACTCTTTCAGTATAAGGCTAAAAAATAGCAAATATTGCTATTAAACATAAATATACCATTATTATAATAGACTGATTATTAATGAAAAAGAATGAAAAAAAAAACAAAAAGAAAAAAGATATTGGTTCGTGCGCTGATTTAAAATCTTATTTTATATATGAATTTACTATATATCTTTTGATATTATATTTGTTGCATTTAATGTTAAAGATATATATTATTTAACGCTATTTTATCCGTCAGATTTCCTTCACAATAATGATCAATTGTTATTCGATACCAATTATTGGTTTTGAGTAAGCCGTGATACGAACGGACAGTAAAGCGAATGGGTTCTGGGGTTTCTAACATAGATAGAAATTTTGAGTGATGTATAGTAACGTATCAAATTACACGGAACCCATAAGTCGCCCACTATAAGCGTTATTAGGTATATAGGGAGGATAAGGCATACAAAGGCTCTATATTTCATATAGATCTATATGTATATAGGGAGAGTG
The DNA here is from genome assembly GCA_949152435.1 of Gastracanthus pulcherrimus. Lineage (NCBI taxonomy): Eukaryota > Metazoa > Arthropoda > Insecta > Hymenoptera > Pteromalidae > Gastracanthus > Gastracanthus pulcherrimus. Next base: position 137,969,430 of record OX424575.1, on the reverse strand, counting down.
CCGAAAAACGCATAAAATGAACTTTGTTTGGTCAAACATTACCGCGTAATATGCAAGAAATTAACGATAAAAATTTTTTTGAACAAAAAAATCATAAAAACTGAAAAAATGTTACAAATGAAAAAGGATTGAGCCATCCGGAAGGCAAAGTTAGTCCGAGGATGATCTCTTCTCAGATGAAGGATATGCCGATCGACACAGCAATCGAAGACGACCTGTTGTCTAAAGGAAGCATAGTCGAAACGGCAGATTCCGAAACTGAGGAGGCGTTCCTAGAAGAGACCCACACAGCCGGAAGGAAGGTAGCAGGAGAGGAGAAAAAAGAGATAAAGAAACCTAGCTGTGAGCAAAGAGATAGAAATATCTACAATAACGCGGTTACGTTTCTTAAGAACATGAGTAGAAAGAAGCCGAAGGATCTAATCGAAACGAATAAGTCCTTCATCCGGCGAAATAAAAAAGTGGTTGAGAAGCACGAAGCTAGAGCTAATACCGCTCAACCACTTGAGAAACCACTTGAGACCATCGAGGAGGAGACAGTAGCCAAGAAAAAGTCTGCTAACCCTTCAACGGCAAAACACAAGATTAGGAAGCTATAGAGGTCTGGCGCAATGGCTTCCTCCTGTCCGCAACCGGGAGGATCCAAAAGGCCGACGTCTTCGTCAAAGAGGAAACCGGCCAAGAGGTTTCTCTCGGGGGAAGGGAAAGAGAACGCTGCGAAAAACGCAAAATCCTCGGCAAGCTTCGAGTAACCTGAAGAGTTCCAGATTGCCATCAAAGATCGACTATATTCGGAAGGCAGAATGGTCCATGAAAAGTGGCTGGAAGTAGAGTCGAGGATACTGTTAGCAATCGCCGAAGGATCAGACGATGGTAGCAATGAAGAGATGAATTTCGACGGGGCTGGCTGGCAGAAGGGCGTCAAAGTTGTTGGTTGTAACAACAGATTGTCAGTATGGTCCCACCTCTGGCTCCGGAGAGTAACGACACCGTACTGAAGATAATCGCACGAAAGAACAAGGGACTTCGCACACAAGACTGGAGAATAATTTCTTCGGCGACGTGCAAAACCGGAAGCGGGAAGAACTTTGAGACTAAAGCATTCCGAAATCCCAGAAAAATAAATTGGCAGACGTTCTCTAGCCTGGTAAAAGAGGAACTGAGACCCTGGACTTAAGTCCAGGTAACAGAGACGCCGTCAATAGAGGAAATTCAGAGGTTTGTCAATGCGTTAATACAGTCAATAGAAAGGTCTTTCTTGAAATCATGCCCTAATAGTCACAGCCGCAAGACCACCAAACCTTGATGAAACGCGGAACTAAGACAACTTAGGGAGAAATCTAGGAAGCTCTATGGAATAGCAAGAAAACAAAAATTAAATGATAACTGGAAAAACTATAAAACCAGTTTTAAGGAATATAAAAAGAATATCAGAGAGGCTACATGGTAATCGTTGCAAAGATACCGTGAGTCTTTGAAGAATACAAATGAGGCGGCAAGACTTAGAAAGATATTCTCAAAGGATCCTACCATACCAAGGATCATCAGAAGGCAAGACGACTCGTGGACTGAGACCAGCATAGAAATCCTAGAACACCTGATGAATACACTGTTCCCTGGTTTTCTAGAGACAACACCTGAAAGCTAAGAACAGCAAAAGAAACCCGTCAGAGAGGCAAACAGGAAAACAGTGAATAAGATAATAACAAAAGAAAAGATATCCTGGACGGTGAATACGTGTAGTCCGTACAACATTATTTTCGCCGATCATGCTACAAAAATCCTTGAGCAAAAAATATTCACTCTGTTGACAAAACAGATGGATTACTTGATTGCACAGCTGAACGTCGAAGAGAATATTGAAATTAAGATTCCCATGGGAGCAGAATGGGATCGCAACTCTATAATAAAAGAGGACGGGATAACAATCTGCATAGCTCAGAAACAGCAAAGGGCACAGGAGCAGAAATCTACTCAGAAAATCTGAATATAGAGGAGTCCTATAGACTTAAGAATGACTGCAACATTCTGCAAGCAGAAATCCTTGCAATAGAGAGAGCAGCCAGAGCTCTCAGACAGTCAGACTGCACTCAAAACCTTGGTATCAAAGACGATAAGATCAAAGGCAGTGATGAGTTGTCGCGAAGTCCTGCCATGGATCCGTAATGGCAAAGTCAGACTTTGCTGGGTGCCCTGACATAGTAATGTTGAAGGGAACAACAAAGTGGATGAACTGGCGAAGCTACGAGCGGGGAAAGACAGTGCAGAAGCCCTTGACCATTCCTTGCCACCGATTAATTCATCGAAGAAAGTCATAGATGAAATAATTAAAGAAAGAAAGGAGGCGGCGAATGTAGAAATTGGAGAACTACTGAGCTTTGCGCGAAGCATGAAATGCTTCAACAAAGAATAGATCAAGGTTCGCTCCACGCTGGACACAAAGGGCATTGCAATGGGCCACAGTCCATCGAGTCCAGTGCGGCATACAGACCGCACAAGCCCTGCATAACCTAACCTAACCTAACCTTTATATAAGTATGATAATCAGATTATTTAGCTGTAAGAATTAAGTCTATAACTATACCCAAATATGAATACTGAAAGAAATTTTTAAAATACGGCAATAATAAATGATACAGCCCGTGAAAGTTGAAAAGTAGACGAAGACACCCCTCTCAATAGTAGTAAAAAAAAATGGTGTGTGTGTCTATATGTATGTGTATCTATGTGTCTGTGAGTGTGTATGGATGGATGTGAATCAATTATATATTTATTTTTTCTTTGATATGTTTATCCATTCGTGAATATGCAATTATACATTGAAAAATAAATCTCACTCAGCTTACTATTCAATGAATTAAGTTATTCACTTAGTTACTGCAAAAGAGGATGCACATGAATGTTCATTCGGCACCAGGTACGAGGGTAGTTCAATAAGTCTTTAGAATGACCAACAGATGGCGCGCGAATCGCTCCAAATCATCTGTTTTCAGTCAGCACCACTCCCGACTAGATATATGGTGCAGTCACAGTCCACATCTTCTGAGTTTACGTGTTTTTATAACCAATTGAAAAAAAAATTGCTTGTTAAGAAAAATGGAAAAAAACGAGTTCAGAGCGGTAATTAAACATTTTCATTTAAAGGGTTTAACTCCATATGAGATAAAAAATGAATTGGACTCAGTTCATGGCACATCTGCCCCTGCCTTAGCAACGGTTTATAACTGGGTAAATGAATTTAAGCGTGGTCGTGCATCAATAAGTGACGAACCACGTTCAGGAAGGCCCGCAGAAGCAACTACTCCCGAAATCATCAATAAAATCCACGATATGGTGTTGAAGGATAGAAGATTAAAAGTGCGTGAGTTAGCTGAGGCCACAAGGATATCTATAGGTGCAGTTGTTTCAATTCTACATGAAAAATTAGGCATGAAAAAGCTATCGGCAAGATGGGTGCCGCGTTTGCTCTTAGCTGAGAATAAACGCAATAGAGTGGTCGCCTCTGAGGCTCTTTTGGCGCGCATAAGTCGGAATCCTGAGGAATTTTTTCGTCGATTTGTGACTGTGGATGAAACATGGATACACCACTACACTCCTGAGACAAAGGAACAATCCAAACAGTGGATTTCCACAGGCGAACCAGCTCCAAAGAAGGCAAAGACCGTAAAGTCAGCTGGTAAGGTTATGGCTACAGTTTTTTGGGATGCACGTGGAATTATACTTATTGACTACTTGGAAAAGGGTAAAACAATTACTGGTGAGTATTATGCATCATTATTAGAGCAGCTGAAAGAAGAAATTAAAAAAAAACGACCACATTTGGCGAGAAAAAAAATTCTCTTTCATCACGACAACGCCCGAGTTCACACATGCTTCGTTTCAATGGCTAAAATTGAAGAACTAAAATTCGAATTGGTCGAACACCCACCGTATTCACCAGATTTAGCCCCCAGTGACTTTTTCTTATTTCCAAACTTGAAAAAATGGCTCGGTGGACAGAGATTTACGGACAACGAAGACGTCATTGCCTCTGTAAGTGCTTATTTTGAGGAACTTCCGAAAACGCACTTTTCTGAAGGATTAAAAAAACTTAAAAAGCAATTGACCAAGTGTATAGAGCTCCAAGGAGATTATGTTGAAAAATAAAAAAGAATTTACCCAAAAAAAATTGTTTTTATACTTTATTCTAAAGACTTATTGAACTACCCTCGTAAAACGTTAAAAGCGAGTTTATAAAACTGATTTGAGCATAAAGAATTCATAAAATCTTAAGTATTTGAAAACAATGTTCTTGTTTATTAAGTGGAAAACATGATAAAAGCGAAATATTTAAAAATTTTACTATTGTAGGGGAGAGCGGGGCATTTCCGGTCACCTAAGCAAACGTACTTGTTATTTCCACTTTCAAATTGTCTTTTTAACTTTAAATAATTATTATGTTAGTTCAAACCATTGACTTTAAATATTTCTTATTGGTTCAATATAAAAATTTAAGATATCGAAGCTGTAAGTCGAAATAAAAAGAAGCATTTTGACCGGATTTACCGCACATCAAAGGGTAATCCGGTCAGCCTTGGTACAATTCCGGTCACTATTAGAAAGTTACTTTTATAGGTGAAAAATTTCTTTAAATGAATTATATGAACCTTCATATGATCCATCGAATTATTATTCTCACTTACACAGTGAAATATATAATAACATCACCACTGTTCAATTAAAAACACTTAAGCAAAGTTGCCTTACCTGAGAGCGCCGCGCAACGTTTTCTTAGCCTCACTTTCGGGAGCGTCATATAAATTACATTGTGACCAGGATTACCTCAATTCTGCTTAGTAATTTAAATGGAAATGACAAATACAATAGGTTTATACTCTTTTTTTCACTACTTCGTATTCTTAGATTGTTCAAATTAATAAAGTAGCAAAAAATAACTGCATAAAGTAACAGATAATATACATAAAAGCTTATTAACCGACTTCGAAAAGGGAGGAGGTTCTCAATTCGACATGGCTTTTTTTTTTGTTTAATGTTTGACCAGCGATTATTCCGAAACTACTCGACCAATTTGGATGGAATTTGTTTATATGAAAAGTAATTATCCTTCGGTGGCCACATTCCAATTTTGTGATTATTGATCCAGTATCTCGTCAGTAATTTAGTTTTTTATGAATATTTTTTCTGTACATTTCGGCCTCTGCCGACTCTGTCCGCCGATTATTCGGAAACTATTGAACCGATTTGGATAATATTTTTTTTAATGAAAGCGATCTCATTATGATCCCATTGTATTACTGGGCTAGTATTGAGCCAGTACTACGTCAGTACTGTTAAGTTATTATATTTTTCCGCCGATTACTCGGAAACTACTGAACCGATTTTGATAATATTTTTTGAATGAAAGAGAATGATCCCATTGTGGTCCCATTATATTACTGGGCCAGTATGGAGTCAGTACTACGTCAGTACAGGTAATTTTTTATGTTCTTCCGCCGATTATTCGGAAACTACTGAACCGATTTGGATAAATTATTTTTTGAATATAAAAAAATTTTTTGGGAAAAAAAAGAACCAAATTTGAAAAATGCACTAAAAGACATATACCGTCACAGACCCTATTGTGGATCAGTGCCTCTATTGTTAATCATTTACTTCTAAATAGACATTATACAAATTTTGCATTACTTCTTTAATTATTTTGATACATAAGAATAAGTGCTTTCAAAATAATAATAAAAGTAACGCAAAACTTTCACAATATAGTTTTAACATAAACTGATTCACAATAGAGGCACTGATCCACAATAGGGCCCATGACGGTAATATTTTGCTCAAGAATATAATTTATAAATGATATTGAAATGGGCCCAATTTCGTTCAACCTGGAACGAAATATGTGTCTCACTATCGTATATCCCACTTAAAGTTAATAACTCGTAATCGAAAGCACTGGTTTAAGAGAAAATGCTTTTAAAAAGAACTTCCAATGCAACAATCTTCTTCAAATGATAGTCATCGGCTAAACTATCACATATAATTCAAATAATACTGTTACAATTGTACGCAAACTACGCTATCAAACAATTAGTCAAGAATAAGATTATGTTAAGGCTGCATTCAAATATGCGCGCCACTCTTGCAGCGATTCCTTCCAGAAACTACGCAGGGGGTCGCTGCGAGAGTACCAAGAAGGATATTTTCCTTTCTCCGAAATTGAACGGCGTTGCAGCTGAAACAAAACTGCGAGCGCCGGGCAATTTCAGCCTCTTTCCGCTCTGACCGCGGCCTCAACCGTACAGTCCAGGTATCAGCCGTGCGCCTTCGCAATTATCCATTGCCACGTACAAGGCGGCACACACCCGGTCGACCTTTTTAGTTATTAAATTCAGACACACACACAGACAAGCAAGTTATACCTGTACATATTTATTGTTTATTTTTTTAGAGTGAATAAATACTCAGTTATTGTTAATTAAATCCGAGTTAAACCCTATTACTCTCCTTCACGTCTAATGCCTGTTTCACGAGCATGTGCTCCGGGATATTACAGTGCCACGCTGCACTCGCTCAACACTACAACCGTGTCAAACATTTTAAGGGTGGTTAATGTCCTGTTGTAACAATTAAAATTTTGGCCGGCTAGTGCGCGAACAGATTCCCAATGAAATAAAAAGAGGTCACGGTATATGTCAATTTGTAATTCGCCGCAGACTTCGAGAACAGTTTTGCGAATTATTTCACACTTTTTAGTGCATTTCTTCACACTTTTTAGTGCATTTCTTCACACTTTTTAGTGCATTCATTTCACACTTTTTAGTGCATTTTTCGAAGTCAGTTATTTTTTTTTTTTCAAAAAATTTTTTTTTATAGACCAGATTTCTGACAAGAAATGTAGGCCTAAACATTGATTGTGTATAATTCCTTAATAAAACTAAATAAAAGGTTGTTTGAACATTAGATTAATTGCATTTTATGTTGCGTTTAATATACTATTCGAATTATTACCTAAAAATGTTTAAATTATTGAAAATAAGGGTGACCGGAATTAGCCAGTGACCGGCATCACCCCGTTCTCCCCTATGTCTGATAAAATCTTGATTTTTCGCCTTATTTTATCGAGTTAGACCCTCTTTTTAAGTTTTTCTTCACTTCCCGGATCAATTTTATTTTATATTTTCACAAGCTCTAAACAATACAGTATTTAATTAATAAATAATAGTATATTAAGTAACAAGAGCATAAAATTAACTTCACGCACGAGTCACCGCAAAGAGTGCGTAAAGGCGATTTTACGTACGAGTCGTCGATGAACAGTGTGTAATAGTACAGTTCGACACGGGTATAGATTCTCTACTTCCGCGTTAATTTCGAACCGTATTTTATTTTGAGGTTAGAGTGGTATAAACAAATTGACACACCGCTAACAACGTAAATAGTACATTACGCAACGCGTGCATGCAGTATAGGTGATCTCAACTCACTCTCAGATCATCTGCGCGCACTGGTTGTGTACACTATTTTTCCATACAGCGGGCGTAAAATCGCATTTTGCGCACGCAGAGTGGAAACATTTTTTATGCATCGCTTTTATGCGCGAATCGTCGGTGGCAAGTAAGTGAAGTTATGCGCCCGTGTTGCTTACGCAATTATTTGTGATTCCTATGCGTACAGTTAAAGCGGGACTAAACAGTAATAGTATATTGCGCAACAAGTGCATACGATAGTTGCATACTATACTTTTTGCAATAATGTGCATAAAATTCGTCCTAAAGTACTGCATAAAGTACCTCCTCATCCGTCAGATGTATTATATTTAGATTGAGATAAGGTTCGGGTAAAGGACGGTATGCAGGGGTGGAAGGGCCGGGGTTGAAGGGTTGGAGGGATCGGGTGGAAGGAACGGAGTCCAGGGACGCCCCCCCCCTCCAGTAAAATAATTTACTTAAAAATCATGAAAAATATATAGACAGAGTTTTATTTGCACATGTCAAAAAATAATAATATATAATATAAAAATATATAATATAGAAATTTTAAAATGATAAATTAACAAGAAATTATTAATTTTCTTATATTTTCCAAAACTTTTTAAAAAAAAATTTCGTGTACTTCAATTTGTTCATAATTTCTTTAATTTTTTCAAAATTTTCTTTAATTTTATACAACTTATTTCGAATTTTTGAAACTTTTTTCAATTTATTCAAAGGAGGATGCCCATAGCGGCTCCTCGAGGGAACGCATGAAACCAACACCATTGTTTAAAGTTCATTTAGAAATTAATTTTATAAAAAAAATTAATACCCTTAAGAGCGGGGAAAGCTGAAAACAATAATATCTATGGATTTGTCCTATTTAAAGCAATGTAAGAAGCATAACTATACTCGCAAATTTCTACTTATTTTTACGAATTTTCATTGTGTTTTCCTCTACTTTCCGACCACCTTCGGAGGTGAATTCTTTTTCTAAAATTCATGTTTTGATGAGCTCTAAACAGTGGTATTAGTTTTATACGTTCCCCTTCAACGGCTTAATTATTATAAATCTGTGGGCATCCTCCTTTACAATTTTTTCAAAATTCTTTAATTTTATCTACACCGTAAAATATTTTACGCACTGTCTCGCAATGCGTAAAGTAACATTATTGTCACTAGGGGATAAAGTTACGTTTACGCACTAAAAACGATTTTAAAAACTAACTTTACGCACAGAATCCCAAAAAGTCTTAGTTAATTCTTCAAAAAATTTTAATTTTCAAAAATTACTTTATCATTGCAACAAGAAAACAGTTTTAAATATTTTCCTTGTCAAGGAATTCATATAGAAACCTTTCACATCCCTTGAATAGTCCTTTTGTTTCTAAATAAGATACTAAAATCAATATTATCTCCCAAAAAATTTAACCCTATTACATTTTTATATAAAAATAACAATATTTTTAAGGTGTCGAATCGATGCAGTAACAAGAAAAAGCTTTAAATTTTACTGCATTATATTAATCCTATACAATATATAATGTGCGACATCACACATTACGAGGGAGCTCGCTAATAAATTTGTAAATACTAATAGTTTTAAAAAAGTGAAAAACTGTTATTTTACTGCTTAAAATAACCTGGAACATTAAATTGCAGGCTATTCTCAGAATCACCCTTATATTTTTTACAATTATTAACAACCAAATTCATGAATATTTCAAGCGATTTCATTCACTTAAAATCAAAATGTATGCAAAATTTAGGCTCTAATATAAAATAATTAAAAAGTTTAAAATGGCTGTACACTCTCACCCTTACACATGAATATTCAGTACATATTTCTATTCAACAAGTATCTTCTAAAATGTAAAATAAAACTTTCTGCAATCAATTGCACTAAATCGCCATCTTATTAAGCAGTTTAGACACCACATATACGAAAAAATAGCAAATCCTCAGCTTCTTATCACCACCTCAGCAACGTCTCCGTGTCGAAACCCTAAATCTTCGTTCTTACATTTTGCTCTCTCTCTCTCTCTCTCTCTCTCTCTCTCTCTCTCTCTCTCTCTCTCTCTCTCTCTCTCTCTCTCTCTCTCTCTCTCTCTCTCTCTCTCTCTCTCTCTCTCTCTCTCTCTCTCTCTCTCTCTCTCTCTCTCTCTCTCTCTCTCTCTCTCTCTCTCTCTCTCTCTCTCGTTTTTGCTCGGCAACAACAACAGTGCCCTGGAAAAAGGTGCAGACCATCTCCACCATAAATCTGGTGTAACATATCACGCCCAACGAAACGCGCGTATTATTATACATCGTCATGAGAAGAAAGAGACAGGGGGAAGTAGAGGAGTCAGTCCTGAAGAATGGAGATATAGGTATACGAGAGACCGAGCTACCGAATATGGGAAAACGACAGTTCTTCGGTGTACCGCTTACTCCCGGTAAAGTGTGCGTAAGTAATGCGAACAATATTTATATTTGATCCTTTTTCCTTGTAGTTACACAACTTGCTCTCGTTCTCTCTGCGTCGCATTCTCGCACGCACTACTATATTACCCCGTTCTCGTTTCTCTCTGTATCTTTCTCATTCGTGCAAGTACAAGTCGCGCGACTGTAGCAGGCTTATCGAGACTTCCGAGTCCTCCCACACGCAAGCGTTTGCCTTCTTCTATGCTTCGTGATTCCGTTCATCTTCGTTATGCGTATACGCGGCTAGGATGCTCGTGGCGTCGCATAATAGGCGAGTGGAGCGTTACGGAATAGCCGAAGTAGTGTGGATTTCTATTCAGAAGGTTTATAACTTTTATATAAGTCTGCACTTTGTGTAATTGAAATGGAGGGTAGTTAAAGAGGGCAATACACAATGGTGGAAAAATAAATTATTTTCATTACAAATCAGATACAAATGAAAGTCCTTCAAGAAGTTAAAAACTGCTCTCTGTAAATAATAATGATGAAGGTGATATAACAAGGTGATAATAAAGTACAGAAATTGAGGTTGTTTATAATGATTAAAAGCAAATATTTAGGTAGAATAAAAAGTAATTTTCATTTATTTGAAAATAAATGTTTGCGGTGAATAAAAAATAACATAAGTACAATGAATTTATATTTATGCTCTAAACGTTTTTTTTCGCTAGAAGAAGAAAAAGAATCATTTCGAAAACTATATTAACATATACTTTACAGTATTATAAATACTTTATTATAATTGATTAGGCAATAAAAATTATTCTACAACCCTTTAAAAACGAAAAATGACTAATAAATCCGAGTATCGGTTATACGATTCTCTCTAGTCAACTTGGCGCGAAAAAGCAATAAGCTGCAAGGCACAGGTGAAATTATCAGACGCATTTTTCTATATATCTTTTCGTATAATATCAATCATCTTCGAAGAAACTCGCTCTCGAGGAAAATCAACATTTCATTTTATTGCGAATTAGGTACATTGTTATAATATTTTTCGTTGTAATGCATCTTCGAATTCGTCGGCGAACGATGTCTAACACTGCTATTCATTTTATAATAATTATTTTTATTCGTTTAATTTATTTATCATCATTTCTTCGTTTATAATTTCGCTAAGAATATGACCACTTTGACATTTTTTTCTACGACAGCGCATTCGTGTATAAGAAATATCGATGAGTATATAGGTATACAAAGGTACGGATTTTCTGGGACTAGATCGAGTGGATCGATGACCAGCGCTTTTATTATTTGGTGTTCGGATATAAAGGCGGGTTGGATTCTTATTATGACTAGATATTACTTAAGTAGCGTCGATTCGTTAACATAGATTGCAGTTTCATTTATATATCAGTCTTCTGATGCTACTGATTCGGTTAAACGTCCGGCGAATTTCATACGCGACTTTAACTGTACAAAACATTTTTTTGGTTGGGCTAGCGAGTATTTTAAAATCGATCTATTTTCTGTGCATCAAATTTAGATTCGTTCTAAGGATCATGATAACTTATGTGAAAATATGTGTTTAAAAAATTTTAATAATTGATCAAACTAGTAAATATGTAATATTTATATAAACGTCTATAACACGCCTAATATTTATTTGGCGGTGAGCAAATTATGCTCTACTAAGTTCTGCTTTCTTAAATTTGACGCAACAGAAAACTGACCGTGCACTATATTTTTATAACACGTGAATAAAAAAGACCATTTTCGGCGCCTATAAAGTGCAGCGAAAATAGAGTTTTCCGAGTGTCAAATAAACGGTACCGAAAATACATATTTTCGCTACCTTTTATTGATAGCGAAAATACTCATCTTCTCTACCTTTTATTAGTAGCGAAAATACTCATTTTCGCTACCTTTTTTTTCGGTAGCGAAAATGAGTATTTTCGGTATCCATTATTTATTTTTGCTCCAATTCCTTAATAAAGTGGATGACTCGAAACACTCTATTCTCAATCCACTTTGTACACGACAAAGAATGGCCTTCTTTATGCACTTGTTATAAAAAATACGGTACGCAACTTGGGGCGAAAGGGTATTTCCAGACTCGGATGATGATTTTGAGCACTCATGCTCAATCATCATCCTCGCTTGGAAATACCCATTTTCGTCCCTAGTTGCGTAATATACTATTTCACAATGCCAATAGCCCTTTTACATAAACTTTAATTCCCGCGTATTTACATAACCGCGCTCCTGCTGCTACAACACACAGTAAAAAAAACAGCGAACTCCTCAATTAAATTATACCCGGCATCCCTCTCACGAATGAAGTAGTATTATACACGTGTTATACATTAGTGTAGAAATAAATTAAAAATTGAAGAGTAACAAAACAAAATACAACGATCGGGTTCGTACGCCATAACTATCAGCAGAAAAAAAGTATACAGATCGATTTTTTTACATGATACATTATTTAATTTCGTTATATATTTTGTTGCTAAAAGGATCTCTTTGATGAGTTCATAAATTTATTAATTTAATTTTTTTTCCATTTTTTAAAATCTCAAGTTTTGTGTCGAACATACCGCTTTTGGCCCCTTTACGCGAACCCCGGACTGTATATTACCGTGGACGCGGAAGACTCGGAGAACGAGTTATCTTTGGTCCTCCACACCATACGCGCATATATGGTTTTACAAAAGAAAGAAGGAAGAAGTGAAGTAAAACAGAAACGTATCCAAAATAGCCGTAGAAAAAGAAATGTGTATTAAACGACGTATACAGCGTTTACTGCACGTGGTGAAAAAGCTGGCGTGCCATTCGAATTTTTCCTTAATTATCAAATTCCTTAATAATAACTTTAATATTTTTTATTGCAAATAATTACTTTTTAACTTGATGCATTTAACAGAAAAAACATATAATGAAGCTTTTTAGAAAATAGTCAAAGTGATACTTAAATATAATAAGTATAGAAGAACGTATGGCTGTAATTTAAACAGAATTTATTAAACATTATACTTTACAGTCATGTTGGCATAATCATACATGATTTCAACCGATTAAAATAAACAAATCGCTTAAAGATGAATTTTAAGTACATTGTTACACATATCATATAATAAATATGTAAATAATTGTATGGAAAGAATACATAATTATTTACATCGCGAAAATTCAAGTGGAACACCAGCATAATAAACTTACGGAATTCGTGGCCACGTTTATCTTCGCAATTGTTCTCTCTCCCTCTCTCTCTCTCTCTCTCTCTCTCTTTCTCTCTCTCTCCCTCCCTCCCTCCGTCTCTCTCTCTCTTTCTCTCTCTCACACTATTTCTCTCAAATCATCACTCTCACTCTCGTTCTTTTTCTTTGTTTCCAAAGAATAGCGAAAAAAAGAAAAAATATCGTCGCTCTACTATATTCAACAATGTACAGTAATTAAGATATAAGGGCCAGGCAGTGAACTCGCCACTATGAGATTCGCACTCATCGAGATTTCTCACTCTTACATCAACGTTCTCTGTCTCGCAAAGGCACACCTGTTCTTCACTCTCATTACATTACGCGTATTTAGCGTCTCTCTTTGGCACTTTGACAATCTTTCTCTGTTGCTGCGTGTGTATCGAAACACTTACGACAGTCCTCGCACACATTGAGTCGTTGCTCTCGATGCACTTATTATGTATACGTAGTAGATACGATAAGGGAACTCGAGGATTATGCCTCGTTTCAGCAGTATTGTCGCAATATTCTTTGGCATTTACGGCTGGCAAAGTGGCAGAAAGACGTAACTTGGGATTGGGCATATTTTATTAAGGATATTTTTATTTTATTCTGCCTTTTAAGTATCAATATATTTCGTATAATTTTAGACTCTAGCTTATTCTACAGCTTTATATTTTTTCAATTTTATTTTTTTTATTTTTATTGAGATCCTTGGAGCAGCTATAAAATTTTTATGATTGTTTAAATTTATAACAAAGTTTTCTTTTTAATTATTATGCTAATTTAGCTAATTCATAATTTATAAGCTCTTCTATACTATCATAAACTTTATATATTATTTATTTATTTATTTATTTATATAAAAATACGATCAATTTGGCAGAATCTAATAACAAATTTAAAGTCTTTTGAGATGAAATATTCCTTATATTGAAATATATTCATAGTAGATCATAAGCAATTTTAATTGCAGACTTTATTCTCTTCTAGACAAATGGAAGTATTAATTTAAGTCTTAAAATTCTATTTTACTCTGATTCATAACAAATATAGTTCGACGTAGAGCTTCAGTTTAAGTTATCCGAACAATTTGGCTCTGCATCATATTCAACAAATAATTTTGATTCAAAGTTCTAGTCAATAAAAAAGATATAACCCATTACTTCCCTTGCGATAATCATCGTGAATCAAGCTATACACTCTCTTTGCCACTCATCCCCGTGTGCACATTAAAAAAAGGCAAACCGCACCATACCGCGCTTCTGTCTCATATACAAATAGGGATACACAACAGACAGTCCGTTGCTTTCGTTGCGTTTGTCCCTTCCATATTTGTTTGTTCTATTCATCCTCGCCTTCTTCTCGAAGTCCGAAAGCCGTTGCTGGTTCAAGGCTCCGTGACAAAAATGTACCCTCGCCGTAGTCCTCGTCCTCGTCCTCTCCTCCGCGGAAGGGGTAGGGAGATAAAGAGTTAGAAGCGCTTCCGACTTGGTTTTGTCTCTTCTTCTGCTTTAGACACCTCCTCCGGGCTGTGCGCAGCGCAGGCTCCCATTTAAGTCACGCGCGCCGGGATAATCGACGCGTGCAGCCGTCGTCCACGATGATGGAACAAAGAGCGGAAACGCCTGCGAACAACAGAGATGCAAAAGACAACCCTTTATTAGTGTTTATATTTGGCTTTGTCTGTGGGTCTTTGTAATAGACAATATCGCTTGTCATTATAAATGAGGTTTCAGGGTGCAAACAAATCTCCAATGACGGTAGAGTAGATGACATTATCCAAGTAATTATTTGATACTAAAGTTTTAAAAAATTTTGTTTAGTTCTCGACTGAGGTTAATTGTGCTTAGTAATGAAAATATTTTTCTCGGGTAAAAGAACCAATACCGAAATATGCCTGTGTAATAAACAAATTAACAGTAACTACTATTAAACTATATACACATTTATCTTTTTCTTAAGCATAAATCAATAGAACCTTAAGTTGTAACATAAAGCTATTTTAGTTCGTTAGTATTTGTAAGTATATTAATAAAAGTATAATGCAGAATTGCGTATTCAAATATTAGGGATAAATCGTCCAAGTAATGTACATTTATCTTTCAAAATATATCTAAAATTTTTTCTAAAAAGAAAGCTAAATTGTATAAAAAAGCTTTGTCTGCCGATGATAAGCTTAAGATGGCAGGCCTGGATTAAACCTAAAGAAATACTTTTTTTACGAGTTCACAAAACTTTTTATGTTTAAAAGCAATCATTCTGTAAAATTCTATACTATCGAATCACAATACTATCTTAAATTTTACCGTTGTGAAACCTCAAAATCTTGATCCTACACGTCACAAAATATTAACATTTTTTTTTTAAATTGATTGGATCTCTAAAAAAGAAATAATAAAGAAAATTTTAACGAAAAAGTGCTCTGCTCTTTTTGTAATACATGTTGAAAAGAGTCGAATAACCGTTGAAAAAAAATTTCGTTCATCATGTTACCTCGAATCGTGTGAGAATCAAAGTTCCTTTAATAAATATGTTATTGAAATAATGATTTATTGTGACGTGTAGGATCAAGATTTTGAGGTTTCACAACGGTAAAATTTAAGATAGTATTGTGCTTTGATAGTATAGAATTTTACAGAATGATTGCTTTTAAACATAAAAAGTTTTGTGGACTCGTGAAAAAAAGGCTTGTTTTGCGTGTAATCCAGGCCTGCCCCCTTAATTTCTTCGAAATGCCAAGAAAATATAGACAAAGCCTTCATTGATAAGAAATTCAATAGTTTACTTTCTGCCGTGCTTATTATAAATAGGTTGCGCCAAACTATAAATTATACTTTATTTAGAAGTAACTCTGCAACACATGGGCGAGCACGCGATAAAGCGACAGCTTAGTAATTTATTGTATAGGATTTTGCCATTGTACCTATATACACGGCTGAGAGAAAGAGAGGAACTAGAGACGATTGACGCTTAATTCCATGCTACAAAGGTGTATGAAGATAGCTTATACAATTTATTCGAGGAACAGTTGCCAAGCGTGTGGTGTGTATGTATGTGCCTGGATGTGTGTATATAAGCGTATGTGTGTATCATTTGCGGGTTATTTTTATTGGTGCGTACGAAGCGAATTATAATAGATGCGTTGAATGGTTGAAGCTTTGTATTCGTGTGTGAATTATAAGAACTTAAAACACTTTTCTGTTTTCTTTTGCGGGATATTACATTTCTTTTATTATATCTTTCAGTTGGTTTATAGTGTATACATAAGAATATAACATTTTCTCTAATTTTTTTTGCGTATTTATAGATTCAAAGTTAGTATTTTCCAGAAGTGTTATCAATTTAGCAGTAGAATTCAATATGATATAGTTTGTGAAATATCTACTTTTATTCACAAAGAGAAAGCTTTGTAACGATAGAAATTTTGAATTTTGAGTTTTTATGCGTACGTGTGCGGATGTGTGTGCGTGCATGTGTGTACACCTGTGTATATGCCTATGCGTTCACGTGCGATTTATTGACCCTATATAGAGGAGAGTCGTACAGTATGAACTAGCTTCATACTGCATGATTCCCCTTCAGTGTGACCATTTTTTAGGTCTGGGCTACTGTTGCGAGTTGATCGTGCCTTAACACATCGATTCAATGTATGTTTGGGTTCTAAAAAATAATTTGCGGCCAGTATTTTATATTTATAGCTGCTAAATATATCGCGCAAATAAGTAATTTGTTAATTTTCAGCTCGCCAAAAGTTATTTTTCGAGGCTGATCTCTTCTTCCCTAAATGAGTTTATGTCTCTCTGACCAAAAAAGGGAAGTGTGGCCCACATGTTGCTGTAGCTGTGAGCAACATGTGGGCCATATATTGGACAACGTATTTCGAATATGTTTCCAATATGTGGCCATAGCGAATTATCCACATATGGCCCATATATTACATAGCATTCTCCTACTGATTGCTAACATATATCCCACGTGTTGGAAACCGTTGGCCCACATGTGGGGAAGAGGTTACCCACATGTTACTCACAGTTGCAGCAACATGTGGGCCACACTTCCCTTTTTTGGACAGGTCCCTAATCATTTTTATATAAAATTTAGTCTTTCATCAGTCGTTTGGGATGTTGTAGGACGAGTGATTATTATTCTACACCCAATATAAACTAAAATGCTAAAATTTGCTCGTCATATAATATGACTAACACGATTATCGTCCAGTATGAAACATGTAAATTGAATGGTAAAACGTTACTACAATTTATTTTATCTTTTTTCAGATGAAAAATGTCTACTATGATTTGTCATGTGTGTTGAATATAGTATAAAACACGTACTTTTTACAAACTTTTTCTTATCTTATCTTAACTTATGTATTAAGTATTATTTGTTCTTTTTCATTATTTATAATAAAGATACTATATTTTATTGTTTTTAAAGGAATTTATAAATGTGAATTGTGAGTATCATTATAAATCATTCAGACCTTAATATCAACTAAAAATTATAAATAGTCATACTGGACGAGAAATTCCAGTTAGAAATTCCAAAAACGTCACGTTTACATTTATTGTTATAATTTATATAGATGCTCGGATTTGATCCCAGTCAATTTTTTCTTTGTTCAAAGCTATTCAAGGATCAAATCCTATTTTGAAATTTTAATCTTTATCGAGTCAATAAAAGTAGTAGTATATTATGTATCAAGGGCGGAAAGTAGGAGAACACTATGAGGGCGTTACAGGCCTAGCCGAGGCAACCCGAACAGCCCGAGACAAGCCGAGGGATGTTGAGGGCTGCCGAGGCAAGGGCTACAACCAGCACGAGCGTTAATCGACTTCGGCCCGCGGTACACACGATACTTTTCGTCCTACCTGGACTGAAAGAATGATTTTTCGTGCATATATGAAGCGGGTGGAAATTGAGTTACTTTTCATCCCTAGGGTTACTTGGCACCCTAGGGCGGAAAAGTAACTCACTTTCCGCCCGAGGACAAAATGAATCACTTTTCGCCCGATTTATATACACGAAAAAACATACTTTCGGGGCAGGTAGGACAAAAATGATATTATCAAAATACCTATTGGTGTTCATATTGTACGACTCTCCCCTAATTGATAGACATGAAATTTTCTTTTCTACAAAACATATTAAAAAATTCGTGTTTTTTTAACTTTATGACTAGGCATACTCCATTAATATAACTTATAATTTATATTTACGAAAAAGTTTAAATTAAAATTGGGTAAGTTTATCCAATATGGTCTACCTAAGCTTCGAACATTATCATAATTGAAGTAATGAAAACATTCTATTCAAATCGATTGGACATCATAATAAGAATAAAATAAAATAAAATAATAAAAACTGTGAATATAAATAATGTATAATACGCATAAATTATTTAAACATATTTTTTATATCTTTTTCACAAATTAATCAATAGTCTGAGTATCTTTTGTAATCTCTTGATGAGAGAAGTAATTCAAATAATTCTAATGATAGGAATGGTCTACAGATGCAAATTTTGTATGCTTTTTATTACATGGTCCGTATTGAGCAGAATAGATGTGTAGACTATTTGCCTATACCCTCTTGTACTATAAAAATGTACAAATCCAAACTATGAAGTACACTATGCTACTGAAAAGCTTCTTTATTTAATACTACAGTAAATACAATGCTCATTATTTAATATCTTTCTTTAAGCTGCTTTATTTAATATCACAGTAAATACAATGACATGCTTAAAATTATAGTGACAAATTCATTTGAACGGTTATGAGACAATATCCACTGCAAGTTGCTCAATTTTTTCTTTCGTAAGGTGATTGACCGACTAAATTATGTAATAACTTGAATAGCCATGTTGGACCATATTGAGTACTGGGTCATGTTAGGTACAATCACCGTATACAATTAATTTATATTATTGCAAACCAGTTTAATAATAACAAAAGTTTCCATATAACTTAATAATATGCCTGGAGGAAATGGTATGTTCCATTTAAACATCCACCTATTACAATTAATTATACGTATATATATTTTGTATAAAACATCATAAAATAACATTCAATTTGTCTAGCGATTACTATAAGTTCTTTTAATCATACTAATATGAAACTCAGATAAACACCACTTCAAAGCGACAGCGCACACTCGTGTAAACCAACGCATGCCAGAATCTCTTCGTTTAAAACCGCCATAAAAAGTATCAAATATCATGCCGCCAACTCACCGCACCTTTTTCCCTCTAATGATACCAACCGCTTACAATGCAAGTTAGTGCTCTCGCTCGCGCGACTATTATATAGGATGCGCAGCCTGGCAGATGCTAGCGCGCGTGGAATTATATGTAGCCGCTTAATGGTCTACCCTGGTGCATACACAGCGGAAAACTAATTAAGAAAGCATCCGGAATAAGCATTACCCGGGTAAATAAAAGGCGGGAGGAGGATGCGGCGCGGGCTCGCATCAATTTTAAGAGGCAAACGTTGTATTCTATCCTCGAATAACGCTTATAATTAATGAGTGGAGTAGAAAAGCTTGTCGTGTGCTGGTGAAAGAGAGAAGGAGTGTGTATATAATTGCAGTGTAGGCAGGACCAAAAGGAGGAAGAGGTGAAGTTTTAAAAGCTCGCGGTATGCGTATGCGGATAGTCTTTTTTCATTTTTTCATTTGATGCATGAATTGTAAATATTTAAGGGTTCTAATAGCATTTTCATTGGGTTTCTTTTACACAAATGATACTTTAGTAAGGAATAGTCTATGATAATCAATGCAAGTATACATTTCCTGAAACCTTTTCTTTATAAAATACAAGTAAGTTATCTATGTATCTCTATACCTAGGAAAGAAAGGGACTATTTTTCTTTAAATTACATAATTGGGGAGAGTACCCCAGTAGGGACACCGATAGCTATTGTGGTTGTAACTTCTGATTACTCTGAAATCAACATTTCAAAATGGAATTTATCGTCTGAACAGACCTTTTTGACGCAATGAATTAGTTTTGTTTAAATTTAATTGTCTGAATTAGATATTAATGAAAATCGAAGTACTCAAAAATCGGACTTCAAATATATGTAAAACTAACAACTTAAAATACGTACTTAAAATAGTACGTTTATTAAGTCTATTTAAGGTTCGTGCAGGTAATGTGGCCATGCATGTTATGTGGTTGTATGCATTGTTCTGGGACGCCGTAACTTCTAGAGTATATGTATTGTGACAATAGATAATAGTGTCATGTTTACGCACGAAAGCATCAAAACTCTGATTTCTTAGCAGTGCATGCATGTAAAGAAACCACTTTTATCAGCGTGATATGAGCGATAAAAAAATCTTACTGTACATAAAATTGTAGCTTTTTTACGTACTTTAAGATGCATGTACCAGTTTTTGCCGTAGAGTTTATTTTCGATGTGAAAATTACAACTTTTGTTGATGTTTATCGGTTGGTAAAGTTGCCATACGAATGCATTATAAGGCAAAAGGCAATCGACGCCGATAAAAATGGGGGTTGCTGCTTCAAAATTCCTACGCCTACTAATCCCAAAATATCGACATCAAGGCGTAATTAAATATGTAAGGTAGTTAAATAACACATAAAGGAAGTCTGCTAAGTTAGTCTTGACTTTCTGAAGTACTTACTATATGACTTTACCATAAGAACTGATAGGTGGCCACTTTACCAACAATTTTTAACTACTTAGAACTTATTTAATTAAAATTCAGAGAGTACATTTTTTTTGCAAAAAAACTCACGAGGTGTTACAGTTAAGGTTTAAATAACATGTCTCAATAGTTTCCGAAGCCCCAATACCCGATATATATCTAGGAATCGAAAGTTCTTTAAGGTGGCCATGTTACCTGCACCTCCTTACATCAAATCATATCACACATACAATAATTAGTATTTAGTTAGTTTATGCACTGGGCATTTGTTTGACCTTCGGAAAATAACTTTCTACACCATACTTAATAGAACTATAACATAATGTAACCGAGCATATAAAGAACTGCCATCTAGCGGTAAGAACCCAATAGCCACGGATGTCTATACTGGGAGGATCCATACTGGGAAATTTCCCCCTATATGGGCATTACTGCCATAAACCCAGGGTAGAGGATTGCAGGGCCAATCTCCGTTACCGAAAAATCCAGAAAGACATTTTCTTTAGATGTCCCCAATAAATCGGACTGACAGGGATTCGAACCAACGCCCCCTGAGCGGTCTTTGTCTTAAGGACGTTCACTGGCTGACAATAAGATTAGAAAGATAATTTTTGAAAAAATCACCAGTAAATGGAAATATTTATAATGAAAACCCTTCAGTTTACAATATTTGGAAATCTGCCACGAAGACTAGCACATTTCGCCCTTCTCCCACGAAGACTAGCACTATTCGCCGTTCTCCTACGAAGACTAGCACATTTCGCCCTTCTCCCACGAAGACTAGCACATTTCGAAATTCTGCCACGAAGACTAGCACTTATCGTATAGAATATATAAATTTAAGTTATACTGATAAACTCTCGGTGAATAGGATTAATTCTTTTTTTATCGGGTCGGCTACTAGACCATTTTGGTACTCAAAAAATTATCAGTTTACCCGAGAAATGCAGGCTACCCGAAAACATAAAAGTAGCCTGAAAAAATCAGGCGGCAGAAAATCGCCACATGTGCTAGTTTTCGTGGCAAAATTTCAAATGAGCTACTCTTCGTGGCAAAATCATGATAAGTCTTCGTGGGAAAATTGCGAAATGTGCTAGTCTTCGTGAAGAAATGGCGAAATGTGCTTGCCTTCGTGAGAGATTTCCAAATGTGCTACTCTTCGTGGCAAACGTCGCAAACGTGCTAATCTTCGTAAGGGTCATCAAATATAAAATATAATTAAATTGACATATAATAAAAGTTTCCAGAGATTTTAAAGAAATTAAATTATCCGGTGATCCTCTTTAAGCGGTATGCATTTACCACTTGAACTGTTGACCATTCCTAATTAATTTGCACATTTTCTTACGTAATTTTTATACTCTACTAGATCAGGTGGCACTTTGTGCTCGCATAATCAATTATCTGTGGTCAACTATGTTATATTTGCGAAAACCTCAATTTTCATGATTAATCTGCAGAAATCGATTTGTGGGCCAATAAGACAATAATTTTATTAATAGAATAGAAATAATATTTAATAGAAAGAAATAATTTTCTAAAAATATATTTTTTCCACGTACAGTTATCAAATGTATGGTTATTAATAGACGTGTGTTCATATATCGGCCATTAAATTAATATTAGTTATTCTAAATACCGTGAAATTTAAAAGTTTCGACAAACGTCTAAGCTTCTATAATCCGAATTTCTATAAGAACATGCTATTGCATGTAACTAACTCTGTCTGAAATTCCAAGAATATCGATATAATCCACCAATATATATTTAAGCTAACCAATGAGAATTGGGCATTAGTTCTTGATTCTCTCTTTTGTATACTTAAATATAATGCTTTAGTTAAATATTAAAGAAGTCAAATAATATTCATGTTAAAAAGTACATTTTCCATAATCCAAATTTTCTTTAATACGAATTTGTTTTTGTGGACGAAAACAAATTCATATCGAAAACGTCCAACAAGATTGACTAGGAGTGGATTTTATCTAATACTCTTTCAAAACGGCACAATCTGACTTATAAGGGAGGACCAAGCTCTGTGGAACACGGATCCTGTCCAGTCTTTTTGAGGGTGCTTCTACCATAAAAAAATGAGCTCTGTACAGTATTACAATCCCATGGGGCTTCTAAGCGAAGTTGTGGAATATTAAAGTTTAGCAAAATAAGCTATTTTTAATAATTTCACTATTTTAGCATTGAATTCTTGATACACCGTTTAAGAACTATTTATGTACCTTAAGTACATCAGGTATCATAAGAGAATGATATATACGTATATTCTTGCTCATAATATTAATAATTTAATATTTTTTAAATGTTTAACATCGTACAAACAAATTCAATTTTAAAAAAATCATTAAATATACTGTAATATCCGTATGTCATATAATTATTATGCTACAATTATCAACGACATCTTTCAACAAATAATATTTTGACTAAAGATAAACATTCAGATGACAAATAAACAGTTTTGTATTAGGGACAAAAAAATATTAAAGAAATATAAACATTATGCGAATAAAAGCTTGATACATATAACCGCCAATTGATCCTATGTCGCTTTTATTATTTCATATAACTCTCAGCACTTGCACTACTCTAACAATGCTTTTTCAAATATGTAAAGTTATTATTCAACAATAAACAAACACTAATATAAAATACATTAGACAAGATATTTGATAATTTTCAATCAGGCATCGCAAACACAACTTTTGGGGTTTCAAATTTTTCCACAAATCTAAAAAATTTTTTTAATCAATAAATGACAAAATTATGTTTCTAAAATAATATTATTAATAAAAATATTTCATTTAAATATGACTCTATAATCCTTTTACGATAAAATTTTTTTAATAGAGGTGTTAAAATAATTATTCACTAAGGATCAATTTAAGGATAATATTACCTTAGTGAATAATTATTTTAATATCTCTATTAAAAAACTTATTTTATTTTTGAACGTACAAAAACGTATATACATTTTTATACAATTTTCTGCGCTTATATACATTATCAAAATTGGATTATTTTATATATACAAATGAAATTATTTTTATATTAAAGTAAAAATCTGTAGAAAAATGTATATACCGCAATTATAAAAATTTGAACCATATATATATATATGTGTGTGTGTGTGTGTGTGTGTGTGTGTGTGTGTGTGTGTTGAAAAACATACATAAACGTATTTAATTGTTACTTACTTATTTATACGTTTCCTAATTTCAATCGGGGAATATAACCTTTAATGCCGCTAAACCCTGTTGAAAATATTTACATCAAATTTTACATAAAATTTTATGTAAATATTTTTAACAGGGTTTAGAGGCATTAAAGATTATATTTACAATTTTTAAATGAACGCTGTGAATCAAAATAGAATCAATGTTTTATAGTACTACAATTGATGCTGAAACAGCTGTACGTATTATAAATTTGCATAATATTGTTGTTTACAATTAAAAAAAATTTTTGATATGTGGAAAAATTTGAAACCCCAAAAGTTGTGTTTGCGATGCCTGATTGAAAATTATCAAATATCTGGTCTAATGTATTTTATATTAGTGTTTGTTTATTGTTGAATAATAACTTTACAGTTTGAAAAAGCATTGTTAGAGTAGTGCAAGTGCTGAGAGTTATATGAAATAATAAAAGCGACATAGGATCAATTGGCGGTTATATGTATCAAGCTTTTATTCGCATAATGTTTATATTTCTTTGATATTTTTTTAGTCCCTAATACAAAACTGTTTATTTGTCATCTGAATGTTTATCTTTAGTCAAAATATTATTTGTTGAAAGATGTAGTTGATAATTGTAGCATAATAATTATATGACATACGGATATTACAGTATTTTTAATAATTTTTTTAAAATTGAATTTGTTTGTACGATGTTAAACATTTAAAAAATATTACATTATTAATATTATGAGCAAAAATATACGTATATATCCTTCTCTTATGATACCTGATGTACTTAAGGTACATAAATAGTTCTTAAACGGTGTATCAAGAATTCAATGCTAAAATAGTGAAATTATTAAAAATAGCTTATTTTGCTAAACTTTAATATTCCACAACTTCGCTTAGAAGCCCCATGAGATTGTAATACTGTGCAGAGTTCATTTTTTTATGGTAGAAGCACCCTCAAAAAGTCTGGACAGGATCCGTGTTCCGCAGAGCTTGGTCCCCCTTTGTTAGTTAGTTCATGTTGAATGTACACTCCAAGGTAGGTATTTTCCACTGACACCAACGATTTTCAAATTTTCGAAATATTGTAATACGATAGGTTACGTTTGTATTTTGTTTCTTTTTTCAGTCTTCGTGAGCTTTATAAATGGAAAGCGACAATTTCAACATTATTTAATTTTTTTCTAAACATTGTGTTACTTTTAAAAATTTAAAAATATTTAGCAACAAACAATAAAAAACTCGACGTAAAAATGAGTACTCTTCAAATGTACTATATAAGCACTATACAAGTACTGTACAAAAGTCTGAGACTGCAACTATACAGCGCGTATACATAACTTAACTACACAAATTAATTTATTTTTCAAAAATCATATTGTCAAGATGATTTTGCATTTTGTAGAACATAAATAAGTACTTAACAAGTAAAAATTAAAAAGTCTTTGAATAGTGCTGTATCTATTGAATACAGAAAATCTATCAATACATAAGTGATTTGATTAGAATGCAAAACTTTACAGAAAAATTAGAAAAAATCAAAAGGATCCTTTAAAAATATAGTTTATTTGACGCCGCGCTGTGTTGTCGAAAATTTGCACATAAGTACGCCTGATCGACAAGTATATACAAGCATTTGGGTTCAACATATTCGCATAGAACAAGCATACCCCGCGATGTATAAGTAAAACCTGTTCTCCTCTGTATTCTTGAGAAAAAGGATTACTTGCGGCAAATAATATTTCTTAACTGTTAAGTTTTGTGGATTTGAATACGAACAAATGAATATTTTTTATCAGTTAAACGCGTTTCTTAATAGTTAAGAACTAAGTACTTAAGTCGCGTATCACCAGCTGATACGATCTGACTTTAAGGTTAGCGGCTGAATTTTCCACGCTTCTATGCATAGCATCTCTTTATATTTCAATTTCTTTATATTCAAGTAATCCTTTCTCACAGTGTATTTACGTATTGAACAGTAGATTCAGACAAAGTCTAATAATATACATCGCAGCACACTTACAAAGAGAGTCCAGGCCCTCCGGGTCCCGAACTTTGATGAAACTTTAGGAGATGTTTTCTTGCACCTTAAAATGAAGCCCAGCACCCGTTGTTTTTTCCAATGGGCCATTTCTCTAGAGATATGGCTCATTATACCCCAAATACGTATAATTTTAGTAAAACGAAGCACGTCTTCTTCTCAACGGAACTCTGCATATTTTCACAGTAAAACATGGCCGCATAACACAATAAAACTAGGCGAGAAGAGCTTTAATTTAAGCTTTGTTGTGTATAAAAATATTAATCCTAGTAAAAGTTATTAATAATCGAATATAATGCAAAATGCATGAATATTGGACGGAACTTAATTGTTATAAATTCGATGATTTTACACATCTCTCTAGTCACCACCTTTAATTGTCAATAAGTTTGACTAAGATTAATATTTTTATACGCAACAAAGCTTAAATTAAAGCTCTTCTCACCTAGTTTTGTTGTGTTTTAGCCATATCTCGAGAAAAAAGGTAGGTACAAAATAACACCTCCTAAAGTTTCATCAAATTTCGTGAGACGGAGGGTCTGGACTCTCCTTGTTAGTACACCATGCTGCAATAGATTCTTGAAAGAATTTTTTAAATTTTAGCGCTATACCGTTAAGCACATTTCAACTTATGTCTTGTGGAAGTACATGCGAATAATAAAACTCACCTGCGTATAACTTAATTCATAGCGTTAATAATTAAAAAATTCTTGAAAGAATCCGTTGCTGCAGAATGTACATGCATGCATCTGATACCTTTTAGCTATTTGTAAAACATATTTAACTTATAAAAAAATCTCAGTTCATCCTGCTACTTTCGACTTTAGATGTTCCCCGGCCTGATCTGAAATATCCGACCATTCTGCACGCGCACATCATTATCAAGAATACGCACCGCACGCATTCTGTACAACGGAGCCCCTTACCGAGCATAGAGAGCAAGCTGCCGCTCCTCGCAGCTTATTTAGAATCCTCGCTAGACACAGCCTCGAGCTGCAGTTTCGTTGCGCGCACGCGCGCGAGCGTCTGAAAATTATTCGCGCGAACGCGTATCGCGTGATAGATGCCCGGCACTTAATATTAGCTCGTTACTGCCAAAGTCCGCCGCCGCTGCCGCCACCGCCGCCGCTAGTAAACGGCCTTATCTTTCTCTTTCTCTTTCTCTTCTTCTCTCTCTCTCGCCTTATTGCGCTTTAAATTCTAATTTTAATTGCGCTCATAAGCTGGCTCTGTTTACTCTCATTACAGCTTCGTAGATTAAACGCCGCGCGGTGTATCTCTGCCGCTCTCTTCCTTCCTTCGTTCTTATGTTCATGTATATACGCGTTGCGGATGTTAAAGCGTGGCAAGGGACGGGGAGAGAAGCGCGCACGCGAGGAGAACAAAGAAATCATCTTTCTCTGTTGGGAGGTGGAGGGCGGGTTTGTGTAGAAGAGAATGAGAGGGACAGATGATAGGAGATATTTTGTTGACTTTAGTCTCTATCAAAGTCTCTTTGCTATTAACTTGGCTGGCTAGCTTTTACTGTTTCTTAGCTTGCGTCTGGTGCTTTCATCTGTTACTACTGAAAATACCTAATGCAAAGAAATTTGACGGAAACATTTTTTTGTCGTGGAATTTGATTTTTCTTAAGTTATATTTGATTATTTGAATACTAAAGTAATATGTTACCTATATAATTCAACCCACCTAAGCTTTGAGCCGTTACCATAGTTCGAATAATATGACTTTTTTTCGGGCCGGTTCAACATCAAAATATAACATAAAAACTAACAAAAAGATATTTTTTAATTTAAAACATATAGGACAATTCTACAGAAATTGAAAAAAAATAACAGCAAATGGACTATATCGTCGCTCAATACGAATAAAAACGCGTTTCAGTTTTCCGGAAAAAACACACTATTTCATTTTATGTTTATAAAAAAATATTATGTTTGGAAGTTTCAAAACTATATAAACGCATTCACTTTATCGATGTGTTATATTTTTGTATTTGTTGGACATTTTTTTGTTGTTATTTTCATCAGTTTTTCATCTCGTGAAAATAAGACGACTTTTTTAAAAACTGAAACGCGTTAGTCTTCGTATTGGGCGTCGAATTAGGTACACGTCTATCTCATATGGCCCGCCATCAATTTCCCTTCTATAATCACTAATAAAAAGAAAATATATGTATTGGATGGGGTTTAAAAATAATGAAATAACATAGATTAATGTTAAAAATAATACATTTCATTAATTTAAATAAGATTTAGGCATTCTGGATAGATGGAACCATCTTTGTTGGCCGTAGTAAGATCTATGCGAATTTTCGAGGATGTAAATATCGTATAAAACGTATAACATATTTAAACATATACTATTTATATAATTTTTCCAAATTAATCAACAATGTAAGTTCTTCTGTAACAAATATATATTTTTTATTCTTAAAAAGCATTAAAAAATTCTAAGAGTGGTCATTAGATACCAATTTTGTATGCTTTCAATACGTGAGCAGTATTGGGTAGAATCTGTGCGTAGACAATTTTTCTCATACTAAAAAGATACATGACCGTGCGATAAAATCAACTATGCTACTGAAAAACTGATGATATGTACTAACATCGAGGGCAGTGTCGACTTAGACCGATTTCTTTATTTAGTATCACAGTAAATATAATGACTTGCTCAAAAATATAGTGACAAATTCACTTAAGCGGTTGCATGACAAAATACACTACAAGTTTGTCGCCTTTTGCTTCCGCGAGGAAATTTTTTGACCATATAATTTCTAATGACATCATATACATAATCTATTACCTACTTATCGGCTAAATCGCGTAATAGCGTGGATTGCCGTGGTGGGCCATATTAGGTAGGGGTCATATTGGGTACTGGGTCATATTATGTACATTCACCTTATATAAACTGAAAGATTTAGACAATCACATGTAGCTTTAGATAGTTTATACATTTAGTGCCTTTGAGAAACAAAAATAGAATCTTATGTGATTTGTTAAAAGTGACAATGAACCCTAACAAAAATAAAATTTATCCGTATAATCCATCTTTTACGAAACAAGAGTAGTCCAATCCAATTTGTTACGAATGAAAAATTAACGAGCGTGAAAAAGCAAATTTCCAAAAAGAAAAAGGTAATTTAGACTTATCAAATTGAAGCATCTTCCGTGAAACAACAAAATCCGTTCCCACGTTTAACTGCAATTTGTTAAATCGTAAATAAACGTCCTTTTCAAAAGAGAGAAAAAGAGATATTGGACAAGCGGCTGTTAACGTTGAAAGCGAAATCCAATTTTTCAGACGCGAGGCGCGAATAAAAAACAAGCATATTTATCACGCGTCAGTACGTAACTCGCGCGCCAGAAACTTAGGCCGCTGTTCCATAGCCTACACAAAACCGGAATGGCAAAGCCAGAATTGCAAAGTCGGAAGGCGTTGACCAATTAGAAGACAAAATGAAGCCGACCAATCATAGACATTCCGATAAGTCCGTTTCGGTTTTTACAAGCCGATTGTCACCTGCCGCTCATTTTAAATTGGTTCAAGGTGTTATGTAAATATAGGTAAATACGAGATACATAAAACATCTCATGATTGTAATATTTATTACAATTTAAGGTGGGCATACAATTAAATCATTTGAAACTGAACATTAGTTGTGAGAATTTTGATGCCTAGTGCCATTGATTTCCGGTTCAATAAGCGTCATCCTAACCTCACTTTCGATCACTAATAATCCAAATCATTTTTAACCTCAAGGGAATTTAGCATAAGATTACACGAGAAAGTTACTATTAAGTATGTTTACATATAAAAAAATGCTCTTTGCACAAAAGTTTAAAAAAAAAAATAACTTTGGTGTAAGACCAGTTTGAAAATTTACCAAAAAAAATATGCTCCATGGGACAATAGGGATTTAGAAACGGAACCGAAACGGTCTATTTCCCAGAAAGATCGTGATTGGTTAGCCATTCCGGCTTTGCTATTCTGGTTTTGTTTAGGCCTTGGGACAGTAGCCTAACGCGCTGCAACGCTTTCCGGCGATTAAGTTCCGGCCATGCTAAGTTTGCAGATGGAATAATTATGAGATTCTTAATAATTTTTATTTGTGTTTATAGTTATTTTACAAATGCAAGCACAGGAGTACATTAGAAATGAAGAATTACAGTAGTTATATCGATGGCCCTTACGAAGACTAGCACGTTTGTTACATTGCCCACGAAGAGTATAACACATTTGGATGTTCATCGCGAAATCTAGCACTTTTCATGATTTTCCCACAAAGACTAACACGTTTAGCGATTTTTTTCACCACCTAACTTCTTCAGGCTACTTTTATTAATTCGGCGAACCTGATTTTCTCGGGTAATCATCATTTCTTGAGTATAAAAAAGTCTAGTTCCGACCCGAACCCGAGAAAAAAGGAATCGACTCGACTCTTCGAGAGTTTATCGCCGCAGCCATAATTTATATAGGTATTCTATACGAAAAGTGCTAGACTTCGTGGGAAATATAAGAAAAGTGCTAGTTTTCGTTGGAAACTATGAAAACTGTTAGTCTTTGCGGTAATCGCTCAAAGGTGTTAGTCTTCGTGGGAATTTGAAATGTGCTAGTCTTCGTAAGGACCATCGATATATAGTTTTTAAAAATTGAAATGCAATTTTATTTCAAATATATTATGATTTCTGTTTGTATAATAAAAGTGTACATCTCCTCAGAGTATTAAAATGCGAAATTTAAACTAATTATTATTCTTTCAATACAGGGTCAGGATATGTTTTTGTATAAAAACCTTGTATTTTTCTCGTGCAACCATAAATAAACAAATTACCTTATTAGTGCAAAAGTTTACAAATACAGTATAATTACAAAACAAAATCGCGTGCTTATTGGGCTTGATATACCCTCCTCCTCCACATCTCATGCAAAAAATGGTCGAGAAAAAGATGAAAAGTGCTTCTACGAAGTGCACGAGAAGTTTATTCAACAGGTCCGATATACAATAGGAGCGTCCGCTTGCAAATACATTCAGGCAGCTTCGCGCAAGCTTTGAGCGCGATAAATCGTGCAGCTCGGAGAGAGAAAAAGCGGTGAATCTGCGTGGCCGAACGTTTCGGTGGGCGTCGCGTACGATCGCTCGCCCCTTCTCTGAAATTATTCTCGGCCCGCGAGGTGCTATTTTAGATTCGCATCGTTGAGTTTTCTCGTAAAATTAGAAGCAATTCAAGCACCTATTTCTTTCTACGTCTTTGTCTCCGCGATGTTTCTGGGCTGTTTTACTTTTCCTCGCGCGTGAACGATGCGATCGTAAATCGTGAGCCGCTACATTATTCTGAGCGCATTCGATTCTTGTATTCGGGTCCGTGATGGCCACCGTTAATCCTGCTCTGGCAGTGTTAGATAAAGTGCAGGGTAAAAGACTCGGTTGCTTTAGAATGAAAATACAAATAATTATCTGGTTTCTCAAACAATCAGCTTTGTACGTTGAGAATTTTACGTGTACATGTATTACAATTTTTTGGCTACCAACAAAGGGACGTATAGAAAGAAAATCTTTTAAACGGTTGTCAAATCTAAGCATATAAAATTCAATTATATAGACACATCTTAAAAACTGTTTTCGTATCAGTTAAAATTTTAAGTTACTAATGTCTGTTATTCGGTTTTCTGACAAAGTATGCACATAAGTACCTATTTATACATATTTTTGAAACTAATTATTAGCATTAATTGTAATCACCGCTCATAATGTATTAATTTAAAAACCGCTGCTAACTGCTTTAGCACAATGCTTTCTCAAAGAGATTTAATGCACAATCATTTATTGAATATGTACATTGATATAAGTCACTTTATGTGGAATCGACAATATTATAGACTTCGGTGTAAAGTTAGATTAAAATGGAGCATTGTTGGCTTAAAAACTTAATCGATTGTATACGTAGTTATTTCTGATAAAACTTCAAAATTTTAATGAAAAATACGTATGCGTACGGTACGTATGCGTTTTATGCGTTCAAAAGTTATGGTGATCACAAAATGTGATCAAGTAAGATGAATATTAAAAATTAAAAATCGCATTTCGTTCAGAAAAATAAATTAAAGTAATTGTTAGATATATAAATTGTAAGTATATTATGCATTGTTTATGAGTAAGTGCACGTTATTTTTACTTATCTAATGTATAAATTACAATAAATTTTTTTTCAATTTTTAAAAAATTCAAAATTTAAAATCGCATTTCTTGAACAAAAAAACTTTAAAGTAACTGTAGAATACACCAATCGAATGAAAATTATGTGAAATTTACGTATAAATGCATATTTTTGACATATCAAATGTACCAAATGACAAAAATACTATTTTCTAATTTTTACAAATTTTAAAAACTGAAAATTGTAATTCTTTAACTAAAACAAACTCTGCAGTAATTGTAAAATATGCCAATTACAATTCAAAAGCTAATTACATGACCTTCACGAATATATGCATTATGCATATTTTTGATACATCAAACGTTTAAAATAATAAAAATAATTTTTTCCCTTGTTCACAAAATTTAAATATTAAAAATCGCAATTCTTTATCAAAAACAATCTTTAAAGATATTACAAGATACACTAATCAAAAGGAAATTATGTCTACTTTACGAATTTATGCACTTTTTGACATATCTAACAAATAAAAAACAATAATTTTTTTTTTAATTTTTACAAATATGCAATAAATTTTGACAATTTAGCATCAAAATCTAATCAGTTCCCCATTGCTGCTGGTCGCGATTAAATATGATGAACAAAAATTAATCATTGTAGATGAAATTTATATTTTTCATACACACACACACTCACATATACTCACACACACACACAAACACATATACACACACTCTCACATACATACACACATATACACACACTCTCACACACATACACACACACACTCTCCCATATAACACACACACACACACACACACACACACACACACACACACACACACACACACACACACATACATACATACATACATACATACACACACACGCACACTCCCACACACACACTCTCGCATACAAACGCACGCACAGACACACACGCAGCACACACACGCACACACGCACACACACACGGACACACACACAACCTCAATAACATCGAAATTCATAAAAATCTTGGTTTTATAAAAAATCATCGTTACACAATATAATTATCGTTAAACTTTCTCTTTGAGAAAATAAAAATCCA
This sequence comes from Gastracanthus pulcherrimus, assembly GCA_949152435.1. Taxonomy (NCBI): domain Eukaryota; kingdom Metazoa; phylum Arthropoda; class Insecta; order Hymenoptera; family Pteromalidae; genus Gastracanthus; species Gastracanthus pulcherrimus. Next base: position 137,936,150 of record OX424575.1, on the reverse strand, counting down.
CTAAAAATAGACTTCTTTTATTTTACTAGACATATATTGTGATCTGGGTACAGTAGGGTGGTTCAAAATTCCCAAATGTTTTCAAATATCAAAAGTATGCCTCTAAAAGTTGGTATAGGGGAGGATGGGGTATTGCCGGTCACCTAAGCAAACGTGCTTGTTATTTCCACTTTCAAATTGTTTCTTTGAACTTTAAATAATTATTATGTTAGTTCAAACCATTGACTAGAAATATTTATTATTGGTTTAATATAAAAATGTAAGATATCGAAGCTATAAGTCGAAATAAAAAAAGCATTTTGACCGAATTTACTCCACATCAAAGGGTAATACCGGTCAGCATTGGTACAATTTCAATCACTATTAGACAGTTACTTTTATAGGTGAAAAATTTCTTTAAATCAATTATATGAACTTTTATATGATCCGTCGCATTATTATTCGCACTTACATAGTGAAACATATAATAACATAACCACTGTTCAATCAAAAACACTTAAGCAAAGTTACCCTACCTGAGAGCGCAGCGAAACGTTTTCTTAGCCTCACTTTCGGGAGCGTCATATAAATAACATTGTGACCGGGATTACCCCCATTCTGCTTAGTAATTTAAATTGAAATGACAAAAAAGTAATGGGTTTATACTCTTTTTTCTTCACTACTTCGTATTCTTAGATTGTTCAAATTAATAAAGATGCAAAAAATAACTGCATAAAGCAACGAATAATATGCATAAAAGCTTATTTTATAGACCAGATTTTTTATAAGAAATGTAGGTCTACACTTTGATTGTATATAATTCCTTAATAAAACTGAATAGAAGGATGTTTGAACATTAGATTAATTGCATTTTATATTGCGTTTAATATACTATTCGAATTATTACCTAAAAATGTTTAGATGATTGAAAATAAGGGTGACCGGAATTAGCCAGTGATCGGCATTACCCCGTTCTCCCCTATGTAAAAAAAATAATTTTTCTGCAAGGTGGGTGCTTAATATTATCATTAAATTTAAAGGTAGCTACCACGTATTTAAGGATTTTTAAAGAGTAATTATGCAGTTTTACCACAAAATCGCGAATGAAATAACTAAAACTTAATTATTCATGATGATAAAAGTTTTGGTAAATTTGATTATACCGTCACGGACCCAGTTCCTGATCAGCTAAGAGATATTCCTGATCAACTCTGATTTCCATAAAAGCCAATTACAATTAAACTTTTTAGACTTTGAACAGGAACATCTAAATAGTAGATAGTTATATCTGCAATCTTCAAAAAAGTTTTTGCAGCAACAAGTTCAAAGTAATATTTTATGTAAGAAAATGATCAGGAATTGGGTCCGGATCAGGAACTGGGTCCGTAACGGTACTACTAGAATTGAAAATCAGTTGCGTTCTAACCGTCAACAAAATTTTTTCTTTTAAAAAACAGTCGTATATGTCAAAATTTTGACCTAGATCCGGCTATTTTTGGACATTTTTAATAACCTCAATAGTTGATTATTTTGAAAAAAAAACAAAAGTATTTTATATCTTTGTGCCAAATAGTATCAACAAAGAAATTGGTACCCCATAGGGTATCAAGATATGGAAATTATAACAGTCTAAGTAATGTATCGTTTTACTAACATTTTAAATGGCATCTCTTATAGTTTCATGTAATTTACGTCAGATAATATATGTAATAGATACCTGTACGCAATTTTGTATAAAAACTGACATCAAGACCTTTAATTTGGGTTGTCGCGGTACTTTAAGGACATTCTGGTCAAAAGTTATGCTCAATTGAAATATATAAAAGAAATTATTTGGTACCCCTGGTAGAAAATTGAGCATATTAGATGGTCGGTTCACGATCTATTGGACAGATCCGTTTCCTAATAGTTCGCCAGAAATAAACCAGCATCTGACCAGAAATTTATAGAAAATCTAAATAGCTTACATAACCCTAAAAAATTATTGAAAATGTAAATCCCATTATAGTACTTCTGCGTTAAAACAGCATGCAAATTTTTATTCGATTATTTATTTGATTTTTTTATGTTTTATTTAATTATAAAACTCTAACCTTAAAAAAACTTTTAATGAAATAAGTTTTTAGTTTTTATTTCGAATCTATCCCAAATATATCTTAGCATTCTATTAACAATAAGCTATTAAATCCATGACATAATAATCATTATTAAATTATAAAAATTCGTTAAACGTTATTTTTTATTTATTTATTCATTAACCATAAGTTGGTCAGGTTTCTGACGAGAAAACGTCGACAGGTAGCGGGGTTTCTGGCCAGACTTTTAAGCAGAAATTGGCCATTCCCTATAAAATAGAGTAAAATCTGACGAACATATGGGGAACGTTTCTACCAGGGACATGGGTAATTGCAATATATTGATGAAACAGCGGCTCGTATTTTATCAAGTCAAAAATATTTCTTTTTGGCAGATTGTATTGAAGTATCTTTATATAAGATATACATAAATATTTAAAATGCGCATGATTTTCTTTCGATTTATGTCTTTAAAAACTATTCTTAAGATTTATTTTTTAAGAAAACTGCGAATTTGAACAATGTACTGATTTGTTTAAAAGAAAGCTATTTTTAGCATTGTTTACTAAAATATATAAAATTTACGTAATTAATCAGGATCTCTGTTTGAGAAAGCATTATGCTATTCTAGCATAAAAATTTGTGGAGTTGTTGTCAAAAAAGAGGTACACCCTAGGTAAAAATAACTTTAAATATGGCGGGGTGTTTTATCATACTTATGTATTAGGGTTAAATCAGATGGAGTGGAACGAAGCGCACGTAACAGGTGCTTGTGAAACAAATTTCAACGAATAATCAATCAATAATAGCTTATTTGAATAAATTATTTTACTTACAACAATCTTCAAAATTAACGAAAATTGCACGTTAAAATTGAAATACGCGCCATCTGAGTCGCGAATTATTTCCCCTATGTTCACATGCAGCAGAATGAATAAGGGCGGACTATGTTAAAATGTGATTAAATCTATTACTGTCTAAAAATTAATTAGAAATTAGTAAATATTATTTCTGTAATGCTTATTTAGTTGATTTCAATTATTACAATGGGAAAAATCTGATAAAAATGTTAAGTAAGTTTAAATAAGTGTATCCCGCTTAAGCGAAATTTCGTTAATTCCACTCCATGTAAACGTAGGGAACGAAAAACCCGGAGCAGAGAAGCCCAAATGCTCTGATTGGCTGGCAGTCGTTACGCGCACTCGTTACGCGCGCCTCGTTCCGCTCTATGTGATTGCAGCCTAAAGCGGTATTGGCAAAGAAAACTACCACCACGCCAAGATAGGCACTTATAGGGGAAGATGGGGCGTCATTGGCACCCTAACTTCAAATTAAGATTACAAAATAAATATAGAGATTTAAACAATGAAAAAACGAAATGATCGGATGAACATACATTTCTTATATAAATCAAAATGTAAAACCATCGGAAAGTGCTATACATGCCCCACTATGGGGCACGCATGGCAGGGGGGGGGGACACGGGTAGCACGAGCGGCGGGCTATTACAGAAAGTGAAAAATTATAGGTTAAGCGATCCGATTGACGGAGCAGCCGCGAGCCGCCGCGTCGCTGTGTGCCATTCGTGCCCCACCGTGGGTGCCACTCGTGCCCCACTTATAATACTTGTTTATATGTCGATTACATTATCTATAAATATTTCTAGGTAAAAGAAAAAATTGGGCTCAAAAGTTCGAAGAAAAAGCTATCAAATACACTTTATTTCGATTGGATACGCTCTATTTTCGAGATTTGTTGAATAAATGAAAATTAAGTCAACTTTGCTTTTCTACTCCAAATTTCAACCTTATTTATTTAACTCAAAACACTTTCTTTTCATGTCGTATTTTCAGAGGAAAATAGTAGAAGCATTTTTAATGCGTTTTCATAAAGATTTACTTTAAAATGTTCATCAACCTTTTTAATATTGGAGTGCCAAACTAATCCACTGTGCCAAGCATACCCCACCCTCCCCTACTGTTCCCCATAAGAAATCAGCGAAAAACATGGCCGCTGCCGGGAATATTTTCTATAAGATATACATGGGGAACATATTTATGAATGGATTTATACATTTTATCTGTGATAAAAAAAACTTGTTACTATATATATATACACTATAAGAACGTTTACTATGTTGGATGGTAGAAGCAAGTACTTCTGTCAGAAATTAACCTCATATTTTAATTTCTAAATATTCTCCCTGTGTTAATCTTATGGAGAAGCCAGGAAGACTAGATATACCAGGAGTAGAAACGGCATAGGACATTTTAGCTGATCCTCATGCTAAAAAACTTTTTCATGCTAAATAATACAAAGTCGAAGAAAAGAGCTATAATTTAAGAAGTACAGCGTTCAATAAAATTAACAATATTAAAAGTTATAAACGATCATAGATAGTGAATAAATACGAAAAAACGCGAGAAAAATGGTAAAAATGAAAAATTATGACATTTAACGATATGTTCGTGTATATTCACTATTTTTGATCGTTCATAACTTTTGATATTGTAAATCTTTTTGAACGGCCCTGGTAAAAATCTTATCAAGGTGCACATAATATATAAGCTATACAGATCTATACAGACAAACTAGATAGTTCTAGACTAGACAAAACTCGATAAAATTATACAGAACTATATAAATTTATATATCGCCCTCGATAAGAATAATAATACATACATACGCGTTTAATTAATATAATATTTATAATAATAACATATTATTTATAATATATAACGATTATGAAAATGTATGTATTACATTTAGAATAGTATATATGTGCAAACCTATAACTGTATAGTAAAAAAATGAACAGACGTAAATTCATGTATTTTGGAGCAAATGTATAACCTCGAAATCTACTCCAAAAATACGGTGCAGCGTGCACATGTATTCAGTTCATTATTTACATTAAAATTAAAAGTCGGAATGGATAGTAGTAAACAACGCGTACAAAAACATCGACGCTTAAAAGAATTTAAAAGTGTATCGACGACAATTCAATTTCAAGTAAAGGAATCTCATGAATTACATTTCAACGACGATCAGGAAAATTTGAGGTTGGTTGAAAGTGCTGAGTTTAAAACTGTCGATGAAAATGCATTTTTGAAAAATTTGTGAATGAATCCAATGATAGTGATGAAAGAGAAGTTTCAGAAATCCGCGAGTCGTTAGTGAAGTGTAACATACCACAAAATAAATCGGACAAACTTTTAAACATCTTGAGACGCAGAAAGATACCTTCTTTGCCTAAATCATCAAAAACTTTGTTAAATACTTAAAGTGCTACATATGAAGTAATAAAATTGGAAAGTTCAGATGGAACAATGGGAGACTTTGTATATTTAGGTATAAAACAGGGCTCAAGACATTAATATTGATTTGCATAAATCAAATGTGTTTGAAATAATAATTAATATTGATGGAGTTCAAATTTTCAAGTCCAGTACCCAACATGTATGGCCTATATTGTGTAAAGTGCATTTGAATTCTGATGCATACAACCTATGATGCAAAAATTATTATGTTATCTGCAATCCAGCTTTCACTTCATAAATTACAAAATTATATTTTAAAAGAACAATTATCTAATTGTAAAGAGGAAAATTTTACATCGCTTTATAAACATAACCTCAATCATAAAAGTTACAAATTGAATAGATTAGCTATAATATTTTATCGGGGCGACTAGAATGGACGTGCCTTTATAGAATGACATGCCTTTGTAGAAACTGTAAAGGCTGCTGTAAAGATCTTCATAGTGCGGCACTAAACTCGACAGTTTTATCGTGGCGCCACGATAAGATTTCTACCAGGGGGTACACGTCTTAAATTAAAGCTTTTTTCTTCTACTTTATATTACTTTGTATACTAAATTTATTTTAGTTCATAATTACCTTGTTAAATTCCCATAAGAGAAATTGTACGTTTTAACCAGTTGAACAAGGTCATTTTTGTATGATTGAATTTTTTTACATGTATTGTATGACCTATAAATGAGGAAACAAATATTGCATATTTTTAGTATACTTTTAATATAGAGCATGCGTGTTTAATGTCCCTTCTTTTTCAAATTCTGTGGTATCGTTCTATAAAAACAACTGTTATAGTATGCGCATGAATATTTGACATTTTTTTTAGTTTGCTATTCTTTGCCAGTTTAATTCATGATTCATTATACATTAAAAAATACTCATATTTACTTACTAGAAATCATTCGGAAATGAAATGAAGAAACATTGTAGGTTCAAAATTTTAATTATTGACCAATAAATAATAATCTATTTCGATACATATAAAATGTATGCACTTTTTATTGGTTAAAAATTGAAAAGATATATATACACAATTGTGGTTCAAGCACTTCACTGCTCACGGTATTGTTACGAGTGTATGTATAATATGCCTATATATACCTTACGCTGCTTTCTTCCCGGATCTGTGTTGAATGATGTGACTGGGGCTGCGCTAGCGCCCTCAACGGCCTTTGGACCGTTTTCCGTCTAAAGCTAAAGCATTACGTTTCTTCGCCTGGTATATCTATAGTCTCCCTGGGAGAAGCATTCCCCGCGCCAGCCATGTTTAGTAGTTCATCTAAAATCCGCAAGTGTCGCATTGCAAGTATAAACTCCCAATATAAATCTTTGGTAATCCCAGGTAACGCATAGTGAAATATCTCCGCCATATTCAGAGTTATTTTTTCCGTTGGGTGTATATTTTTTCATTATAATAACGCACATTTCAAGTAAAGTATCTCATATCATGAGGTAAGGGGCTCATTGAAAAAGATACGGGTTCTAAGGTTTTATTTTTAGGTGCCAGAAACTACTTCCTAAAGTTTGATAAAAAATTATTTTCCGCAGGGTGTGCACTTTCCTTGAAAATACATTAATTAAACTATGATGATGATATGATATCAATGTGTGCTTGATAAGAAAATTGAATGATATTCTTTGGATGCGCAACATTGTAATAACGTTCAAGCAAACAATTTCCAAGATTCGCCCACTCTCATATTGTTTGATGTAAAAGTATGTAAATAATCTACAATACAATTTTAATAATATAATTAAAAACATTTTAAAAGAACTTCTACGGATAATACGATAAATAAGTATATCTCACCGCGATCAGGCTTCCTGCAGCTCGCCCTTAACGCCGGGCACGCTGTGATGATGCCTGGACGCAAGTCTGTTGGCCAGCTCGTGCATCACGTCCCTGTAGATGACGGTGTCGAGGTTCTCGCCGAGCATGTACAGCAGAAACCAATCGCCCACCTTGCTGCGCCTTACTATCGTCTCGACGGCCTCGCGCCTCACCAGACGAAACCTCAGTCGTAGCAGGTAAACCCTTGTTCGGGGTGAAAATATTATGATGATCTGCACAAAGAGGTTCGGCGATTTTATAGCAACTTCATTTTTAAAACAGATTACATTTTGTCTGGTTGAATGATAGAATGATAGAAGGCACATATTTATGAAAGTTACTGCTCTTCAATGCGAAATATTAAGTGAATTCATATGTAATTGTAAAAGTATCGCAAGTAAATAGTTGAATTTTTTTACAACAGTCAGTATCTCTTCATTTACTGCATATGGCATCATATCATTTTAAATGAATGGTATAAATCTCACACAAACAATATTTAAAGTAGTACATTTTTAAAGAATTTTTTAAACATATACATTTTTGGCCATTTCGTTATGTATAAACACTTTATTTAACGTGTATAAAGAATAATATTATTCCAATGTTGTTGAACAGCTTAAGCATCAACTATAATATACTTTTTTGTAGAAAACTTACCGGGCCATAAATACAATACTATACAATATAAAACTCAATACGACATCCACATAAAATATTAAATAATACCAGTAGTTATTAAAAAACAACGACTGCGCGAAGGCGATGAAGAAAATAATAATCCAGTTTTATTCGTTCGCGCAAATGCATATACTACAGCAGCATTAAAAAGAACTCGCGTAAATAACTTAGGAAGGCCGCCGCGCAGCAGCGGCTCCGCGGAAAGGATTTCGCCTGAAATAAGCCAGCTATTTAACGAGCTTATTTCAGCTGCATAATCTTCTTAATAAGCAAAGCCCTTAGGACAGTTTGCTAACAGGCTCTAAACTCTCAACCCGCGCGTGTGTCTAGCAACATGACATCGATAAATCGATCAACAGCACGTTCGTATACAAAGCATAAAAAACGGCATTAATCTTCCACAAATCTAACATGTGTATATGCGTGAGGTACTGAGCTGGAAATATATATTTGTATACCATTCAACGACTGCGCATAATTCAAAGTCTATACTTTATCGGTCAAGTCTATGTTCTTTTTAACTATAGTTTGACTAACCGCCATTATACAATATAACGTTTTCGGTATCGTAAATTTGATATTATTCAAGTTTCAAGTCAAAATAAAGTAGGTATTTTAGCAAAAGTTAAACAAAGATTTAAAATCAGAATACCAAGACTTATATAACATTCTAAAGGTGACACATATTTTAGCAAGCGCAAAAATTTCAGCGTAATTACATTCAATGTACGATAATACATATGGGGAAATCTCCAGAACTTATAACTTTCAATTGTTGAAAATGAGGTCAACTTAACTTAGGAGCACAGCTCTAGTTTTTTCACACAATTTCTCAAAACCATAAACAATTTAGCAAACCAGGTTAAAAACAGATTAGCATTTCTATGTATATATTTTTTTTAAAAACATTTCTAAAATATTTGTGCAGCTATTTTTATTTTTATTTTTGATACTTAAATCAAATCCTGGTAGAAACATTCACCAACGATTCGCCAATCGTTGGCCAATTTTACTAAGGTTCGCGAGTAGTTGCACCAACCGTTTGCCAACGAACCCACTTATTTTGAAACGCTATTCCGCCCGTCGTTGGCCAACGAATGCTAAAAATTTGAAAACGGCGAAAAGCACTAAATACTGCTTAAGAAAGCTATGTAAATGTTATGGTATATTATGCAATAATAAAAAGTCATTATATGAGCATAATTATATAATTTACTTAAAAAATTCACATTTAAATATATACACTTAATTCAAATTTGAGGTTAGGTGTAGTAAATTGATGATTTAGTTTACTACCCTAGTGGAGGAAATCTTGTATGCCAAAATTTGTCATATGTGTGCCAAAACGGCCAATTGGCTAACTCTAGTAAACTTTGGCAAACGTTGGCAAACTTTTGACATCAAAATCATTGCCACTAGGGTAATACATTATAATTTACTATTATAATTAAGAATTAAGTATAACATAAAAAATACTTTTTATCAATTCTATAGTATAATATAAAAACATGGGAAGTTGGATAGATAGTAAAAAATTATACCAAAACCAGTAGTTGCGAGAGATATTTGCATGCTCCGCAACTCAAGACGCGCTCTTAGTTTGCGCGGGAAGCGCGGGTAGGCACAATATACACTGCATATACATTGAACCATTCGTAACCATAACCCTACTTTAAATAAAAATTTAACTATATTTTACAACTTCATGACAGCATATGCGCTATTATTTTTATCATTCAGTGGTTTATTGTAAAATATATATTTAGTGGTGTACATTTAATGATTCAATTTATAATTTGAAAATAAAATTTTAGAATCACAAATAGAGCAGTCGTTGGTGAACCGTTGGTCAATTACAGCAGTAAGTATTGGCCAACGTCATTGGCGAACCGTTGACAAACAGGCCATCTCGGTTGGTCTATTTTCTACCAGGGAACATTTCTATTACATTAATGTTATTTTACAAATTACGTTGATCTTATTGATTCACTTGAAGTGATTGGTAATGGTTCGGTAGAAGGTGCAACGAAAGACAAGGATGGAAGTGACTACTCACTTCTGATTTCGAGTGATCCTTTGAGGAGGATGAAGATTCAAATGAGGTCAAAGAATTACATTTCCTAAAGGACAACAAAAATTGTATGCTTTAATTGAGGGATTTTATTATACTTCGTTTATTGAATAAAAAGACCGGAAGTGTAATATTATTTTAATAGAAATTCAACTGTTTATGCATTGATTAAATTTAAATTATAAATTTGGCTTATTGAAATTAACAATTTAACCGTTTAAATTAACTAATTTTACCTCTTAGACGACGAAAAAACTTTTTTTCATTATATTTCTTTCTCTGTTCACTACGTTGCTTCCGTTTTTTCAACTCTTCAATTCGTTTGTGCTTTACGTACTCTTTCTTCTTTCTCACTTTTACTCCACTCAAAACAGGTCTCATGATTGTAAAATGCAAAGATACTTATTCTCGTATTTGTATTATTCCGTTTTGCTAGTTGCAATAAGAGGTTATGATGTTTAAACAAATGCGCATTTCGGACGGCGCGCTGTGGGTGCGATAAATCGATATAAATTTGCTATTTTATTAATACATATTAGTTTCTTAGGTATAATTCAAAGCTATTTCTCAAAAGTATATCAAATACTATATTTTGGTCATTCATTTAATCGATTTTAATTAATATGTATAGCACAAACGTGCGTTGTGAATGCGATAGTTTATTTGTTCGTTTTTTAATCGGCTCACTTAGGTATTATTTAAATTTTGGGCATTATGTTTACTAAAATAACAAAAAGGGATTATAATACAACATAATACGATTGATTAATTTCACCCATATTAAATACTGTTTAAGGTAATTCAATTACTATTTATTGAGTTATTCTTCGTGTTGTTGATGCGACACCATTAACCTACGACAATTTTCCAATGTATTTAACTCCGATACTATAAATAAAATAAAAATATTATCAATATTATCTTATTCTTCGATTATTTCTTAGTAACAAATATTTTTTTTTATATTTTTATCAGGTCATTTTTAAACATTATTAGAGAAACTATAATTGAAATCAGGAATACGATATACGAGAAATGTGACAGTTTAGACATTAGATTGATAAGTTTAATTAATTTATGACAGAAAGTAAACATAAAAATGTAATAAACAATAAGCTTAAGCTTTAAACAATAACATAAGCCTATGTAAAACAGTTTAATATAGTTAAAATATAAGAAAAAACTGATTGAAACCTCGAGTCATATAGGTTAAAGTTTTGGTAGATTTCCCCATATGCGTCATGCTCTCTTAAATTTATAATTGTTAAATTTATAAATGTGTATCAAATTATCAAAGATGGATCACCAATAATAGATATTATATATTATATATTTTATTTCTGACTCAACTGCAGTTGCCACTTTATTGACCTTAAAAGCGGTACAAAAGTAGTATATAATTCCCACAAATCTACTTTCTCCCGCAAATTTACTTTTTTCCCGCATTTGCGAGAAAAATCTTCTTTTTTCCTGCAAATGCATTTTATTTTTGTTAATTATTTTTCTCTATATTAATATACATTTTCAATAAATTCTAGTTCTTACCGGAAGTCCCTGTTTTTAAGTCAATAAATTGGTCACAGTTAAGTCGGGAATAAAGTTCTATATGCAACACGGGAATAAAGTCGAGTATTCTCTCGGGTACTAAACCGACCCTCGTGAATAATCTTCGACTTTATTCCCTTATTACATAATGTACTATTATTCCCGACTCAACCATAATGGCCACATTATTGACCTGAAAAGTGGGACAAAAGTAGTATATGATTCCCGCAAATGCATTGTGTTACTTTCCGCAAATACTTTCTGTTTCTTTTTTCAATCTTGAGCTATTTCTTTCTCTTTCCGTGGGTTCCACTCTTGAAGTCAATAAAGTGGCCCAGTTAAGTCGGAAATAAAGTTCTATATGCAACATGGAAATAAAGTCGACTTTATTCCCTTGTTGCCCAATGTACTAATATATCCTATTCTAATAGTGTATTTTAAATTTTGAGATTAACATTCTTAAATATATTTTTATTATTCACTATTTCTATTCATTTATTTATATTTATATATAACTTATAATATATATTTATATTTTGCTTCCTTCTGTAGGAAGCTTTGTAATTGAAGGCATCGATTCTAAAACGTCCTTAGCGCTCGGCTCGGGTTGCCGCTATATACAAATTGACGTCATGGTGACCAATTTTTAAATTTGCGGAAATGAATTTTTAAAAATAGCATCGTATAGAGGATAAAAAATGGCAACATTTTATATATATACTTTGTTTGTACAATGTTTAGTATTTGAAAAAAAGAATAAAAACGGCAAAATTTTAAATCTTTTTTGCACCACGTTTTTTAAACTTAACTCGCTGCAGCTCCGACAAATATGAACGGATCTTGCTTATTTTTTGCATAGACTCGTAAAATAGTCTAGCGCTGCTGATAAACTCATAGATAGTTAAATATTAAATATTTTTCTTTCAACAATTTAATTGCAAACCAGTGAGTTACCTTTTATATGGTGAAGTATATTCAACGAAAAAAAGTATCGAGGGAAGTTTAAGACTCAGTGAACTTTCAACGAGACATTTGTTTGTTAACATTTGAAGAAGTTTCTCAGAAAATTGCAGATCAATTGGATGAAAAGTGGCAAAGATAGAGCGATTTTGCCAAACTTGCACGCTCCGCGCGAACATTAGCGGGTCTGCGCGATACATGACGCTCGCAGCGTATGTCAGTCATATAATGCCGTTTACTTGAAGATTTGCTGTCCTTTTTTTTAAAAAATACATACTTAATCAAATCATACTATTTAATACTGTCGATTTATAGTGTAGAAGTTAAGAAAAATAAGTATCTGATGAAACAATAAGAAATTAAATAAACGAAGCAAAGGCAAAATCAAACGGCAGTTATTCATAAAGTTGTTGAATTTTTAAATCTTTGTACGAACGTTTTAGAAATTATTGTTAATTCTAAATGTTATATACACTAGATAATAAATGGTTATAATAAAGCGTTCAAATGAAATTCACACACATTAAAAAGAATATTGCAGCGTAAATGAATTGAATAGTAAATTACAATCTTTAAAAATATAAATTTCTGGGAAACATATAAATTTCACAGATTTTTGACATTGTTCAGTAAATTAGAAAATTCAAATAACTAATACTTATATTTATTTATATTTCTACATTAAGATTTATTTACAATTTAGTCGCAATACATACAACGCGTTTCAAAAACATATTACTTTTTTTTCCTTTTATTGTTTTTGTTTTCTTTTCTTTTTTATTAATTTTTAATTCTAATTTTTGCTTTTGTTCGTCGCTTACTTTTCTTCTTTTTGTTGAGACAACTTCCGTTTTTCGAACTTTTTTGTTACCATGTTCTTTTTTCACATTCTTTGTTTTACTGACAACAGTTTTAATAGAAGTTGTTTTAAAAAATTTTTCACCAAAATGTTGCCCATTAGTAGTACAAAATTGCAATAAATGTTTAAAATCCTTTTCTTTTTCTTTCGTTATTCCTACCTTTTTAGCTAATGATACTTTCGACAAATCTACTTCACTGCTGTTTCTTAGTTTAATTGTAATTGGATTGCCATCATAATCGTAATACAAATCAATTTGTCCGTTAGGAAAATATACAATTCTAACAACTTTGCTTATTTTAATTACATTTTTCTGCAAGTCTTCGTCTTTCGCAAACAGTTTTTCATAATCTTTTACTTCGCACTGTGAAATAGCAACCATTTCGAATGGAGGATTTCTAGAATTTTTTATTAGTTGCACATAATCATTTTCTGTTTCAATTCGTTCTTGCTTTTTTTTCTTACTACCATACAAACCGAAATTTCGGTCACACTGGCAGTAGGAATGTCCTCTAACAGGAAATAAATGTTGGATTTCTAATTGCAATTAGTAAGATAAAAATGAAAAACATTTCAAATTAATGTAATTTCGATTTTGACCTCCTGCAGCATCAGAAAATAAAAATATTTTATCGAAGACGTTTAGTTGCAGTTCTTTCCTTATCGCATACTCAACCATATTACATACGCTGTTGGCGCCCTTTTTTAAAATCCCTTCAAGGAAATGGAACATGTAACTTCGATCACTATCGAAAATGTGCACATTAAACAAATACATCCAAACAAAACGACGAAAAAATTGAGAATTAACTGGTAGTTTTGGCAATGGCAAGTTTTGACCAAATTCAAATTCACATTTTAGTACATTTACAGTGGACAACATTGAATTTTTTAAGTTTTTATACTTTTCAACTTGCACGATATGTTCAAAATACTCATTTTCTCGTCCTTTGTTAGTTTCATAAGTAAAACAAAGATCACATACATCAGTACGTGGCAGACCAATATATTCTTTTCTTACAATCATATTTTCTAATATTGTATTCTGTACTTGAAAATCTCCACTGCGCCAAAATTTATGAAACATACTTTTTTGCCATTCATGATCTACTTTTAAAAAACACTTTTTAGGACAACAATTTTTGATTTCTGTGAACGTCTTTTCAAGCACTTTCTTTCCACTAACTGATTCATATTCTAATCCCTATATAAAAGACGTTTGGAAATCATCATTTTATATATACGTATTAATGAAAAAATTTATTTTACAAAATTGATTACAGCTTCATTTTAAATGATTTGAAAATAGTGCATTTTGACACGGGTGTGGAAGTTGATTAACGCATGGGATGCATAAGTAATTAAAATAATTAACCTCAAATTGTTTATTTACATAATATTTCACAACAGCATAAAAATTTAGAGAGTTCTTCGTTTTAATTAACTTCGAGTTTTATATACATTTCATTCAATCATATTTGCAACAGAAATTCTTTTTTATAACACGTCTTACGATATTTTACTTACCTTATTTTTACAACTTTTATTAATAGTTTTTTTCCATGCATGCTCATTTCTAATTCTTTTACGTCCTATATTGATCGACATTATGCTTATAATTTATTTAGCAAGTAAACGTTTTTTAAAAAGATTAAAGAAATTAACAAATTTGTGAATAAATGCAGCTTGTAAACGAACAAGAAAATCAGTGTGATTTCAATGCGAAACGAGTTCGACTTTGTTTTGTTTATTTCAGGATAACTTTTATCATGTTTCTTAAATTATTTCTTATTTTATGACTGACATACACTGAGCGTCATGTATCGCGCAGACCCGCTAATGTTCGCGCGCATCGTGCAAGTTTGGCAAAATCGCTCTATCTTTGCCACTTTTCATCCAATTCATCTGAAATTTTCTGAGAAACTTCTTCAAATATTAACAAACAAATGTCTCGTTGAAAGTTAGTTGAGTCTTAAACTTCCCTCGATACTTTTTTTCGTTGAACATACTTAACCATATAAAAGGTAGCTCACTGGTTTGCAATTAAATTGTTGAATGAAAAATATTTAATATTTAACTATCTATGAGTTTATTAGCAGCGCTAGACTATTTTACGAGTCTATGCAAAAAATAAGCAAGATCCGTTCATATTTGTCGGAGCTGCAGCGAGCTAAGTTTAAAAAACGTGGTGCAAATAAGATTTAAAATTTTGCCGTTTTTATTTTTTTTTTTCAAATACTAAACATTGTACAAATAAAGTATATATATAAAAAGTTGCCATTTTTGATCCTCTGCACAATACTATTTTTTAAAATTCATTTCCGTAAAATTGCAAATTTTGGTCACCATGACGTCAATTTTGATATAACGGCAGCCGGGCCGAGCGCTAAGGACGTTTTAGAATCGATGCCTTCAATTCTAAACAGAAAGTTTATTAAAAAACATGTTAGCAACATGTTTGGGTCATTTTGAATCAAAATACACTATTTTTGTAGAAAATCTCTGCATGGATGTGTGTGTATGTGTGTGTATGTGTGCGTGTGCGTGTGTGTGTCCCTCTATTCTCTATATCTCGAGTAATCCACCGCTGTTAAATTTAATAATTCATGGCTCATTTTTTTTATTTTTGACGTACGAAGACGACTGATAAATAAAATTTTTGATTAGTCGACGATTTTTTAGCCATATTTCGATTTTTGGGGTTTAGTTTTTCAAGTTTTTCATAGGTTAATATTAATATAATCAATTGGGATAAAATGCATTTGAAAGAGCTTACAATTATCTATCTTTTCCGACCTGAAATTTTTGATAAGGTATTAATTACCCTAATTCTCTTCTTATGAATCATACACGAAAACGTAATTTTTTTAACGGTTAGATCAGATGTTGCTGTTCAGATCAAGAGTTGAATAAGTCCATACTGAAAATTTTACAAACGTTTATGATTCATTCTAAAATGTATAACATACTGTCACGTATAATTTATCAAAAAATTTACTCATTAATTATTTATTTATATTTTTGACTCTCTATTTAAATTACTCAAATTACTGTTTGATATATCATGAACATTAAAATACCAGTAGTTATGAGAATAATTAAAATTTTTGGAGACCCTTTTATTTAAACATTATTCTAGTATTTATACATTATATATAGTGTTGAAGGAGGTCTGGTAGGGTACGCAAGGAACAGAGCTCGATAGGAGCGTCTTAAACATGTAAGAATAATTAGGGATATTGACTTACATGGTACCTTCTGAACTTTATTTTATCATTTACGGACATGATAAAATGCCGAAAAAAGTTGATCTAGCAACTGATCTGCGGTACAAAATGGATCTGGCACTTATATAAAGATATCAAGAAAATAAATTAGTTTGACTTATATGGTTCTTGTTAAAATTGATTGCGGAAGTATTTTTTAGTATAAAAATTCAGAAAAGTTCCTCTGGCCGTTTTTTACAGGGATAAAGGGGTTTGGCAGCTGTTAGAAAATGTGAATATATTGATGCTCCGCACAGAATGGTTACGAAGATCACGGCGCTATATATGCACTAACTAGCAAAGTAATATTTTTCGTTAATAGTTATTGTAATAGTCGTTAATATTTCTTGAATTTGATAGTTAATACTGTGGAATATATTAATAGCATAGTTCGTATTTTAGCAAGACAAATGATGTTTGACAGTCATATAAAAATATAAGTATATTGGCGCACGGTGGGTGTGTTATACCAAGTAATTTAATGGGTGTGCATGTGGGCGTGTGTGTGACAAAAAATTGTTAAAGGGAAGCATGCTACGAGCTGAAATTTTGCTGACATATTCGTCATATCTCAACTTACAATTAGAATTGATTAGATTTTGGAGCTGATTAGATAGTAAAAAGTACATTTTTCAATAAAAATATTAATTTTGGAAAATATGTAAAAATCGAAAAAAATGTTTTAGTTATTTTATACGTTAAATATGTTAAAAGTATATATGTTAATTCTCGTAATGTAGACGAAATTTTCTTGCAACTGATATATCTCACAATTACTTTAAAGCCATTTCTGTGAAACAAATAAACATATTTATTTTACAAAATTTTCTGAAAATTGCAACAACAAAAATGTCTATTTATACGTTAAACATGTTAAAAATATATGCGTTCACAAAAAGAAAACGTAATTTCTTTCCATTTTTATATCTAACAATCATCTTAAAGCTATTTTAGTGGAAGAAAAATAAAAATATTAATTTTAAAAACTTTATAATAATGCATTTTTTATTCAATCTATTTCTTTTAATGCTTAATAAATAATTTTCCCACGTGCAGACATTTTGAAAATTATTTTAAGTCGTAAGATTTTTTAAGACTGGCAATACTTAAACACTTGTATCTTATTATTTTATTTTAGCATTACTTTATTTAAAGCGAATTTCCATTATAAAATTTTCAAATTCACGTTTTTAGAATTTCTCTTGGAGAAAGCATTCTGCTTCAGCAGTTAGCAGCGGTTTTATATAGGGACGGGTGGGGCCTACGGGCACCCGTGAATTCAAAGACGTGTAGATAATTTATTTTACACATAATATGCAAAACAAAAAAATACTATCGTAGTCTTATTTTAATGCAGAATAAAATCAGCTATATTCAATTTTCTTTGTATAAAATATATCATGCGTAAAAAACAATTTACATGTTTTCCTTAAACTGCCCGTCGTGCCCCACCCGTGGGTCAAAACGTAGGGAAGCCGACAGAAGCAAGAACCCCAAGTAGGGGAAGTATTAAAATGAACCTACGAGAAATAGGATGTTATGAGGAGGATTGGATACAACTCGCAAACAATAGAGAAAGATAGCGTGACTATATGAACAAGGCTATGGATTATAGAGCTACGGATAGCTAGTCCCAGCAAGTAGTTATGATAGTTATGGTGATGATGCAAGCACGTCTACAGCCGACATAAAGACTATGTGATAGCTGTTGCCCTGCATGTACCGTTGCTACTTACCATTACTACTTGGCCTTCATAATAATAATAATAATAATAATAATAATAATAATAATAATAATAATAATAATAATAATAATAATAATAATAATAATAATAATAATGAAGTATAAGTACATATATTATATTTTTCCTTAATTTCAGGCTCTAAGGAACCCATATGTGCAAATGTGATTATGTAACATTATATTCAGGTACAAGTTTTCATCTCTAAACTATAATCCTTAAACATTCGCTGAATAATCTGCTAAAACTGGCTCAAAAGCTTGAATAATTTCGCATCACTATCATAAAAGCGTTTCCAAAATTCAAATTCTGTAGCGAATCACGAGAATAGGAGGGAGATTTATACTGACCCTGTAAATGACGGTCAAGAGGCTGAGCACGCCGAGAAAGAGGAACCAGAACCAAAGGAACACGTAAATCTTCTCGTTGACGACGTTGAGGGGCAGTATGCAGACGGCATCGTGACGCTCAACCTCGCCGCTCACGCCGTACTTGTAGAAGGTGCATTTCGTCATGCGCGGAAAGACGTAGATCATCGGGTCAATGCGGTCCTCCTGGTCCGACTCCAGGAAGCGCAGCACGTCGATGCCGAAGGTCAGGAATGCGCCGTCAAAAAAACGATTCATCAGGAACATTTGGCCTGCATACCACAGAAAACGTATGTTTTTAGTTCTTCTGTACATTTAATTAAACGATAATTATATTTTTCTGAGTTATATATATTTTACGGAGAAAAGACACCTTTAAACCCTAAAAAACATTTTTTTATAAGTCCATAAAACTTTTTATACTTAAAAGAAAACATTCCGAAATTTACTTTACTATAAATACTTGCTAATATCTTCAATTTAAACGTTTTAAAATCTCAAAATCTTAATCCTATGCGTCACATTAAATTACCATTGTTAATGCCTTATTTATTAAAGGAACTTTGAAGCATGAACGAATTTATTTTTGTATGTACTAAAACTTATATAATAAACAAAAGAGAATTGTTAATTGTGTAACGTAAATTGCATAATTTGTTAAGTACACCCAAGGGAAAAAGTATCTTTCCTGACATGTCGGGTAATGAGCGTCAAAAGGCGCATTGTTGTACACTCGATGAGGAAAACATCTGGTCGAGTGCGTTTGAAATTTTGATATACTGCAATTTCATTGAATTTCATTGAATCGAACGCACGTTTCCGCAAACCTCATTCAAGGATTTTAAAAAATTTCCACGTATTTGTCCAGATGTTTTCCACGCCGAGTGTACATATCGAGCCTCGTATGCAGAATATCTGATTTTAGGTTTTGAAAGAAGATACTAATTCGTTTTACGTTTATAAAAAAATATTAGGTTTGGAAGCTTCAAAAAAGAATTTACGTATTCACTTTTTCGATATAATTCACGAATACTGATAAAGCTTTCTAACGATAATTCTTAGTGCTTTAAGTTAATATTACATATTAATTAAATAAATTAAGCCCACTGATTTTATATTAAAAATCCTTTTTATTTTATACTAATTGCTTACAAACCAAGGAAACTATTTTTTATAAGATAATTACTTTTTTAATACGATTAGCTAACCAAGCTTTAAAAAGTAGGGTTAGGCTATTGAATTAAAAAGCACGATTAAAACTATAGATAAAAAAATATAATTCTAATTGTACAATATTATTCCTTTAGTTAATTTACATTGCTACAGCCTTATTTAATTTATTTACTAATAATAAGAAGCTTTAAAACTTATTTTCATGCTTTAACCAGATTCTGCCTAGAATTTTATATAAAATGCATGTCGCCATTAGTGGGTTTCTAACCAGAACCGTAATCCAGAATCTGGCTAGATAATGAAAATCTAGGTAGTATCTGTGTAATCAATGATGAAAGTTAGTATGTTACTTATAATCTATAATATTCATCGCACTAAGCAAATTTTCAATTTTATAACCTATGGAAAATACTTAATTGAACAAAGTTCAATTAAATAATAATGTATAAACATTTTATTCTTCTTTATGACTATAATATATACTTATAGTTTAGCTTATTATTTGAAGACTAATGTTTGACACAGATTGTATAATTAACATTACCTTTATTAATTAAATAATGAAATATACCTATATTTAAGTATATTTTTTGTGGGTTCCCAGCATAATGATATAAGTCAGGTTTTTTGAAAATTGCGTTACGAGCAATTTTGAGCAACATTAGTTTAAATGTAAAATAAAGTCTGTTAACCTTAATATCTTAAAAACTTGAACCCACAAATTTGCACAAAATTTTCTTATATATTTATATATTATATATTTGATTATAGATATGAAGTAAAAGTAAAACTATTTATTATTCTAACTTCAGCGATGGGTACCGTATCAAGCACGGGCCCCATGGGGATTTTATTTTGGTTTATAATTTTGGTATAATTATCATATTGAAAGCTTATTCTAAAGCATTGTGAACTACTTCTATACATTTAGATCAACAAATTATTATGTTAATATGTAAAAAAAATAATAATTCGTTGACTTACCTACTCAATGCGCATGCACAGAAGCACGTTTTCAAGGTTTATCCTTAATATCTTTTTTATATGGTACTTATCGTCATTAGATTCTCCGTGAAAAAGTGTTTTATTACATATTACATTCGTTAATAACTTTTATTTTATAATTAACTAAGAGGCGGAAAGCGGTTCATTCCCATAAGGCTGCATGTTAAAATTGATTTATTTTTTAAGCTTAGTTTTTTCGATAATTTGGTCATTGACCACAGATATTAAAACTTTGAACCGATTCCCATAAGCGCTACACACGATGATCACCTAAAGCTGTTACCCGACCGTTAAAGGAGTGAACGTCACTCCGTAAGTTAATGTACTCTTTTCACGACTATAAGTCGAGCAAGCGACGAAAGTGGCCAATTGTACTTTTGCCAAAATTTTCCGCTAAACCTCTGCTCTCGCTCATTCATCCATGCACGTCCGTGTTCTCGCGCAAATTATTCCGTTTCACTCCCGGCCCCACCCCCCGAAATCCATTCACGCTAATAGAGTTATCCAAGCAAGACTTTAAGCACTGTTTCATTCGTGTAGGCGGCAGTGGTTTGACTTTTGAATTTTATAGCTTTCGAATAATTAATATTCTTAATGAAAGTTTAAGTCAAAGTGCGAGAATTCACTTTGGTTCAAACGTCCGGGCTTAAAAAGTTATTCCTTTGTGCAGATTAGACTAAATTAAAGTTTTGTTTCAACGTACAAAACATAAAATATTTAATCAACTTACATTATAACAGAACTTTAAATATAAAGTATAATTACTAAGAATTATTAAATAAATTACTATGTTTGCGTAAAACATGTTTTAATAAAATGAATTATTTTATAAAATAACGATATAGTTATAATGCGTAATATTATTAACAGTTTTTGTAAAAATCAAAAGCTAAATTAATTATCCGAGACTTAAAAGTCTTAATTACATCTTGTATTTTTCCGAATGCAAAGCCCATAGCGAATATCAAGCGTCCGATGCGCAGCCACATCCTACGTTCGATTTTCCTCCCGATAAGCCTCCTCAGGTAAAATGAACCCTCTAGCTCGTACAACCGTAAAAAGACGATTTTTCCGAGTCTGGGAAAATCTGCCTCACTCGTCCGCGTGCGCGCAGAGTTAATTTTCAGGGGTTTGCGCTTGCGCGCTCGTCGCCCGCCAAGATTTATGATAATTGTCGAATTGAAAATAGAAAGTTAAAAGGAGAGAGAGGGAGAGATAGAGAGACTCACCGATGACGTTCAGGAGGGCGAGCACCTCGCAGAGGTAGTACCTGTACGCCCACCAGTTGTGGTAGCGCAGATTCTCCCAGAGATAGTCGAGGAGCATCTTCTTCTTCTGCTTCTTCTCGACCTCGGAGCAGAGGCCGATATCGAGGTCCATCATGAGAGCGTGGATCTTGCCGCCCTCCCAGCCCTTCCACAGCCAGCGCGGCGTGTAGAACAGGATCGCCTGCAATTGCGCCCAAGTTTCTTTAGTTCCAGAGTAGTCAGAGGCAACATAACTTCATTCATCGTCTTTTCTTTTTAATATAAAGTCTACTCGAGAAATTCTTTATTCAACATGCGATTGAGTGTTTTTTCTACAAATATCAACTATTTAGTATAATAACGTTTGACGTGCAAGTCCGCTTAAATGTTTCACAAAAGATGCGGTACAGCGTATTTTATTTAAATTCTTCATTTCAAGAAATGCCCTATATACAGAATTTATAAAATTTCGAGCAGGGCGTTCGCTGCTGACTTTTTTTTACTCTTGATCAATGTTATTTTAAGGTCAAATCTGTTTATTCAAATGGAAACGCCCATTTTTCATCCCGGTAATCAAAAGAAGAACACATTTGACGCTAGAATATGTGGTAATGACCGTGGCTCAAACTGGCCTATGTATTGCATAGTAAAAGATAAATATTTGATTTCAAAATGATAACAGAAGGTATGTACTATTCCGTGACTGTCTAAACCTAATACAATGTATATAAGCATTTAGCTTTTCATATCAAAGTGTCAGAAAAGAATTACTATTGAAAATAAAATAAAATAAAACGTACGTTAATATTAACAATATATAACTTAAATATACATTTGGATAAAAAGTAAGCATTCATACTACGCTTATTATATCGACGCCCAATACGAGGAGCAACGCGATTCAAACTTTAAGAACAAGAGTATCGCAGTTCGGCATTTGACGAGAAGAGAATCGCGATTCAGCGTTTGCGGCGAAGAGTATCGCAGTTCGGAGGTTTGCAACGAAGAGTATCGTGGTTCAAACGTTTGCGACGAAGTTTTAAGCACCAGCCAAATGCGTAAAATAAAATAGGTCTTATATATATTTTTATCCCGATAAACATGGTGTACTATCCTGATGATACCACATGTTTAGGATGGATAGAAGCTTCATACATTTTTCTACGCATTCAGGAAGTGGGATTAATTCGGATAATTTTAAATCGCGTTAGTCTTTGTATTGGACGTCAATATATCTGTGGTAAAAACACCTGACGTTCATTTTTTGAAATCTCGAGATATTGAGGTTTGAATTTTTAAATTGCCATTTAAACCTAGGAAGATGAAAAGTATATATTATAAAATGAAAGTAATAAATAAACTTTTGTAACTTTTTATTTTTTTATATGAAAGTATACATTATAAAATCATTAAAAACTCAATTTTCAAAAAAGCGAACTTAAGTTGTTATACTTCAAAGTCACATATATTAATTCCTAAAATCGGATAGCAATAATGTTTATTAAACAAAACATACTTAAAAATATTTGTAAAATGTTATGTAAAACTATTGTAAAGAGTGAATACAACGAATTTGAAAAAAGAAATTCTTGAAATTCATAAGATTTATCTATATAATGGTAGCTAATCACTACCCTTACTGCACAAGATCATACAAGATTATTATTAAAGGACTTTCTCTATCTTCAATTTTTCCAAATAAATCGTGATAACCTATACACGAGAGTAAAATTTTATAAAATTATAACCTTTATAAAACAAGCGATGTATAATTCGATTATAAATGACTTTTAGTTTTGCAATTAAAGTTCTTGAACTATCCTGAGAGCTACACGTAAGCCAACTTTTCATAAACGTGGAAATCTGAAAAATTTATCGGCTCGCTAAATCCAAGCAGCAAATGCATTACACATTGCACACTAAAATAATTTATTACATCATTCGATTCGAATAATTGAATCTATCACCCTTTTTCGTTTCCCTATACCAATCCCTAATCTTTCAAGTTATAATCAATTCCTTCGCGCAAAATTGCAACAACAAATGAACCAACTCTCTGCTCGATTCATAAAAAGATCTAAATTGCAGTTCATCCTTCACCCATTCAGCGCATATAAAATTGTTTAATAAAAAACCCAAAACAAGAAAGAAAGAAGCGCTGCAGCCTTGGTTTGAACGCGCGAAATTCGAATTTATCGTTGTGCTGCAGCTCTGGGGTAGACTGTGCGCATTATTAATATTGCATTCTTAAACGAATTCCTCATCGCGCGCGCGCGCCGAGAGAAAAACGGCATCGCGATAACGAGGAAATATGCCCTTTCGCGGCGGTTGCGCTCATGCCCTGCTCCCCTGATTAATGCCGGAACTCCGCGATATTTTCGATATGCGCGCGCACGTTTGTATGCACGTGGATAGTTCGAACCGCTCGTTATAATCGCGCGCCGTAACGCTGGATAAATCGACGGAGGTGCGTTAATTGTAATTGAAAGCTGGCGGATGCGGTCGAGGCGGCGAAAATGTTTTAATCCGTGAGTGGATGGTAGAGATCATTTTCGGTACAAGATTTTAGATATAGCAGGCAGGAGATTTCGATTTTTTCGTGATTGAGAATTTTAATGGTTGTAGCTGTAGTGAAGTAAATTTGTTCTTGGAAATCTATGAAATTTTACTAAAATTACTTAACTTAAATAAATAATTTCAAGGACGAAAATATTGTCCATTTAAATTTTATGTAACTTAAATTAAATGATGATTGGAACTGGATACATTCCCTTTACGTAAATATTATTATAATTTGATAATTATGGCGCGAAATAAGAAATTAAATTAGTTCGTAAAAGGTTTAGATTACACTGCTAAGACCATAACAAAAGAATATATACTGGCTATCTTCTGCAGGGTAAACGAGTTCTTGCGATTCAAGATTGCAAGAAATATTCCCGTCAAATCTCTCATAATCATCACGAAAGCTTTGGGAAAAATACGATGCTCGAGGAATTCCGCTAATTACGCTTGTCATGTCGAATTCTACACGAGCGTGTACTTAATGCATAATGATGCCACTGCTGCTTCTTATAATATTGTTGATCCGAAATCTGGTCTCAAGATGTTCTCAAGTCCAACCAGTATATTACAGTAGACATACTTATAAGGGATAACATGCTAAGAAACTAAATTTTTTTCAAGAAGATGTATCGTAATTTATTTAACATAAAAAACATAAATTATAATGCAACTACAAATATCGCGAGATTTTCTCATATTTATAAAATAATTGATTTAATTAAAAGTAAAGTAAAATATTAATAGTATCTATCATACGTAATGTAACTAATAGATAATTAGGGGAGAACGGGGTCAAACCTATTAGATGTCAATTGGATCACTTAATTATAAGAAATATTAAGTGTATTGGATGTTGAAAATATTACTATGTTCTTTAGAATGTATATTTCAACTAAAAAACCAACCATATAAAAGATATCTAATAAGATATTCTACATCAATAGGTTTTGACTACTTTTCTTATAAGAAAAAATTGCATAAAAACCGTTTTTACTTTTATTTCATTTAATTCTTGGAGAATTTTATTAAAATTTAAAAGATAATGATTTGAACTTGTTTTTAAACGTATAAAAAGTTAAGAAAAAAACTAATATTTTTTTATAACAAGTTTTTCTTAAATGATCGCCATGACCCCGCTCTTTCCTAACATTTATATTTGTAAACGGCTAAGTTCGTATTATATTAATAATAAATGAGTAGAAAAATAAAAAAATTTAAGATCTTATAGACAAAAAGTTAAAATCCAAACGATTTATGAATAAAATAAAAAGAACGTAAAATAGCGCAACACTCTAATGAAAACAGTAATTCCCTTGTAGGCACGAAAATATCGATTGCAAAACATCATACAACCGATCGCACCAAGTGTAACTTAAAAAAGAATCCATAACCCTTAGGATTTTATGATCCCATTAAGAATTCACGTATATACATCCATCGCACAAGCTCGAGAGATCAAAAGAGGCCAAAACACAGGCAGCTCGCGCCTCCCCGCAATATCGAAATTACTCAAAATATATAATTATACACGCGGTTATACATGGCCTCCTTGATTCCCTGCTGCCTTTTGCGCGTGCACTTCTTATTTATAAACGCGTGCGGTTGCTGCTGTTGTCCCCATGCGCGCACGTAAAGTTCAGAAATACGCGTAGAGAGTTTTCTCGTGACCTTCCTCGCTCGCTTAATTAAGTTCACGGTTTCCGAGGAGGATACACGCAGCAGCAGTAGCAGCGCAATCTCAGCAGCGACAGACGCAGAGTCAAGAAGGAAAACAAGAGCGAGGTGTTAACGGACTAAGGCGCGACACTGCTGTGGTTGTTGTTGTTGTTATTTTGTTGCACAATAAGGAGGAGGAGACAATGCGATCGAGCGAGTTGAGCGTGCGAAAAACCGAAATGTCACGTGCTGGAAGCTTTCTCACGCACGAGGCTCTGAGATGCATTGAGTTTCTTTTTATCAATTTTATAAATAGTTTCATTTTCTAAATAATTGTTGTCAATGCGGTTTTGATTAAAATCTATTAATTGTAATAAACATATTGGCGAGGAAGAAATGTAGATATATTTGTATAGTTCTATACAAATATCTGTTGAAATTTACCTCGAAATTACATTACTTAATAATGTTAAGTGATTTATTAGTCCATTTAAAATCGTATACCTATTATAATTACATTTTAAAATCATATTATTTTAGCACGCAAAGTGTACATTTTCTAGTTTATAATAAATAAATAAATATATATATATATATACATATATATATATATATATATATATATATATATATATATATATATATATATATATATATATATATATATATATATATATATATATATATATATATAAATCAAACTCTTACGTACGTTGAATAACACAACGATCAACATTGACAAATTTCAATTACTTAATAGTGAAATAATTAATTAGTCAATTAATTTGACTTTCCTAATGAAGCGGTTTTTGGCAAGCTATACGTACTTTAATGTGGACATTCATTTTGGCACGAACTATAATATCGCCTATACTATCAAAGATACTCTCTGCAATAATACACAGTGTATGTATTATATTTAAGGTATCATAAGAAATAGTAACATGGTATAGAATTTGAAAAAGACGTCATCACGTCACTGCCGATTAGTCAGAGGATCTTAGATAAACACTAATAATTTCATACAAATGATTAATGTAAACTATGATATATATTACAATTTAAATTTAATTATACAAAATGGAGATCATATACCTACCTAGATTCAAAACGTCATAACAGTCATAAATTTATTGGAAACACGATTGTTAAAGCATTATTATTCCAAGTATTTCATCTCATATAATTCTAATTAATCATAGTCATTCATCTTTTACCGGGATAGGGTAATGATCCCAGTAGTCGTTCACCCCATACTCATCGGTCACTTTAACTATATTTTCTATCCAAAGATAACCCCGAAGAAAAAATATCGCTGTTAATAAATTTTTTAATATTCTGTCATTTAAAAATGTAAGTGTGGCGTTAAAACGCTTCAAGGGCCATAACGAGTAAAACACACACACAAACATACACACACACACACACACAAACACACGGACACGCGCGCGCATATACGCCCACACACACGTCTTTGCGCATGTGTGATTGTATGTGTGTAAGTGGCTGTATGTGTAATACATAATAGCGCATTTTTCAATACGGCTATACAAACGGGTCAACACCGCGCCGATACTGATTAACAAATGGTCCAATGATGGCCTAATACTGGCAAACTATCATAAGAGTAATAGTAATCACAAATAAAATTTTTTTGTTTTTTTGTTGTTAGTACTGGGTAAGTACTGAACCAGTACTCCATTTCTTGCTTATTATACTCATGGAAACACTTTGAATTATTAAGGGATGGAGGGAGAAGGGGAGGGGGATATTTTATTAACATCAATCACTTATATCTATCTACAGTATATTAAGATTTGAAATGTGTCCGTCCGTCCACATTATTTGTTTTGCGGACGTTCACCGGATAATTGAATTTCTTTAAAATCTCTTAAAACTTTTATCATATGTTATTTTAGATTTGTTTTATACGTGGGTGAAATTTCGATGCCCCTTGCGGTATCCAAAATCGAGAAATTTAGCTTCAAAGTTTCAGTTTTTAACGTGGGAGCCCTATCTTGAGCTCTCACAAAACGGACATTTTTATTTATTGTAAACCAGGTTTTCTTTACGTCGTTTTGAAAAACTAGTATGTAAAATAAGCATAGAAGTAATACATAAAAAGCTGGGCATCGCAAGAGGTACTTTTTTCAAAGATATAGCTATCTAAAGTTGTACTCCAATGTTATTAGTACATCTATATCGTGCTACAGCGTATTATTATTATTATTACAGTGGCCAGCCATTAATGGTTAGCACTGATAAGGCTTAAAAGACTGCAGTTCCTATATCCGCTGTGGTCTTGTTAGCATAATCACCGCAGCCACCATTCATTTCTCTCTATTCTTTGCAAGGTTCATCCAGTTTTCCTCATAGTGTCCTCTTTCTCGCAAGTCGGCCCTGACATTGTCTTTCTACCTTCGTCTTGGTCTACCCGCAGGCCTTGTGCATACTGGTTTTCCTACTAGTACTCTAAGTGCTGTCCTATCATCTTCCATCCTCACTACATGCCCAGCCCATCCCAACTTTGAGATTTTATATTATAATTATTATAGTATAACTCATTTATTTCTCTATTGTGTAAGATTCTCCATTCTCCAGTTAACTCATCAATTTTTCCTCCAAATATCCTTCTCATAACTTTGTTCTCAAATACTCTGAACCTATCCTCCTCCCGATTAGCTAGTGCCCATGTCTCACATCCGTATAGGACTACTGACATAATAATTTTCCTATATATTTCTAATTTTGTCTTCCGTGATAGTAGTCGCGATTTTAGTAATTTGCCCACCGAATAAAGGCATGTATTTTCGGAATGCAGTCTTTTCTTGATTTCTTTATGCGTCTCATTTTTTAAGTCAATTATATAGTGCCGAGGTATTTAAATTCTTCTACTATTTTAACGGTTTTATCTAACACCTTCAGGTCGCTATACTCATTCACGGGTACCGTTCTGTCAGTGACCATATATTCCGTTTCTTTTCGTTAATATCTAGACCTACTTTTTTGCCGTTTATATTAGTATTTTAACGTTTTTTATTATGGTTTCCCTGCTCTGTCCTATTATATATCGTCTGTAAAGGCTAGCAATTGCGTTAAGAAATCATTCAGTATTAATCCTTCCCCGCTTTCTTGTACGGCCCTGACAACGTATTCTAGTACTAGGTGAAACAGAAGTGTTGATAGCCCATCCCCTTGTTTTAATCCATTGTGGATTTCGAATGGTTCTGATAAGTTATTTCCAGCGCGAATTATGCCCCTGCTATTATCTAGACACATTTTTATTAAATTAACTAGTTTTTTTGGGATCCCTAGTAATATTAAGACGTGGTACATTTTAGCCCTTATAATCGATTCGTATGCTTTTTTAAAATCAATAAATAGTTGGTGTACTGTTTTGCTATATTCCCATTTCTTTTCTAAGAGTTGCCAAACTGTGAACATCTGGTCGTTAGTCGACCTATTTAGGCAAAATCACAGATAATCCCCAAGGAATTCTTCCACGAGGGGAGTGAGTCTTGCCAGTAGTACGTTAGACAATATCTTATAATATGTACATATCAGAGAAATCCCCCTGTAATTATTGCAATTTTTCTTGTGAATCGGGATTATGATTGAGTCTTCCCTAGGCATAATTTCCCTTTTCCATGTGGTACGTATAAGAGTGTCAATTATATCAATAAGTGGTCTTTCCCCCTCTTTAAATAATTTCGCTCGTAATTGATCTACTCCCGGGGATCTGTTATTTTATAGCTTTTTGATTGCCGCGTATACTTCGTTAAAGGTGGGTTGCTCGATGTGTGGTTCAACAGTGTGGATTTCGTTGAAGTTTGACACGGATTGTTGTTCCTGTATATTTAGGAGCTCATCCCTTATTCGTCCCTTCGAAAGTCAGAATCTTTGTATGTTCCTTTCCTGATCAAATTAATCCCTGCGAACACTTCACGAATGTTGTTTTTGTTATTGTTTTCCTGAATAACCGAAATTTTCTTCTTTTCCCATTCCATCAATTCTTATGCTACGGTACTGCCTAAGCGTTAGTTCTGTGTTGTTATTAAGATTAAGCGCTCTCGCTTGCTGCCTTTTGTCTTTCCATTCCTCGCATTCTTCGTCAAATCACGGTTTAACCCTATCTTTCTTATTGAAGTCTTTGTACGTTAAACGCAGTTGTTAGCTACAGCGTATGCAAAAGTTAATGCTGTATTTCGATTTTTGATGCTTTTTCATAAATTTTATATTCTTTACTAATATATTAATACTTTATATTATAAACTAAAGGATTTTTATTATAAATATTGCCATTTAATAATGATTCTTTCGAAAATTAACTTTCTAACCAATTACTGTCAACTGGTGAACGTCCTTAAGCGTTTTTTTGTATTGGTAGGTGGGTGCGGTGGTGAATAGTTATGTGGATCGACATGTAGGTAAATGGGTGAATATCGATGGGTGGCTGGGTGTTTGTGCGGGTGAATAGGTGTGAGAGGGTGGCTGGATAAAGGTGGTTGTCTGTATAGTTGTGTAAGCACACGGATAGGTGAATAAGTTTATGGGTGGGCGGAAACGGATTTGTAAGTATATAGGTGCGCATAGGTAGATGGACAGGTATGAGGGTAGGTCCGTGAGTAAATGGAAGGAAGTGTATGGTTGAATAATTTGATGCGTGGGTGGATGAATGCATGGATATAATTGTATGGATAGATGAACCGATGCGTGGGTAGAGGGTTAGAAGATCTATAGGTAGATTAATGGTTGCGTGGATGAATAGACTGTTGTATGGGGTTGAAGTCTAAAGGTCGATAAATGGATGCGTGAGTGAATGTGTATATGCAGGGGTGGGGGAACTGAAGTGTATAGGCAGATGAAGTGATGCGTCGGTGGGTACAAATGTATAGGTAGAGGGGTGAACGCGTGGGTGATTAAATGGATGTGTGGGTGGAGGGTTTGAAGTGTAAATGTGGAAGAATTTTGTAGGTGTACAAAAAAAAGGTGTACTAGAATTTCCCAGGTGTTTTTCTGGGTAGGCGAGTTATTGGTTATGATAGGTGATGGGCAATGGATGATAGACGATTGGTGATGATCGATAAATGATGGTGATGGGCGATAGATAATGGGCGATGGATGGTGGGCGATTGGTGATGATCGATGAATGATGGTGATGGGCGATAGATAATGGGCGATGGATGATGGGCGATTGGTGATGATCGATGAATGATGGTGATGGGCGATAGATAATGGGCCATAGATGATGGGCGATTGGTGATGATCGATGAATGATGAATAATGGTGATGGACGATAGATAATGGACGATGGATGATGGGCCATGGATAATTGACAATGGATGACGGGCGATGGATGATCGGCAATGAATGATGGGCGATGGATATTGGGTGATAGGTAATAGGCGATGAATGATGGGTGATGGTCGATGAGCGATGGATCATGGACGTTGGGCGATGGATGATGGGCGATAACCGATGAGCGATAGGAGATGGTCGATGAACGATGGGCGACAGGTGTTGAATGATGGGCGATGGGTGATGAATGATGGGCGATAGGCAATGAGCGATGGGCGATAGGCGTTGGATGATGGGCGATGGATGATATTCAATTGGGGATGGCCGATGGATGATGGGCTTATTTTATAATATATAGATACTTATTTTTACGCTGACGATATTTCATAAAAATATTATTTGATCTAGATTCGTGAAACTGAAAGAAAAGAAACCTGAAAATCATAAGTATTTCTTAAATTAAGAATGTCTTCTCTTCCTTATATATCAAATTAACGAAAATCACGTCACTTGCGGAAACCATATTTTATCTTAATTGATGACGCATTTCAACTTTGTTGATGTTCTGACGTCTTAAAATGTTGATATATTGATCACTAAATATGTCTAGCATCATATACAAGTAGTATAAAACGTTAATTTAAAATACCGCTGCGAACTTCCTTAGCAGAATGCTTTCTCAATTTTCAATTTTGAGAAAATATCTCTATGAAAAGTTATTGGTTTTGATTGTGATAATAACTTTCCAGGGAAATATTTAGTAAACATTGCTAATTAAATGATAAAACTGGTTCCTCGTTACTGTTGATGACGGATGGATTAAGTATCACTTTAATGCTGCTCGTAAAATTAACTCATGATTGCAGGCTTCAGAATAGTCTTGAAAGACATAGTTCGAATAATACTGACGCTTATTTTGTAAATATTAACGAATATTTTATATATTTTAGTAAGCAGTACTAAAAAGGATTAATTTCGATTTGCTAAAATAACTATTTTTTTAATAAATGGATGATTTCTTCAAATTTGCGATTTTACTTAAAAAAGAAAGCTTGAGAATAGTTTTGAAAGACATAACTCGAAAAAATAGTTATGCGCACTTTCAAAATGTTCATATATATGTTTTATATATCTTCAATATAAACTGTTGAAAAAAAATGTTAAATTAATAAAATTACTTTTTTAAAATAGATAAAGTTACTTTTTGAACAAACACACACACACGGACGCACGCACGTACGCATGCACCCATGCACGCACGCACGCACGCACACGCACGCACGCACACATACTCACACACACACACACACACGCGCACACGCACACACACACACACACACACACACACACACGCACGCACGCACGCACGCACGCACCCACGCACGCACCCACGATCCCACGCACCCACGCACCCACGCACCCACGCACACACGCACCCACGCACCCACGCACACACACACGCACGCACGCACGCACGCACGCACGCACGCACGCACACACACACACACACACACACACACACACACACAGATAAGATAATTTCATCAATGTTACTTATTATTTATTTGTAATAGACATTAAATTCCAATGCACGCATTTACAAACGCGCACGCACATGCATATGCAAAAATATATGTATAAATAACTTGAAAATTGATTATTGAAGCCATTCTCACGTCTTTGGAGGAGTTTACTTTACTGTCGCCGGTCGGTAAACGGCGACTTCTTGTCCGCTTTATAGGCACGAAAGAGCGCGAAAATCATGCATGTGTTATAAAAACATATTTTTCTGACTTAAGAACCTCAAGAACATCGCAAATTACCAAAATCTCTGATCCGAATTTTTTTATCGGTACGAAGCTTTCTCTGTGAGAAAACAAAATAATACGAGATACGGCTATAAATATCAAAAATATTATGTTTTTGCAACTGGTGGCACTGACTAGCGTCGTCAAATACACTGAGAGAATACATCGGTCAGACTTGCTGAACTGTTCGGTAGTTTTGACCGAAGTGAATTCGGTAGTATGTATACGGCAAGAATAGCGGAACAAGTTCGGCAGCTGAGTCTCCGAGCGTCGCGCATACACGCCTAACCTCACTTTTATCACAAATAATGAATATTTTGATGAATTTCTTATTTTTTTGTTACTGTAACCTTTTTATATATGATTAGTTAGTCTAAGTTACATTTTCGATGTTCTACTGTAACCTTACTTCTGTTTTACCTTATCACAAACGTGATAATGAGGCTACAATAAAACGGAACACCATACATCACTTTTAATACACATCCGCCAAAACAGCCAAACTGTTCCGCAGTTTTTATCGAACTCCTCAGTAAAAATGACAGACTATGACCTCCGCAAACTTAGCAATGCGACTTCGGCAAGCCTAACTGAACCATTCTTTCAGTGTAGAATTAATGTACCATGGGTACTGGCTCAGTATCGGCCCGGTATCGATTGTCCAGTACTGATAGGCCACTACCGGCCCAATGCTGACCAAGTACTGTAATTTCTTTTAGGTTTTAATTTTAATGAAAACAATATGCCGCATGTTTAAATTAAACGTAAACTTTAGGAAGCTTGGTCAGCGCTCTGCTTCGAGAGCTAAACATCTCTGTTGCTATTTTGTTTCTTCTTTTCTTTCTATGTGGCGAGGGAACAGATATGTAAATAATTAATATCGAACTAATCCACTTATATAGACTAGAAGAAAAATTAAACGCCCCATGCTTTTATGAAGTTGACAGAAAAATATTATTTTATACTTTTTAGTATATTTAATAAGAGCGTTTAGTTAAATATTTTTTTTATTTATTTTATTAAAACATATGTGTTATAACTATTCTCTAAAATTTTTGAGCAATAATAAACATATTATTAAAAATTTGAATACGTTGAAAATGTAGAATAACCGGTTATTTATAAGCAAAGAAGTTCGTGAATTTGTTTGTAATAGCTTAAATCCATTTTTTTCTCATCACTACTCTGTAAAGCATTGACAATAGTTTATATAACTAATCGCAATATAAAACATATTCATTTTTTATTATTATAACGAACAGTACATTGTCAATAGGCGGTGTACAACACACCCATTTCACGCGACGATCTTAAATGCAGATATACACACCCCTGCGCAGCCAGAGTGTGAAACAAAAGGCTTAACTACGCAAGACGGTCTAATGAAGATCCAGGGATTCCCCGGTTTATTGGCCCTCTGAGGGAAGAGAGAGATTTACCTGCTAGCGCCGTTCTGTAACGAAGAGGTACACCAGAACGCGCGGCGAGGAAGCGCCGCCGCTAATTATCGAGAGCGCGATCCACTTTTATCTATATATCACTTCACTCTCTTCTGCTATTTTTATGTGCTTATATCTGCAGAGTCCGAAGCATCCACATGCATATGGTATGTTCTGTACTGGTTTCTTATAAAGTAAAATGCCACTTGTTAGATATATAGGCCTGTACGCGTAATAGATTGCATCTTTCGCGTACTTGTAATAATAACGGGAATTTGAGATTGTCGCAACTGTATGCCTGATGGAATATTGATACGGCTTTCCGCTTTTCTTCATTGCGCTTCTTAGATTCCCTTTGGGATAATCAAACGAGGATTAGACAGAATGGTTGGAAGGGTCTCGTTATCGATTGTGTGATATTACACAATTCATTATACAGTTATATAACACAATAAAGACCGTACAGTATATTATTATATAATAATTACAAGGGATGCCCCGACACAAACGGACGGAGCCAGCGTAAGTGAAATTTAAAGTTTCTCTTAGCTCTCTAAATTTCATCTAAAATGATTAATTTTTGTTTATCATATTACATTGCGACGAGCAACAATGGGTGGGCTGATATGTGCGTCTGTGTGTGTGTCTGAGTGTATGTGTGCATGTGTGTATATGAGAGAGTGTATGTGTGTGTGTGTGTGCGTGAGTGAGTTTGTGAAAAAATGTGATAAAGTATGTAAAACATTACGTATTCAATGTAATTGTAATTTTTTTTTAATTCTATTACATTCCAACCATCATTGCCATACAAACAACAAACATTTGAAGCCCTGGTTCATGTAAAATGGTCCACTGCTGCGGCTGGCACCATACGGTAAATTAATTTATTTTCGAGAACAAGGTCTATATATGCATGGAAGAGTGCGGATGCTATTGTTGATAAAATGAAGTCTACCAACGCTTAGATTATAGGTAATTATAATATATTTTGATACAAAAATTTTAAAGTTTGTAATTCTAAAAGTGGCTGCCCCCTTAATCTATCAAGTAGTTTTCGAGGGGTATACGCACAAAAAGTGCACAAAAAGGCGGTTAGAGAGATTTTTTTTTATTTTAAATACCATTATCCACTTTTCAACGAGGGAATAGCATCTCCGTCAAATTTATTATAAATCTCTAAATTTACTAGAAACAATTTTCTTTATTACTCGAATTTAACCGATGATAAGCAAGTATTTAATCTTAAAATTTATTAAAATATTTTCTATTCTTTTAAATATTAAAAAAAGTATTAAACGAATTTCTGGTTAAATCCAAATGACGAAGAAGATTGTATTTAAATTAAGAGATCTGTAATTTATTTAATTTTGTATATTGTAGAAGTTTTCGGAATGTATGGTTGCAGATTCACATTTGATTAAAGTCAAAAGTACGAAAATAAATTAGTCCGCTAATACTGTCGTACATATCTAGCTTATTGTAAACTCTAACAAAAGCAGAAAAACATTCGAAAGAACATTATGTCGTATTTGCGTGCATCAATAAAAAGCCAAGATCCTCGAGCTCAACAATACATCCGCGAGTCACAGTACGCCGCAAGTGCCTGTAGGTACTCAACGCAATAAGACCATTCGCTTGGCACACGCCCGTTTAGCACTCGATCTATCTAACAGCTACGCGCACGCATCAATCTTCCTCAGCAGCAAGAATATTCCTCCTCGATATAGATACCGCGGAGTAGAGTCACTTCTTATAGAGCAGTACTCCTCGTGTTCGGTCCTGTGTCGCCTGGCGCAACTTTTCTCCATTTCTCCGTTTTGCCTTCTATCTTTGGTAGGCTGGGGCTCACAGTGTATGTGTTGTATATCGCTGGTAATGCATCATTTCCATTACTGCCTAGTAAAGAGAGAAGATGCGATTTCTGGTATATGTGACCGAGAGACGACGCAGAGTTCCTCGCGAACAATGCGAGGAGGCATTGCGCGCTTCGTTGTAGAGCAGAGTAGACCTTTTTTTCTTATAACTATCGGGTATTTCTTCCGTTTGAGGGAAAAAGAAGGATGAGGAAGCAATGTTGATGCTGTATTGGATCATTTGTGGAGTCGAAGAAGAGAACGGATGCTGATTTTACTGTAGCGAAATGATATGGTCAATTGTTTTAAATTATACTGCATTTCATGTATATATTTTATCACAAATCTAAAACAAATCTAAACTCCGTAATTTTTTGTGATCTTTTTAGGATGCCCATTCATATCACGCTATTTCTTCGAATTTCGAATAATTCTGAATTTAAATTAGATGTACTTTAGTACCACGTCTATATCGAATAGAAAAACAAGCCATAAAAAAACATTCGTTTCTAACAAAAAATTCAAATAAACCGTATAACGAATTTTTTATAAGTTTAAATTGAGACGACGATAAAAAGAAGTTTTAGCGTGATTTAGAAAAAAGATACTAGAGATTTAGAACTTCAAACACTATAATCGCCGTTACATTTTAACCCTTAACATTCATCAGCCTGGATGTATTACATCCCTGCAAAAGATATCTCCAAATAATACCTTAGCGCGTACTATCGCTCTAATTTTTTTTAAGGAGGTTCAGGAGTATTATTTGGTGCGGTGAGAAAAGAGGGTTTTCCTCTTTCCCCGCGCACCCCCTCGCGCAGCCTACACAATAAAATTTCGTTTACATTTTCGTCGATTACTCAGAATTTGATGCGGTAATACTGTATAAAATTCCGCATACAACTTTCTAAATATTCTCACAATATGTACATAGTTTCTCATTATTGTCTCTCCATTTTTACACGCGTTGCACCCTATGTCATTCCGTTTTTATGACTCGAGACCCATAACAACCCGTATATCGACGTCCCTTACGAAGACTAGCATATTTCAAATTTCTAAAAAATACCTAGTTCTTTTCAGAGGCCTCTTATACAAAATTAGCACTTTTAAGATTTTCTTATTGATGCCAACACTTTCTTAGATCCTTTGAGAAAATTATAGTTGTTTGAAATTCTGAAAATCGCTAATTTTCGAAGGATGTTCTTGATAAGAACTAGGTGTTTTTGAGAAATCAGAAATGTGCTAGTCTTCGTAAGGGGCGTCGACATGAAGTGCAAACTACTAATTCAAATATCTTTAGAATATGCTCTGTATATTGAAATAAAAATTTGAAAAAAAATAGATCCGACTTCAAAAAGAAACGCTCTAAAGTCAAAGATACTATTTGGAGTCGGCGTCACATTTTTAGCAAATTACTAAATTTTTACTACATAAATGTTATTGATAAATTATATTCAGTCATAAAATATTGTTATTGAACGCAATTGTTGATTTTGATGCCGACTCCAAATAGTTGTATTAGGAATTTAAATTACCAAAATGTTCACTTTTTATTCAATGAAGATAATAAAGATTTGATCGTAAGCGTATTATTATCTGAATCTCTTTATTACAGTAACTATTATTTATAACTTTCTAGAGCGTTTCTTTTTGAAGTCAGTTATATTTTATTTTTAATTTTTATTTAACTCTTTTTAGTGTTTTCAATTATATATATGCGTGTGTGTATGTGCGTGTGTGCATGCGTGCATACGTGCGTGTGTGTGTGGGTGCGTGTGTGTGTGGGTGGGTGTGTGTGCGCGTATGTGCGTATACGCATGTGTGTGTTAGTGTGTCAAAAGCGGTACAGCCATTCCTAAGTAGGTAATTTGCGTAAATATTGTAGAAAAATTATTGACAAAAATATGTATTTTTCTTTCAAAATCCCATGGGACTACTGCTGGGTGACCCTCTGTCGAATATAAGAATATTCGATCCCGGTCTAACTGTTCCTGAGTAATCGGTGTACATACTTAAACCTATTAAGTAATGCACATTGGAATCATCGATTAATAGAAACGGTTTTTTCCAGTACTGGCTAATACTGGCCCAAAACCATTTTGAAAAAATGATGGGACCACCGTGGGTGCCTGGACTTTCATATAAGAGAAGAATTATGCATAGCGCTGAATCCGTTAAACAGTTATGCGCGAAAAAACGTAAAAAAAATACGCGACCAATTAATAACCTCCTCTTTTTTCAAAGTCGGCTAAAAATACAGGCAACTTTATAATACTCTAAACAATTACAATTTGTAATTTTATTACGTACTCTGCATTTTTTTGTAACTGCTGAACTTAGTTAACTACTATATTTATAGAGAATACTTTACATTTTTTTTAAATATTAAGAATCGTAGCTAAACTATGATTTTTTAAGTTAAAAGGGTCACTGTTTTACGAATATTTGATATCACAAATTTTCAAAAATATATTTGTATTAATTAATTGAAATTTGTTACAATTATAAAAAAAAACTCTTTAAATCAAAATCAATAAATATTTGAGACGTATCATCAATAAATTTTTTAGGTTATTTACTTCTCATGTGACAATTGTGAAACTTACTAAGGTGGAACAGTTAAGGACTAACCAATTTATAACAAAACAATAATAAAAATACTGCCAACTGATTTGGCGCTTTGCTGATAAAAAAATCCATGAAAAATTTGGTTAAATTTTTCCGTGGTATATTCGAACGCAGATGAGACGCTCGCACACACACACACGCGCCACATACATACACACACACACACACTCACACATACACGTACGCATATACACACAAACACATAGGCGCACACACACCACGGACATTTTCTGGAAGCAGTTTATTCGAACTCTCCAATATGGTATGTTTTTACGTTAAAAAATGACAAATAAATTATTTTATCAAAACAATGCTTTTTGTTTGAGAAAGCAGTTAACGGATTTTCCAAGACGGAAAAAGTGAGCTTTGTTTTGATGAAAATATTAAATTAAATATTGGTCGCAAATGAGTGGTACTATATCTAGATTGGTCATTGGTTTCTTAATTATAGTGGAATGATTGGATATGATCAAATCGATTAAAATGAGAGTCCAGTGTTTTTTTGCAAATATTTCAAGTTTTAAACCCTTTGTAAAATATTATAAAATATTATCACAGGTCAAATTTTATGATTCGAACTAAAAAAAAATTTGGGAAACTTTTTCAATATAGATATATTCATATAAACATCATCTTTTTTATAAAGTTTATCTAAAATTTGTCTAACTATGAAACAAACCAATTATAGTAATTGTCCAAAAATAGTCCGAATATTTTGAAATAAATAAATTTGGTCAAATAAATATGTTAATTTAAATTAAATAATAATTAATATATATATGGTATATATATATATATATATATATATATATATATATATATATATATATATATATATATATTTAACGGGAACCAGAAGTATGTTTGGGCGATAGGCTCAATAAGTGCGTCATAATGTTCCGGGATTACTTCAGCAGGTGGCGATACTGTAGAATATTCTGGAAAGATGAAACAGTAAATGCGACTTCTAATGGATAGTAGAATCTCATTACATCGCCGTTGATATAACAAAATACAATTGTAATAAATCAATATAAATAAAGAAAATTTATTTTCAGTTCAAACGCATATTTGAGAATGAGGAGATACGAGTGCAATTAAAAGTTACATGAAAATAAATATTTTTCATGGGACATTATAGAAATTTGTTTTTGTATCGCCCGCGATATAACGAGGCTCCTCTGTATAATAAATATATGTTGGTTCATTCTATATTTTTTCAATTGATAAATTTTTATGAGCTACCATAGTCGTGTATCCTAAAAGTACGCACGTACACGTAATGAGTGTAAAAGTATAAATTTGTGGTCTAATTTATTTTCAAATGATTCCAAATTCCCAACAAATACCCTTACAAAATGAGTATTAAATCGCCGTAAAATGTAACAGTCAGCGCATAGAATGTTTCCTTCCTCACTTCTCCTCGCAGAAAACAGCGTACAGCCAGCATAGCTGAAACTTAAAAATAGCCGATGCACCTCCAGGAAAATACAAGGGTCTCATAGTTCTCTCTTCTGGATCGCCCATTCCACGCTATTCCAGGCGCGCATACAGCCTTTTTCTCGCGTCTCTCGCGCACCGTGCGCGTGAAATTCGCTCTAGCCTATAGGCAAACGCTCTAGTCCCTCGGCTCTAGGAGGGTGCGGGCGCGCGAGCATCGACTCGGGCAAAGAATGGACCGAGCGCGCGCCGGGAACAATGGACAATGGAAGAGCCCCGAGAGTCTTTGCTAGCAGTCTGTTGAGAAAGGGGGGGAGAGAGAGAGAGAGAGAGAGAGGGAGAGAGGAATAGGCGCTGCGGTATAAAATATACGCGCGGGATGCGCTTAGGCTGTAGCGACGAGGGCTTATTATGTTAATGGCTGGAAGAGGAAGGTTTAAGCGTATACGCGAGCGGCGCCGTGATGCTCTCTTGCTGTTTGCGAAAAATTCAGGAGGGAGAAGAGAGATGGCTCGCGCAGAGTTGTTGGTGAGAAAGAGGAGCGCGAGGGTGAGAATGAATTTCATTGGCGAGATTGGAGTGGGGATTTCGGGGCGGAGAAATGCCGGGCTTCCGTGAGTAACGGTCAACAAGTCAAGGCGACCATTCAGAATACATACAAATACATTATTTATTTTTAACAAATTAATTCACTTACTCTGCCTTATGGTGAGTAAATATATGAAATAACATTTTTCACTAAAACAATGTAAAAGAAACTTTCACTTAAAATGAACTTATCACGAATCCTATTATTTTAATTTCAGAATAGCTTAATCGGATTGATTCTTTAACCCTCTAAGCCAGGCATCAAAATCGTTGTCAAACGAGATCGGAAATTGTCCACTTCGCCTTATCCATACAATTAAATTACATAATTTCGAATTTATTTCGTAGAAATATTCAAGAAACGAAAAAAATTTATGGGTCCTGGAGGACCCACCAGGCCTTAAAGGGTTAATACAGTGGATAGTCTAATTGAATTACTTTTGACTATTGGCTGGATTGCAAAAATTAACCTTTCATCTCTTGCACCCTGAGAAAAAAGATTACTTATAGTTAAGAATTCGGGTATTTCGAATTTTTTCTATTCATACTAGGTAGAATTTATAATCAATAAGATAATTTAACTGTAGAGTACGAACTCTTACTGTTAAGTCGTCCTATATTTGGTATAAATAATTCATTACTCCGAATGAATAAATGCTTTAGCATTTATTGTGCCTTAACTGTTACGAACCGTGCCTTAACTTTTCAGTACTGTATCTTAATTGTTACGAATTCGGTCTTTCGACAAAGGAGAAGACTTCACCAGGGCTTTTTTCGGTTTCAAAGGTTACAACAACAATTATATTAATTTTAAATTAAGAAGAAGGTAAAAAAAACGAAAATTTAATTAACGAGTATTAAATAATTAGTTATTCTGTTTTACAATTATACCATGTAAAATAGTTTATCCACGAAAAACAGTCTTAAATATAAAAAAAATTATAAAATAATTTATCTATAATACGATAAATATTTATAATATGAAAGAAGGGTACTTTAAGTAATAAAGCAAATTTTTTTCATGAGAACTTTGATATTGTAAAATTAAATATCCTGTCAACTATATAGAATTTTGACAAAACATGGGGTTCCATGGCTCAACCGGATAAAGCGTACGACTTAGACGGCTGAAATGCGATTTTTTGAGGGTGCAAGTTCGAATCCCCCGTTGGGTCGATTTTTTCAATGACAAATTTGCAACTTGTCATTCCGGACTAATCGCCGGCCGAGATCGAGCATAATTCTGATACGTTGAAATGGTAGCCCTAAAATGTTAAATTTGAACCAAAATGTAAAAGGACTCGTCCCGTGTATAAATAAAAATAAAAAAATATCAAAATATGTCATATTTCTTAACCAATTTTGATTTGGAAGGTCTTATTTTGTTCCGTAAAGACTTCAAGGAAACTTACCAGCAGAAAAATAGAAACATAATCAAAACCTGCAAAGATACATCCAATAGTTTATATTTGCACACGTACGAACTTACGAAAACACGTGCACGAACTTATAAACAATTGGCTGTAATCTTTCAGGTTTTGATCATTTTTCTAAATTATTGCATATATTTTAAGATTTAAGGTCGACTCTCGTGGAAAAACCACCTTAGAAAGGAAAAAATTAATTTAAGCT
This sequence comes from Gastracanthus pulcherrimus, assembly GCA_949152435.1. NCBI lineage: Eukaryota > Metazoa > Arthropoda > Insecta > Hymenoptera > Pteromalidae > Gastracanthus > Gastracanthus pulcherrimus. The sequence continues at coordinate 137,893,121 of OX424575.1, read as the reverse complement.
TTTACCTCTTGTCGGCCAATAGCTGTTTAGCTTTCAATTACTGTTTATTATGAATAATTCGTTAAAAATATCCCAATAATAAAAACTGAGTTATTACCTTACGGTCTTTAATTGTTAAAAATCTTTTCTCTTAGATGTAGCTCTTTATGCATTTAAAGTAGAAAAAGATAGATATAGTAGGACATGTAATTACGAGAAGAAAAATCATTTTTCTCTGTTGTTTTATACTTTCTACTTTTACTCAGTTTAAAAAAAAAAGTTTTCTTATTATAGTAAAGTTTGTAAAAAGATTTAATTAAAAGAACGTTTTTTTCCAAGACAAATAGAAGTACGTTTGATAACTTAATATCTTGTTGCATTCCTCGCAAAGCATTACATGGTCAACTCAATCTAGTACAGACCACCTCGAGAATTCAAAGAGAGCAAAAAATACTTCGCATATTTGCGCTTCGACTTATGCATATCGCGTGCAACAGCGCTTCGTTTATCTAATAGCGCCAATAATAGGCGGCTTCAGGACTGCACGCAAAGCCCAGCTTCCTTCTCCCGCAAGCTTTCTACACAAGACCCGGGCGCGGAAGAAAGGACGCCGACCGAGCCAAAGCGCGCGAGAAAAGTAAGACAACGTCCACCGACGAAATTCCTCGCCCATTTGCATAATCAGCGCCTTAAATGATCGTCTTTAGCAGAGCGCGAGAGCGCGCGCGACTGTGGGAATTTTCGGATCGGTGTCAATGCACCTATCGAGTCCAAGGCACCGCCGCGCCGCGCGCACGCGGGAAATAGTTCTTCCCCTTCGGACTATATGCACGAGCGATCGGGAGAAAGAGTTGGCGAGCAGCCAGGAGGCTTTTACACGCTGCACACGCGTGTAGAGCGCTCGCCTTATACATCTCGGCGAACACAGAGCCGAGCGCGAGCTGAAAGTGCGAGAGACGACTGCAGTGTCTGTAGTGAGCTTTATTGTGTACGCGCTGCACGCCTTTTCTGCTGCGGCTGCTGAGATGGAGGGAAGTATTATATGAAAAGGGACGAGAGATGCAGTGCGCGCGGAAATGCTGTGTCAGAGCGGTTTAACTGACAAGTATGGCAGTTTGACGATTGTAGCTTTTATTACTGTAACACGTATAGGAATGTACTTTTTCATTCATCCTTTATTATTAAAATTATTGAATTTTAAATAATATATCAAAATGGAAGTTGTCAAGTTGATAATAATTTTATAAAATAATTTTGATTTCTCAAAATCGGTGTTGTAGTTAGTTACTTGTTATTGAGTAACAAACACCTAATTATTTCCTCAGGAGCGAAAGGAACAAAATAGTTTTAGGACGGTGTAGTAGTTTCGACGCTTCAATGTCGGGCATTTTCAATTTTTATATAGAAAACCAAAGAAATATTTATGATTCTTGTGTTGTAAGTTTGACAAGATTGAAAGAAACTATGTCGGTAGTTTTTTAAGGATTAATACGAATAAAACAGTTTAAGATTAATTATAATATCGGTGCAGTAGCTTTTCAGATAATGAATCAATCCATAACAAAACATCGAGAAAATTATTTTTAACATCAGGTATTATGATTTGTATAGAAAACTAAAACATTACCTATAAACAAAATCAAAGGTTTATTAATATCAGCGCAGTGTAGTTCTCGCGTAATTGAGTAACAAGCAAATGAACAAATTTTCACTTTTACATATCTATTAGTAAGGATAAGTGCAATAGCACACAAAAAGCGCTGCAATAGGCATTTTATTTTCTCAAAAAAAGTAGCAATTATATAGTATTTGAAATTAATTTTATAAATCTATTTTTTGGTGTATATATATATATATTAGTAATGATATATAAACTACATATAGTAAAAAGCTACTTTTTTGTGAAGTTTCAGATATAATGCTGCCAATGTACTCCATTTATCGTTGGACATAAAAATTCGACTTTTTAACAAAAAGATTTTTTTCTCCGAAGTAGAAAAAGATCAATACTAAAAGTTTTTACTAAATATTCTTCTATATGTTACTAATAACCTTATTTGCTACAACATCGGGACAGAATTAGTTAAACTTCTTGACAAACCATATATTCTCAAATATCTCGAAAGCCTGTGTACAAAATTAGCTAAAAAAACAAAAGGCTTCTTTTCCTACAGCAAATAAATTACCACTACAAATTTCTAAGAGAAAAAACCTCATTTTTATTATATTTAATTTTCAAGAAGTTAATGTTATACTGTAATAATTTGTTGGAAGATCGCTCTATGTTTAATTATAATGTTCAGTAAAAATTTCATAGAGTTATCTCATTTTTGGAGTTCTAGAATATTTGAACTTACGAAGTCCGAAACAGTGCAGCTGTTTCTTTGAGGAAAAAAATAATAATAAACAATTATGATAAATATTTTATTTTATTTTATTTAAAAACAATTACCCACACGTGTAACTATATAATAAACATTTTACTTGTAAATTTAATACTAAAAATAAGAATTCATAAGAATAATCATAATGTCAGTTCAAGAATTTATCCCTATAACTAAAATACTTCCCAGAACTGAGAAAATCAAGGCGGAAGTCCAGCAGGCTTCTCCAAAAAAAAAAGGAAAACCCCCCTCGATCCTCGGAAACTGTCTAGGAAATGGAAGAATCATGAGCAACCGCAAGTACATCCCTACGGCAAGAAGAAACAACCTCACAGATGGCCGCGGCGCTCTGGAGACACTCGCGTCTCCTCGTTCTACACACGACAGCGCCGCAACTTCCCATATAATAGAGCCAAAGGGACATCACGCGCGTGCGTGCGTGCGTGCGTGGCAGCAGCCCGACGCAGAGAGAGAAAACACAATCCGGCTCGTAAATTGCCTCATTATCGGCGAGAGCGATCGGCTGGCTGACACATCACGTAGCCTGCATGCACGAAGGAAGAGAAGAAGGACCGCCGCGGAAACGGGATCACCGGCCGGCCCGCAAATTACGTCTGTCGCCGAGAGCGAGGCTGAGTCGCGGATTGAAACGTCGCCACGCGCAGTTGTCTGGGATGGACCGTCATTTCGTTGAAATTTTCTATGGGGGAAGTGCAGCAGAGTGCAGTAACGCTACGAGGATAGAGAATGGGAATTATTTTATTGAATAGGAAGGGAAACGCATCTTTGAATTTTAGTTCACGATTGCGAGCTTATTTCAATTATTTATTGAAAGATTAAGTTGTGTCTGACTAGGAGAGAATCGTATCTCCGGATCACGGATATTGACGCGGTTTTGGCACATCTTTTGGTACCTAGAAATGACGACTGTGACTAGTAAGAATAACTAACCTACTCCTAATCTCGAGATACAGCTAAAACATTAGTATTGCTCATATACATAATGTTACAAATATTCTATATATAGATATACTACCAAGGTTAATGTTTTTAATTATATTACTCAACTATAGTTATTATTTATAACTATAGTTACTCTAACTAGTCAATGTTGTAATTTCTGGGTATCGAGACATACTCTAAAGCCTCGTTAAAATCCGGGACTCGAAGGTATGATACTCTCTTAGTTTATCGTGGTTTGATTCTTACAAACCATAAAAAGATTGAAAAATTTAATTTCTAACAATCGGATGGCAAAATGTACCACAAGAAATTTTTAAACAGGTAAGATAGTGATATGAAAATAGATATAGATGAAATATATACACATGTACACAATATGTCCCACCCTGGAGATCTCGGTTAGTTATTTGTAATAAACCCAGCCACCAGATAATGTGGGCCATATATCTGAGTTATGTATAATACCTTAATTAAATAAGTTTTAATGTTAATTTATCTTAACCAAGATTATTGTCAAACAACACTCAATTTTTAAATTCATACAATGAAAAGGATGTACTGCTCTATTGATCCTTATTAAAATTATTGATTTTTATTAAAATTTATTAAAACTTCTTTTATATATATATATATATATATAATATATATAAAAGTTCATCAACTGTTGATCCATGATGTGTATATATATATATATATATATATATATATATATATATATATATATATATATATATATATATACATCATGGATCAACAGTTGATGAACTTTTAAAGGGTGTTATGCTCTACGATCACCGATACACTACTCCGTAGTCATTTAATTACAATATTTAAATCCTTAATTTTTATTTTCTTTGACATTATGAATATCATTGTACTACTATAACGGCAGCGAGACTTATACTATATAATGCTCTTCCGGATCAGCAGTATCATCGCACATCAACGTGGCAGTTTTTCACTATCATCGAATTTCATGATCCGTTCAAACTCATTATACCATAGTATATAAAAATCATAATGGTTTCTTTAGTGATTATATGGAAGTATAATAATTTACTTTTCTTCATCAAAATGTAATACAATCAAGTAAATTAAAAGTATACATAATTAAATTAGATTTTTTTGAACTATAGACTCAAAAAGTTCAGTAATCAATTTCTTTTAAACAAAGCAAAAGTTTTCATTGGATTAGACAAATAACATGGTTAAAAGGTTAGATTTGTTAGAACAAAATTTTAAATGTTTTGTAGGTGAAAATGTTACTGTTTATCCAAAAGAACCTGGTGACTGGAAAAGGGTAAAAAAACTGGTATTTTGTACATCAGAAAAGCAGTAGAACAAAATGTATGAAACACGTGTCTGCTCCCTACAGGTAATTTTGCACGCTCCCTTAAAGCCATCTTTTTAATTTCTGCTTTACTCGAGATCGCTTTAGACACATTTAATCTCTCAATCCGACTACGTTGCATAACGGCCGCGCGACTAACAATGCGAGCCAACGCGAGCGAGCGCGGAAGCAGGAGAAAAAGGGCAGAAGAGCGAGTAGGCCGAGAAGAAGAATAAGCGGCCAGCAGCCGCCGCGTCTGACAAGAGAGAAAAAGCACACAGAGAGAAAGAGAATAGTATAATAGAGACGAGCGAAGAAGGCGCACACAAAGTGAAGTTCATCGAGTGCACTCGCATAATCCCTTAGTGAGCAAGCGGCCAGCTTCCCGGCTTAAGAATGTGTATTAGTCGTACAATCTGGCTTAAAAGTCGTATATAAAATAAAATACAAACATTCTAAACTAATCAGTTAATATAAAAAAGCTTGATACATTAGACCTCATCTCTGTAAAAAATGGAGAGGTACGTGCACATGTACCTAGAGAATGAAGCTTAAACATGTAAACTTTATTTTTGATAATTTTTAGAAATCAATTTTGTATACGTGTAGATTAAATTTATTATTGTAAATAGTTGTATAAACTTTTGAGATGTCCATTTTTCAATTAGTATTATTTTTGTAAACTATATTGTAATATATTCAAAAACAAGTATTTACTGTTGCCCGGTACTGTCTGTACAACTTTGTCTCACGAAACTATTTATTTTCTATATTTATATAAAATCATAGTAAAAACGATTTTACATTGCTTAATGTACGATGTGCATCTGAATTTTTATAAATACATTATTCTCCAATGAAGAAAAATAAAAGAGCCTTTAAACCTAATAATACATTTTGTTTAAAAACTCAATCAGAATTTTGAAATCTTACACGCAATTTTGAAAAATAAATCAAATGATGTCTTTAAAAAAGTACAGTTGACCCCATTGCTTAAAATTGTATCTAAAGTTTGATGTATATATGTCTTCAACAATGTATCTGATTACACGAATAAACATTTGAGTTCAAGATATTCCCTTTAAATAAGTTAGTCCTGTGTAGAAATTAGCCCCGTTTTCCTCTACTAGCACTTATATGTACTAACATTTTTGAAAATGATGTATTCAGATTCCTAAGGTAGTAAGACAGGTTAACATGTTTAAAAAAACAAAGATTTATCACTTCTAAATAATGTTTTAATGTTTAAGCCTTAACTAATTAATATTATTTAAATGAAACAAGAATGTAAAATGAAATTTCCATTTAATCTTAAGATTCATTAAACAATCCACATAACCACTTCGTAAGCATTGAATAAAAAAACACCGACCAAATTGTCTTTTCAAGCTGTAGCCACGTGGGCGCGCACTCTTAATAGTTTATGCTCGCGAGAAATGGCGGGTGGCGCGGCAGGACTTATAAGACGAAGCTGCTGCCTGCCGGGTTCCTCGCGGGGGATTATACCGCGCACTGCATGCACGGCACTGCACACGTGCAGGGAGGCTCCCGCGCACGGCGTGTAATCATTGAATTGATATGTGAGAGCAGAGAGCAGAGAGCAGAGAGCAGAGAGCAGAGAGCAGAGAGCAGAGAGCAGAGAGCAGAGAGGACCTCTTGTTCACCCTCGCGCGCGCACGCGCGTGAGATAAAGATATCGCGGATGATGCACAGTGAGAAATGGCACGCGGCGAGCCATTGTCCGCGCGCAAATCGCATAAATATCTCTGCCGCGCACGGCGAAAGTGAATTCTCTGCCGCTCGCTCTTCTCCTGTTTCTCTCTTGTTCTTCTCGCTTTCTCGCTTTGCCCGCGCATCCTCGCGCAGGATCTGATTATGCCTCGGCGCAAGTAGAGTGAGAAATTAATCGCATTGGTCGCTGTTGTGGTTATTCTATGCCTTTTTTAATCTTACTCTGCGGTTCTTGATGTTTCTGAACTCGCTGGCTGAGTTTAAGGGGGTGGAATTGGATGGGATATTATATTCGCGGTTGGCTAATATAGGTGCAGACTTCTAGCTAACGTGACATTTGCACGATCGTCTAAAGTCTAGGGCTTATTGCCTGGAGGTCTGAGACGTTGGAGTTAAATTGTATTTACTCGGGTTACGCGCGCATTTCGACGCACATAAATGTGCTGATTTAACGTCCGCTGGATAGCATCTTGGTGTTCGTAAAAATGCAGGATGGAGTAGAGTTTTCCATTACGCGTTTCAAGGTTTAGTCGGTAACAATTAAGATTATTTATGATGAAACAATTACCCCTTTCATGGTAAATTAATATAGCGCTCTACAGAAATAGCGGAACTATAAAAGATATAAAATTACATAACCCTTTTAAATGTTTATTTATACAAATGTATATATATATACTATACTATATGTATGAAAAAATATTTTATTCTAGACTAAAGTATAATCGTTATATTCTCTTTACGTGCGAATAAAATTCCATTTCAATTAAGATATAAGTATCCAATAATTTACAATTTCAGATAGAAGAAAGTCAGTGACAAGGAAAACGTTTTACCCTTAGATCATAAGTTCTGATCAATCTGACAGAAATGTTTTGTCGTCCGAAATGATGGAACCTATCGCCTCTACTTTATTCTCGTATTAGGTCATGGTTAAAAGAAATCTTATTTTCTTATTTTCCTCAAGTATTCGAAGAAAACTTATTACATTTACATAAATCTATTAATTTGCAATTTGTTGACCAAAATTGTTGAAACATGTTTCTGAATTAAAAAATATAGTTGTTTAATTTAAGTAAATAATATTTTGTGATGTTGATCAGTTTTCTTAATAATATAAAAGTAAGTTTAAAACAAATGCAACTGAAAGAACTTGAAATTACCTTTTTCGATCTTTTTCGACCTAAAATTTTGATTTAGCTATTATTATTTTTGTTATAAATGAAATCGTTATTTATTTAAAATTGTTATATCTCAAAAACTTTAACCGGAAAGTCATTGAACAATTTGAGATAATTAAATACATAAAAAATGATATCCAGTAAAAGTTTTATGTTTTTTTTTTCCCGAGATAAAAATTCATTTGTACAGAAAAATCGATTTTCTACATCAAACATTTAATAGAACAGCCCATGCAAGAAGATTCTAATGGCCCACTATTGGACGAGTATATTTTGCCAGATACTCAGTACTATTCGATATTACTGTGATGCATTGTACAGAAATGATAATAACGGGCCGTGGTAACATCGATAGTTTAATTTATGAACTTACGGTTGCTCATTTTTGTACCTATATTGTACTATAATTACATCAGTGCAAATGTTTTTGATAGAGCTTGAAGCTATCGTCGTTATTTTGTTGCACACATAGCAGGATTTTTTTCAAATATAATTACATATAATACATTGAAAACTAATCATGGAAGTTTAAAAAAAAAATTCTATTAAACGATTCAAATAAGTTTATTCAAACGAATAATTTGATATTGGAAAGATTAATTAAGTTTGCGGAAACTAAGTGCTGATGAATTGGAACTCAATTTAGAAATGTAAACATTCAGTTTGTAAGGGATAGTTCCCTAATAAGTACATATTGTAATTCCTACGGTCCTGGAGTCACGTGATCCAGCCGAAAATGTGAGGTGCGTGCCCGCGAAGCTCGCCGCAGCCCACTCGGCTCGCGCTCTCTCGCCTGTACGGTCGAGGCACAACTCATCGTCGCTGCGGCCGAACGACTTTGAGGTTCTGCTTGTTGCCGATAACTTTGCAGGATGTCAGGAATGATTTCGAGTGCCCAATCGTGGCTGTGCACGTGCTGACGAGTCGGTAGAACCACCGGTAAACGAGACCACTCCGACATGTTCAACGATTGGCGTCCTCAATGAAATAGTAATGTACGCAAATTAAAAATAAGAATGAATTAACGACCGAGTTAACGCAACTCGGATTCTTTCGACATGCTTGTATTAGGAGCTGTATTTATTAGATTCATAATCAAAGGATAAGTGATTTAGTGCGCATATATGAATGAATAATGTATGAATTAATGGAGTAATGTTTTGATAAACAAATGATGCGGTATCAGAATTTTCACAAAAAGAAAGTTTATCTCTTGCCTCTATCTTTGTGCTATACGATCCATTTATTTATACGACCCTAGACAATATGATAATCAATTCGTTTGAAGTTTAATTAAGTAAAATTAAAAAAGTTTAATAAAAAATTTAGGTTGATTCAGTGTTGTCATGAAACGGTATTAGCTCTAATGAACTTATTCAGTTTCAGAGATATTATTAACTATCATTTCTATAAAAAGAAAGCATTACTGACATTATAAAAATTGTCTCATATTATAAAAAATGCAGATTCTTAATCGCGACGGTATATATAACTACCATCCACGATATATATATATATATATATATATATATATATATATATATATATATATATATATATATATATATATATATATATATATATATATATATATATATATATATATATATATATATATATATATATATATATATATATTTAAAGAAAGGAGGATACCCATGTATGGCCTATGCCGGTACCAGCTTAAACATTGCTAGGGGACCTATAAAACTATATAAACTATAAACCTATAAACCTATAAAAAATTTCCTTTTAAATAAAGTGAAAAGCATAGAAAAGGAAAAAAAATGAAATCGACTAATTTTTACTACTGCATGTCTGATAAAATCTTGATTTTTTTCACTTATTTGATAAGGTGCATATTTTGTGCATAAACAATAGAATTAATTTTTGACGCCTCAAGGCGTCTCCTACTTACTTTTTGATAGCTTTGATAATTATTTTTGCATATTTACATGCCCTATGTGGCAGGTCTCCGTTTATATATATATATATATATATATACAAAAGAGGTGTTTGCACATTAATGAAAATGATTTGGTAAGAAGCCAGAAAAGCGAGTCATTGGCAGCCCTCAGGAGATCCGCTTACTTGCAAGAGCAGCGCGAAGATGACCCACTGATAGTACTTGTGCTGCTTGACCAGCGGATGCGGCCCGTGTCCGTGCACCTCGGTCTTGGAAACGCCGCTGTTCGCGACGCCCGGATAGGGTATCGACCTGCCCAGGCTCATGTTGAACGCGTGCACCATACTGTAGGTGGTGTGCAGCCAGCAGAAGGTCTCGAGCACGACCTTGTCGACGGAGCCCGAGGCCTCGCAGTGTATGGGCGAGCCGCTTATGCTCTTGCAGGCGAGGGTCAGGCAGCCGGCCAGCAGCATGGCCACCGTGGCCCGATAGTGCAGTCGAAATATCAGACTGTCCTCAGCGACCCGCTGGACCTTGAAGAGCGAGCGGATGGAGCCGAAGACGTCGATCATCTTCAGCATTATCGGCATCTTCTAAGGGGCCCGACGAAATCGCCCCACCACACCCAACGAAGACGATGACAACGCCAAGCTGTACAAATGCGCAGTTAGGGCTCTTTTTCCCCGATATTGTGACTTTAGCAATTCTTTCGAAGGCATCTTATTTCGTTTGCTGCTTTCTTTACACGTATAGGATTTCAGAGATCATTCTAATCGACAAATTTACATTTACCATTCAACTGACAAATAATTAAACTTTCAAAAATACCAATACAGTATGAATTTTCATTTTTTTACTCTTTGTTTACTTATCCTTCTGTAACAAACCTATATTTACTTATCTTTCGGAACACTTACGTACAGTGTAGTGAACATAATAGAAGTAAAAATACAAATTGACTCGTTAAACTAAGGGGGTGTGGAATACCGACTCGATTGCAACGTTTTTCACTCGTATCATTTTTCCCCGAAATTAAAGAAATATTTCAGAGAAGCTATATTATGCCCTCTAAATTTAATGTGAGAAAAATGAGTTGACAAAATTTAAGGTATATGTTGTATGCTCTTCGACCAATTTTTTTCCTACAGTTAATAATAAAATCACTCGAAAATTTAAGTGGAATCAGGTTGGCTTTTCTCATTCCCTTAAAAACATTCTTCGTGATAGTTATAAAAGTTAAAAAGTTAACGAACTTCGTTTACTCGATAATTGTTTTTAGAAAGAGTAAATAACAAATGTTACTATTTTAAAGTAAAAAGCAGTGGGCTCAAAACTTCGTCGTTAAATCCTGCAGACTTATGAAAAATTAAAATTTTAGCACGCCGTAAAAGTGTACTTCTTCGGTACAATAGTTTAAAACAAACTTTGCCTCGCAGCAACGAAATAAGAATCGTCACAAGTAAACATTTAACGAGACAAGTTTAACTTGTCTTCCATTCTCACCGCTTTCTATCTCTTCTCGCCGCGTTCTTGATCGGACAGCGAGCTTATTTCTTATTTACGCGACGACATTTCTGGGATCATCGGAAGTCTCTTGCTCCGGGGTAAGAGACTTCCCCCTGCACGTGACAGCGTGCGATGGCGAAAACGACGCATCTTTCAGACTTTTGGCGGCTTCAATACTTCCGACGGCACTTTCATCGTAATACTTTGATGAGGTGCATCTTTCGCGCACAAAAACACTGTACAGATCAGCATATTTCGTTAGACCAGGAACTTTCGATGCATTCGATAAAAGTTTTTGAGTTGAACATTTTCCGCAAGTCTTTCGGCAATTATGAAAAATAATTTATTTGATCATATGTTATTTCCGTAAAATCAAATAGACGTTGATTTAATTTTTGTACAAAATCATAGATTTACTATAAAATGGGATCACCACCACATATCGCATCTCGAGCATTGATATCTCGGCAATGATAAAAAACTTTCACCACCGAAACTTTTACTGCTCTTAAAGGAAACTAGCCCTGCTGGATGAAAACACTCATGTCAGCGGACGCGCGCGTGCAGCGTCAGAACGCTAAAGCAACTGAATGAGAGAAAAAATAAGATTGACCGAAGAAGGGTAAAGAGGAAGTGGGGGAGGGTAAAACAGACGGTCAAGTTAGAGGCGAGCGAGCGCGAGGCCTTAAAGGGGAAGAATAAGAAGAGAAAGTGATAGAGCGCGTTAGGGTGGGGACGAAGACTGACCAAGAGACTTGAGGGGCATCCCGCCTTGGCCTCGACCAACACGCTTGAACACATAACTTATATTATCTTTCAAGTTTCCGACCCTCACGCCTTTTATGCACCTCCAGCTCGATTATATATATCTTTTTAAATGCGGCCGTGTGACGCTATGCGCGCCCAAGCATAGCACAGACCTCGACTACTTGCAAATCTCTTTGGCCCCCGCAACGCACTTCGTTCCTTCCTTCCTCACTCTTCGGATTTCTTTCTTTCGTTCTGTTTCTATAAGATTCGCTTCCTACTTATTATTTACCTTGTGCCTCGAATACGTGCAACAGTTAAAACAATTACTATAATTATCTAATTGAATTTTTTCTGATAAAGATACGTACAATTTATTCGACATGAAGAAGATATAAACGCGGACAAAAGACTAGGTATTATAAGAAATAGGTTATTTTTTGCTTGATACATTTTTTCTACAATACAGTACAAGTTAAGCTTATTGCTCAAAACATAAAAGATGATAAGAACATATTTCGATTATTTAAAATTACTATTGTTTTAGCTACGTTGGGTGCAGTATTCAAATTTAGCTCGTATAATAAAGATTAAAAACGGAATAGCAAGAATAAAAATAAAGTTTATTAAACGTACCGTAGGCTAAATGGTTATTAAATTTTTATTTAAAGATGCAATACATGCAAAATTAAATCCAATAATGTACGGTTCTCTCAATGACCATTAATAACAGCGGAAGGTTTTTAATTTTTTCGATGCTAAGCGAAGCATCCATACAATTTTACTATCGCCTTGAAATTTATAAATGCACGAACTTGACACCGAATATTCTGAACGACAAAGAGCAAGAGCACATATATATACCACTGTGCATTCGAATAATATGCGCGATAATCTCTCCTTTCTTTCCATGTTTCTCCTTTTTTTCATCTCGGCGTAGCGCAATCGAGGATAGTGAGACCTGTTGTTCTAGATTGCGGACGATTTGCCTGGCGGGAGCTCGGGGCCATTTTAGCCGAGAAATTATTCTTTATTGCGGCTTTGTTTGCCGAGCACTTGATTAAAATTGTTCATCTAGGTAAAATTCGTAATATTTAATCAAGGAGCATGAAACGTCGAGCACGGAGCAAAACGTAGAATGAGATAAGATATTAAGCCGTGCATGATAATGTTTTGGTCCAAATTACGATATTAATATAAGTAAAATATTAACGCATTATTATGAAAACACACAACAAAATGAACATTTTTTCGGCTATTATTATAATAAATATTTTCGTTCTTCGAATAAGTGTTTGGCCCAAAAAAATAACAGCATATATATATCGCATTTGAATTTAAATCTAAGCTAATATTGTAATTAATATTATATTCGCAATACCTTATTCAGCAAGTATCTTTAGTCAAAACATTTTGGCCATTTTTTAACATAAATACATGTTGTATGACTCGGGAAGCTCGAATAAGCCGCGCCCAAAAAATGCCCGCAGTATGAATGTGTGTGTGTATGTCTGTATGTGTGTTTGTGTGTGCGCATATGTATGTGTGTGTGTGTGTGTGTGAGTGAGTAAGAGAGTAAGCGATTAAGTGTGGGTCAATGAGTGTGCGTGTATGTGTGTATATGTGTGTGAGTGAGTAAGAGAGTGAGCGATTGAGTGTGGGTGAATAAGTGTGTGTGTGTGTGTGTGTATGTGTGTGTATGTGTGTCCGTGTGTCCGTGTGGCTGTGCGAGCTTACTGCGTGCGTGCTTGCTTGCGTACGTGCGAGCTTGCGTGCGAGCGTGCGTGCGTGCGTGCGTGCGTGCGTCCATGCGTGCGTGCACATTTTTATATGATAGAGACCTTCTGAAATTCATACAATTTGATATCTCAAAAAATATATAATTCAATTGCAATTCCAAGAAACCACAGATGTATACATGCCCATACACAAAATGTACATATTCAAATAGAAATAATGATTTAACAGACGTCGTCTAACATTAAACATTTTTTCATATAGCTTTAAAATATCATGAAAGCATGTTCAAAGACATATTTTCCCTAATGTGTTTGTACCATATTACATATACAATCATTCTCCCGACATCCTAAAAGCACATTACCAAGACAAGCCCAAGCCTGACGAAAAAACTCACTCCTCGAGACCTAGCACCTCTATACCCAAAATTTGGCCAAAACATTCGAACCGCACGAGCGCGTACTATACAAACCACGGACAAATAAACCGCGCGCCATTATCCACTGAAATAGATACTTTCAGCCTCCGTACAAACTCTTCTCTCTTTGTAACTGAGCGCGCTAGTTATAGCCACACGCGTCCACGTGCAGCGTCGAAAAAGGTGCCAGCATGCGAGCCTTTCAAAATATTTCTAAAAGACCAAATGGCGGGCGCGGATCAAACAAAGCGTGTGCGTATAAAGTCGCCAAGATGCGCCGCTCTGATAGTGTATTTTTTCGTAGAATCGTGGGGCACGCGACGCGCGCCGGACCGCAAATTGCTTCGACGTCGAGAACACGCCCGTCGACTGAGATGCGCGTCTTGCGCATTTCAAAGTCTCTCTTTTGCGTTTGGTAAATTTAGATTTGGGCAACAGGCTTTGAAAGAGAATTAAGCAGCTTAAATTTGCGCGAGATGTTAATTGATTTTACAACCGTGGAGGTATCGTATACTAACATTGTTAGTAAAGTTTTAGTAATTAATACGAACTAATATATATCAGACGCATTTTTAGAGTGGTTAAACTGAACATACTCTGTTGATTCTGAGTTTATATGATCGCACTTTAAAGGAATATAGAAATATCGATACGTAGAGTTCAGTAGATACAGACATGTTGATCAGACACTGATTTATATTGATGAATATACGAATAAAATTTATGAAAGAATTAAAAACTATTCAATAATGGGGAAAGAACCGGTTAAATTGTTTCGTACGACCAACTTTCTAAATAAGTAAAGTTACAATTTTCCCTTCCCTTTTTAACTATATTATAAGGAATGGTGGGTCTAACGTGTAGTCATATTGTTTTTTGAAACTTTTAGTAATCACTGTTTTGTTAAAATTTACATTTTCGAAATTAGTGTACAGTCATGAAATATACAGTCTGAATTATGCAAAAAGTTTCAATTAACTTTTTTCAATAAAACAATATTCTGCATATTATTGTGGTCTTTCTTGTTTGAACATCATTTTCAAAAAATGCTTAGTACATTAATTATTACTTAAAGATTCATGCAAGATATGTTTGAATATTATTTTGTGTGAGAAAAACTTAAATTAAAGTATAAATTGTATGTCTATATAACGTCTTAACAGGATACGCCATATGTAAAAGGCTTAGTGCTCCCAAAGTTACGATCATCGCCGACGCTGTCCCGACCGCTTAGCGTTTCAGGCTGCATTGGCTCACGCGATATCTCCGATTACGCACTCTCTCCGCCGCACTGTCACGCAACGACTGGCATCAATAACCAGAGAGAGAGAGAGAGGAGCCGAGTCATCCACGCGTCTCTCGGCGCTCTGTCGGAAGTGCATCGCTGCAACAGCACGCGACTGTCGCCAAGCGAGGAAGCCGGTATGCGTGCACGCAATTAATCGTCGATTGACGGCCGTCTGTCCGCGCGCTGACCGCACGAGCGAGTGACTGCACAGCAGCTGCAGCGCGGAGCAGGGGGATAAGTCCGCGTGGACTTACTGACTGACGAGGAGAGAAAGGAAGAATGGAGCTGCGGATTGCGATTTTTATCGGGCTATTAGCTGTTGCACTTTGTTCTTGTGTTGGCCGACAGTCTTGAAATATACTGTGGTACGAACATTGTTTTCCTAACATCTTTCCTTTTATTCCGTAACTTGGATTTGTAACTTCTATAATGTAGTTAATAGTGAAAAGTCGAGAGGAAGAGCATACATTAATATAATAGTAATCCATTAGTTAGTATAGTTACATGTTATTCATTATATGAAAATATTATTGAAATATTATTTCTCATTTGGCATAACACAAATCGATAATAAAGCTTATGAAATGGAAAATACAACAACTAATAAGTATAGGTAATACGTAACGGATGATATTAATTATTATATACCTATACTCATCTACATATTGCAAGAGCGTTTAACACTTGCCATTAAACTCACAAGATAAGCATTTATATACATAAATAGTTATATATATATATATATATATATATATATATATATATATATATATATATTACATAGAACATAAATGTATCTATAATCATAACTGATGTAAAAATAAATAAATAAATAATAAATAATAATACAATTAATTTACTGTTATTATAATCTAGATAGATCAAGTAATAAGCAGAGAGAAAAAATAAATACAAAAATGCTAATATGCGAAAATCTCATTATCTCCAACGAAGTTTCATTCCCCAGCCTCACTCGTAACAATCACGAAACTTCGAAAATGAAGAAACCGCCGAGCCTTTTTAGGTCGAGCCTCTATCTCAAAGATGAAAAAGAAACGTTTACCCTGGCACGCGGCGAAATAGAGAAACTATGCGCTCCGCGGCTCTCGGGTGCAGCGCGAACAATTGAAAGAAAAGGACGGGTCGGGGGTGGGAAGAGCGAGCGAGAGAGGAAGAGCCTAACTAAAAGTCGAGGCAGCGTCTTGGTCGTCAAGGCATTCGGGTCATTGTCACGCTATAGATAGAGAGATGTAGGCAGGCAGCCGCGAAACTCGCGACGCGGCGGGGGAGACCTTATTACGACCTCGCACGTAGCCGATTCACGGGCTGTCCCCCGACGACGGTCTCCTCGTATTTTGCTTCTTATTCTTCTTCGTTGCATTTCGTCGTTGCATTTCCTCCTTCTGTTTTGCGAGATTCAGCTGGATGCATGCAAGATGCTTTATTTCAAGTTGATTTAGATCTACTATAAGATCACTTTTACTATCATTCCTTCAAATTTTACTCTTTCATTTATCTTTATCTGTAGTTTCTAAATTTATTTATATTTCCTGAATACTTCATTACTATTATATGCAAAAACATA